>JAZGTH010000071.1:5800000-6287500 GCA_036877525.1 Chromobotia macracanthus | reverse complement strand
TATGTGATATATATATATATATATATATCATACAGTGCAATACACTTGGATTGCAAGGAGATTGGATATAACGAATATAAAAAATACCACATGCACGTTAACAAAGATAAAAATTAGCCATAAATAATGCTGATATTTAAAAATGAACATGTCAACAGTACCCATAGCACAGCACTGTATCCTATAACGCTGCAACAATAAACTTAACAGACAGCTGAACTTGCTGTTGGTGAGTCAAGTAACCTATAGCAACCGTTTAGGCCAATAGCGACCAATGGAGTTAAATTGTAGTTCACTTCGTAACGAAAACTGCGTAAATGTATATCATATAAAAGAATATAATAATAATATTTTATGTATCTAATTAATTAAATTAATGCACGAAACCCAACATTTTCAGACAGGCATAATCTGGGACTTCTAAACATGTAAAGCGGAAGTTTCTGGGGATCGCAGGACCCCTGAGTGCACGCTGAAATGTTGACAGTGCGATACACATAACATGAATCTTTAACCATAAATGCATCTTTAAATTAAATTTTCTGCATATTCCTTATTTCGTTATTAAGTAATTCATGTTATAAGAACAATGACTGAAGTAAAAGTCAAAAAAGAGTCAACAGATCCAGTAGATATCGAGAATAGGTGTGTACAGACACTGTCTCTGGTGCATCACATTAATTTACACCATTTGGTTTTAATTTACACCATTTAGTTTTAATTTACACCATTTAGTTTTAATTTACACCATTTAGTTTTAATTTGCATAATTTATCTGTTGCAAATTCGCGACACGATAAGGATGCGTAATTGCATTACATTTGTGCTGTTTTTTTTGGTTAGTACAGCTAGCTGGACAATGTTCATATGTCACTCTGACATCTTTGTTCTGCTACTGTTTATCAGCACCGTTATATTGATATTAAATACAACAGCTCTTGCTTTATGCCTCTTTTAATTGTTCTGTTAAAGGATAAAAGAGCTCTGTCAGCAGTTTCCACAAGGGATCACGGACCAGGTCATTCAGAATGACATGCCAAATGTGGAGGCGCAGCAGCGGGCCAGTGCCATCAACAGACTGCTGTCCGTGGTAAGATATTGAGCTGCTAATGACAGCCAGTCAAACCGTCCTTGCATAATGCCTGTTGAATCCTTTCTCTTTAAACTCATGTTAGATTCTGCTGTTATCTTATCAGGGTCAGTTAGACTTGCTCAGAAACAGCAGTGGCCTGTTATACAGACTCAAAGATGTGCAATCTGCCAGGTAAATGCATTTTCTATGAATGAGATTACTTTCAGCTTAAATTAAGAATGAATTAATATTTTCGAGTAAATGACCTCTAAAATGCATTGACTTTACACATCTTTTACATAATCTGATTGTTCATGTTTTTTGACAGTAAAGTAAAGGGTTCTGATAATCAAGAAAAACTTGTTTACCAGATCATAGAGGATGCTGGGAATAAAGGTAAAATTAATATTCTTCTTGGTTGCTGTATTGATTTCAGAAGGCTTTTTTTATTGAATGCTCTTTCTGCTTTCTGAAGGAATCTGGAGCAGAGACATAAGATATAAGAGTAACCTCCCCCTGACAGAAATCAACAAAATCCTCAAGAACCTTGAGAGCAAGAAACTCATCAAAGCTGTGAAGTCTGTTGCGGTGAGTTGATGTCCAGAAGACAAATAAAAGTATGTAACTTTAATTTGACATAACATCAAAGTTATATGCAAAAAATGAAGCTTTGAGACGAACAGATGCTTTTTTTTTTAATGGTATCAGTAAATTAAACATTATCCTTTTCAGCATGTTGTGGCCATCTGGTGGTCAAAAAGATAACTAGTATATAAAAAGCAGATAGTTTCATAGCTGTGTCTGGTTTCAGTGGGTATTTTTTGACAGACATTTTATTTGATTTAAAAACACAATATGTGCCAAAGCATCATTTGGGTGTATTGTCACCAAAATAAGTTCAGCTCTGAGATTTGTCTATTTTAACCAAGCCATTGCACTTTGCCTGTTATTTATGTGATATACAATGGTAAATGCACTGTTTAAAAGAGGAAGAGAGGAACATCAATATAGATTACATGCTTTTGGTGAAATGACTCAAGCTTCATTACAGTGCTTCCATATAAAGTGTGTAGTTTTTTTAAATAACATATGTTGATTTTGGTATAAAATAACTTCTTTTCTTTATACAGGCCTCTAAGAAGAAGGTGTACATGCTGTATAACCTGCAGCCTGACCGCTCTGTGACAGGAGGGGCGTGGTACAGCGATCAGGATTTTGAGTCTGAGTTTGTGGAGGTGCTGAACCAGCAGTGCTTTAAGTTCCTGCAGAGTAAGGTGAGATGTTGCTTAGAACCTAAATTTTATGTTGTTTCATTTCACACTGTGTCTGCATCCTGTCACATCAAACCACAACACTTTTCATAGCCAGTAAAGCTACACTGGAAGCTGCTTTTGTTTGATGTTTCTATTTTTGACATGCTGCAGAGCTACCATTTTATTTGTCTGACATACGGCAGTCTAATATAAATCATGTTGTTTTATAACCGTATGTATATGCACTTGTAGTAATACTGAAAATACACCTTATTCATAAAACACAAGCAGAATGCATGTACAAATGGATTTCTAAATTTACACTGAATTGTTTTAATGCTTCCAGTGTGGACAGTGACATGACTCTTGCTGTCTGTGATCATGAAATTGTTCATTTAGGGCCTTGATGTCTTTGAATGAACTTTGAAGTTCATAAATGAAGTTTAATCTCAACTAATTTGATTGACAGAAATCATGATAATTTTTTAAATGTTTGTGTTTCCAGGCAGAAGCAGCGAGAGACAGCAAGCAGAGCCCCATGGTCCAGAGAAACAGCTCATTTGCTACATCTCATGAAGTCTGGAAGTACATCTGTGAACTCGGCATCAGCAAAGTGAGTATATGAATATTATACCATAACAGCTTCACTATGTTATTGTCATGTTGAAGTCTGTAATGGTTAATTCTGCACCTGTTTGAAGGTGGATCTGTCCATGGAGGACATTGAGACCATCTTAAATACACTAATCTTTGATGGGAAGGTGGAGATGACCATAATCGCTGCTAAAGAAGGGACGGTTGGAAGTGTCGATGGACAGATGAAGCTCTTCAGGGGGGTGAATCCCATCATCCAGCCTACTGGCCTGGTCAAAACACCATGTGGACTGTGTCCGGTAAACTTTCAAAATGCTAATAGCCATTAACCGATTGTAGAGTTTTAACCAATGCCAACAGTACTATGCCCAGACACTTAGCAGTAACCCTGGCACAATCATTGCACAGGTCAGAATTCAATACGAAGTCCATCCTAATTGATATTAGCAGGTGTATGCAAGGTGTATTTAAATATACAGTGTGCTAACCTTGGTAACTTTTTGTCCCAGGTGTTTGATGATTGTCATGAAGGAGGTGAGATCTCTCCATCTAACTGTATTTACATGGCTGAGTGGCTGGACTTCTGACCAGCCAATGGATGTCTTTGTTTTTCTCTGTGGAGAAAGTATAAATTTCATGCAACAATTTGATGCAACAACGATTCAAAGATATCTTTTAATTTATTATGAACAATTATAGCTTTAATTACACAAGCAGAACTACATTAACTGAACAAGAAGCAGAATCCAGCTGATCTTCAGTGAAGTTTGTTGGCATAGACTGATTTGTTTTGTTTGTTTGTTTGTTTTTTAAGCTTTTCTTATTTCTTCTCACCCACAAAGTATTTTCTCTGCCCTTTTCCTTAAATAAATAATTTTGTTGATAGAAGAGCTACATATGTTTTTACTCTGTATATGTTTGTATGACCAGATATTCTTGTATTAGCAATTGTATTACTTCAGAACAGCAATTTATAAAATGGTATAAAATGTATCTGAAAAACAGGAGCAGATTTTGCAGACCAAAAACTTTCCACTTGACCACAGACAATGACACAATACAGTCAGGACATTTATAATAGTTGTAAATTACTAATAAGTAGTAGTAAATGTATGAAAAGTATGAATTGTTTTTGAACAAACTTAAGATTATGCACTTTGGCTTTAGTGCAAAACAGGGTTTGGTTTCTTGGTATAAAACCTCACACTGTTCAAAATAATTGAGACTATTAGTCATATGAAAATGAGTTCAGAATCATAAATCGATGGTCAGGTGTGTATAGATCATCTAAGCAAACTCTAAAACAATGTATTTACTGCAAATTTGTATTCTAATGCCATCTGGTTGTTGACTTGCACATCTTCTGCCAAAGCATTCATAGATGATGAAGAGAACAAAAGGTGTTTACATAAACGTGACACATCGCGCATTTTTATCACAGTCTCAGCCCACTGTTGCGCGCGCGCCGTAGCTATAGTAACCTGCTGGACTGGGCGCTTAGCAACAGAGAGGAGGAGACAGCGCGTGCGAGACACAGCATCATCTGCTGAGTGAAGAAAAATACCCGATGCGATCGACAGAGACCGAGCTTCAGTTCATCGAGACCGGCTTTAGGTGGTGACAGCTGAACGCTGGATCATTTCAGACAGTTCTCCCAAATGGTTTGATATCGATGAAACTGAATTTCGTGCTTTTATTGTTTGGAAAAATCGCTACTTTTAAATCTAACTCGCGTTATGAAGTTCGTTGTGGTTTTAGTCGCCGCTGGCCTTTTGGCTTTTCTTGGCGCCGTCATCTGCATCATCGCCAGCGTGTATTCCCGATCACCCTCCGCAGCTCCCCAGGCGTTATCAGACAACCGGACATTCGCACTCCTAGAGCCGCTCCCTAAATCGGTAGCGCACGCCGGGCCGCTCGGCGCTCTCCATGGTGCTGAATCCTATGAAGGAGGCGCATTGGACATCGGCCTTGAGATACCTGCTCTCAATGAACTAAGCACTGGGGATGTAACGGGTCCGAGCCAGAAACAGTTCACTCTCAATCGACTTATCTGCACTCCCGTTCCCGTCGGTGAATGCAAATCAAGGGCTCTGAGAGAACAAGCCGACGACCCGTTCGCCGACGAGGAGGAGTGGAGCCTCCGCACCACCGCCGAGGAGCTCCGACAGATCGTCATGCAACAAAACGATCAGATCCTCATGGACCAGAAGACCATCACCGAGCTCACTGGGAAGCTGGCGGAGTGCGACAACGGGCTGGAGGAACAGAGTCTTCACGAACGGAGTATGGGAGTCTGGGCAGGGAACCGTCGCCACATGGCCGGGGATGATGTGAGTGGTTCGGTTGCGGTGCAGCTGCAGACAGCCCGGGCTGTGGAGGAACTGGAAAAAGCGATACTACAGCTGAAAGACCGCATAGAGAAGTTGGAGGTTGGTATGAGAGTGTTAATTTTTTACAATTTTATGAATGTACCTCTTCAAAAGCCTCTTCTGCGTTTGATTTCCTTTAAGTATTAGGGGTCACCGTTTTTTTAAAAAAAAAAAAATACAGTAATTTTTCAAGATTTGATGTAATCATATGATAAGTGTAAGACTAGGTCATTAAAGACATCTTAATTGATAACTAATCGGAATATTAAGGAATGTGTCCTGCTTAAAGTCCATGGAGTTAACAATCCTGTTTACAGGTGTTTTAATACCTCTCTTTTTCACCTGCTGAGTGGTTCAGTTCTCCCTCCATCTTGTTTTGTTGCACCCTTGTCAAAGAAAAACAGATACAAATGAGAGAGATGAAACAATTACAGGTTCTTAGCTAGGTGAAGTATCCTCTATAACCTAAATTGTTAATATTGTAATATAGGTTCCTAATAATGTTCTTCAGCAAATTGATCAAGCTTTTGCAATAATGAGTCGAATAATTACCTCTCTTCCACCTCCATTTTCTCTCTCTCACAGCTGGAGATAGGACCTGCTGCGATGAACCACACAGAGCATGCTGTGAGCACGTTGGGAAGCGTAGTGGTAGGTGAACCCGGCAGACCTGTGGAGGATCTGGAGGGGGAGCTGGAAAAGAAGATTAGGTTGCTGGAGAAAGAGAGGAAGAACCTTCGTAAAGAGACCCAGGGCCACCACCAGCACATCGACCAGGGAATCAACACCCTTCAAGAGCGTATCACAGAGCTGGAACAAAGTAAGTACAGGGGATGGGTCAAACTCAGGAAAAAGGGGATGAGATTTAGGAGATGTAAATCTAATAGTCTGAAAACCTGTTAAGCCCAGTCTTGGAGTAATGCGCAGAACCTAAGGTGGTTTTATAGATAAATAGATTATAAATGCATGTAATTTGACATGAATGTAATTTATCATGATGTGAAGAGGATGTTGGACACATTAAATACCTAGTAATACACATGAGTAATTTAGTTAGTGTACATCATTCTAAGTCAGTTACTCAATTACAACAACTCTGTCTCTCTTGCTTTCGGCTCCCCAGGTCTTACAGAATACAGTTACCCACAAGGGTATAAACTTTCCTTCCCTGTGCGGACTAACTATATGTATGGGCTAGTCAGGCGGAATATTCCTGAGATGTATGCCTTCACTGCATGTCTGTGGCTCAAACCTGCTGAGAATGGAATCGGAACGCCGTTTTCCTATGCAGTGCCGGAGCAACCAAACCAACTTGTCCTGCTACAAGGAATTCATAACCCTGCAGAACTACTCATCAATGATAAGGTAAGACTCAATTCACATTATTGTTTCCAAGGAGAAACTGCATACCATTGATAATGTTGCTTACAGACTGCAAATGTTTTTAACATGATTAATTTGCAGGTGGCACAGTTGCCCTTGTCATTTTCCCAGGATGTCTGGCAGCACATTTGCGTGAGCTGGACTCTACGGGACGGGGTTTGGAAAGCATATCAGGGCGGCAAGTTGAGAGGACGGGGTGAAGGGCTGTCAGCATGGCACCCGATCAAATCCGGAGGTGTGCTGGTGTTGGGACAGGAACAGGTGAGTGATTGATGAATACTGGGAGAGTCTAAATGTTCCATATGGTGTTTGTCCATGTGTAACCCTCCTACTCCTTTTGGCTCTGCTGCAGGACACTCTTGGTGGGCGTTTTGACGCATCCCAGGCTCTGGTTGGGGAGCTGTCATTGTTTAACCTGTGGGACCGGGTGCTGTCTCCCACAGAAATTGCCGCTTTGGCAGCTTGTGCAGAATCACCGCAACTCGGGAACGTGGTGCCGTGGACTGACCGTGATGTGGACGTTTTTGGGGGGGCTGTGAAGGACCCCATTGACCCCTGTGTTCAGAGCTCTCATCCCCGGCAGTGAACGGGGTTATGGGTTCATGCCAATCTTTTAGATGGAAGAGGTAATTTGAGACAAAAAAGGCTAAAAGGGTCAGATATGACAGTTATAACATGGTCCCAGTGTAAGAATGTATTTACAGTAGAACTACATTCACGTATGAGTTTGTGCTTCTGCAGGGACAGGATCTGTCTGAGCCTGTGTTAGTCTGGATCTGTAGAGCTGTTGCCACAAGCTTTAAGGTCTGTTTGTGTCTTGTATATTTCTTTCCAAACATTACTGCACTGTGGTTCCTTCAGAAATAGAGTTTTTTTACTGTAAGATAGATGTGTCTCATTTTCACAGCACTTGTCTATGTGCTTGTCTCATTATTTGTGTAAAGTGAAGCTACTGCGTCTTGCAGAGCGATCTCTTTGTTTATATTACCTGTTCCTTAAGGTCATGTCTATAGTGATACACCTTTAACAGAACAATGTCTTGAAGTCAACATACATTTTTTGAAAACTTTGGCAAAAATTGGAGAAAACTTTTTTAATGCACATTCCTGATATTACCGTTCAAAGATTTATCAGTGCTCAGTGTTATAACAAAAACAGTTTGTCTTCATAACCTTTCCTTAAAATGTAACAACTTCTGAAAAGGCATTTCCTGTCTGCTAACATCACCAAGCATGCATATTTTTTTTAAAAACACCATTCCTGCAACCATGTTATATACTACCACTTGGCTTTTTTAGTGAAATATTCGGTATTATGGAAGTAAAATGGGTTGCAAATGCCTTTTTGGTTGACTATGTTTATCATCACATTTTTTTTATTTTCTCCTATTTTTTATATAGCACAGCATCAAGCTTTCTTTATTATTTATTGTTCTAAAAAACAGCCACAATCCAATGTCTTTGTTAATAAAATATTCTAAAATTTGAAGATCAGCCCTTAAAATGTTGAATGCAAAACAGTGTTTACTATCTTTTAGCATCTTGTTGTATTGCCATTGCATTGCACCAGCTTGTTGTCCTTGGCCGTCATAGAGGAAGATTAGGTGAAGTGCCTGTCTATTTATTTGACTCTTGCTATTGGTTGATGATCCACTGTGATGTCAGTGTATTGCTTCTTCACATTTCCGCCGTCAAGGATCTACAATGATATTGTGAAAAATGTGGATGATGATAATAAAATAGTTATGAATATGAATGTTTTGTTGTCTTTATAAATGTGTATTTAGGTGGACGATGTGGGGAGAGGGGCTGATCTGGAGTCAGTAGACTGATTTAATTAAATTCCTGACAGGATGACTAAACTGGCTACAGGATAAAAAATATTACACTTACTTTTCTGTGACTGACAGGCATCCTAGCTCAGTGAATAGTGGAAGTCTCTCTAGACATTCTTTCATACATTTTTTACTTAGTTTCATAAAAGGTTGATGTCACCACCCAAGTGTAGTTTGACCTTCAATTTTACTGGACTATAAAGCATATAACCTACACTACAGTTTCCCAAACCTATCCAAAACATACATGATAACCAAATAGAAAATAATGTGTTTTACGTGCACAATAACTAGGTTATGGTTTGCTTTAATGGCTAGAATAATTCACATTCATGTACTTCCTGGCTGTTCTCCTCTGTGGGCTCAGATAAAGCTGCTGCAGTCTGACACTCTCCTCAGGCTGCTGCTGTTGAATTATAGATGTGTGTTATTCGGCCCCCTCGATCATATTGACCCCTGCTGCATCTCTCCCACCTCCTCCTCCTCCTCCTTTTCTCCTCTGTACATTCTGTGTCATTGCCATTGTAATTCCACCTTTGTAATGTTCTATTCACTATGGTGAACAAGCCAGCTGGGTATTCCTACACTAAATATATAACACTAAATATAGATTTTTGAATCATAGATGGTGATCAAAAGTGTTTTTATTACAAACATTTGTTACATCTTCATGAAGTGATACTTGGAAGTACTTGAGTTTTTCTGGGTAGTAACGCCATGTGGGTTTCATTGTGTCCGATGCATTTTCCTCCTCAGTACAGCCGGAGTCTAAGCCAATTTTCACAGTTTCCCATCTGCTTCATGGGAACCATCTCTCTGTTTTTCCTGTATCCTCTGCTTTTTACTCCTCTTTTCTCCTTTGGATTTTTCATTTCTCTTTTTCTCTCTTCTCTTCTCAATTCCTGTCTTCTCAATTCCTGTAAGTTCTTCTCATCACTTACCCTATCATCCCCTCACCTCCCAGCTTCTTTTGTGTTATCTTATCTCTCCTCCTGTTCTCTTCTCCTCCAAAGGTACCATTCTTAACCCTCTCTTATATTCTTGCTCCAAGCAGAGGTTAGATTATCCGCTACTCCTGCTTTTATTTGTAATCTATCCAGAAACTGAAAATCCTCTATAATCCGTAAAACTAAAATCAAAGCATTGTCTCACAGGGATAGTCACAGAAAGCTTTTAGATGATCAAATGAGATACTGTGGCCAAATATCAGCACTTCCCAATGCGATGAAAATACCAGAGAAGTCACAGCAATGTGCAAACACTCACAGCATTTTTACATTTTATTCTGGCAACTGTTAAAGCATTGCTTTAGCAGCGCAAAAGGTTGTGGGTTCGATTGCCAGTGAACATACATTGTGATCAAATGTATAACTTGAATGCATTGTAAGATGAAAGTGTCTCCCAAATGCATATCTGGTTGCATTTAAAAATAATGCATGCATAAAGTTTAGTGTTTAATCGCACCCTTGCAAGAGATTTTTGCACTGTTAACTGGTAAACCACTATTATGTATCATGTAAATGTTTGGAATCATGGTAAAATTTAGCTCAGTTTTGTTTTTTCAGTATATCAAAACAATATATCACACTATATCTATAAAGACTATATCAGAAAAATGTTAGAATAGTATGAGCTCTGCTCCACATTTACCTATAAAACAGAGCAACAGCAGACAGACAGATCTCAAATCAGTGTCGCTTATCTGGGGCACAAGCAAAATCACCCACTGGGCACAGATGTGACTGCAGCTTAATACAGGTCAGTAAAGACTAAGACAAAAACAACACAGAGATGAATGTAATGGGTGGTATGCAGCAGAAGGCCTCTGAAGCTGCTGTCATTTAGATTGCAGTGGGGTTATGTGGGGATATTCCAAGCCAGCATCTGTGCTCATAAAAACACTGAACTTAAAGGGATAGGTCAAATTGACAATGCTATCATGATTTACTCATCATTTTTTCATTCCAAACCCATACGGTATATTGTACTATATAACATAAGGAGATTATAAAGAGATCCACTACAGTGGAGAATAAGTAGTATGTTCATTACACAAAGCTATTATATAGCTTCAGAGCATTTGCAATATAACACAATATTTTAGTGCCACTTCTGTGTTGCTTTTGTGGAGCTTGGCAGTATGAATCACCATTTACTTTTAATGCATAGAAAAGACTTTAGACATTTTATATATATATATATATAATATAAATTCTTATCTATACTTCTTATCTATCTATCTATCTATCTATCTATCTATCTATCTATCTATCTATCTATCTATCTATCTATCTATCTATCTATTCTATAGCTTTCCATTATTTGTAGAAAATTATACTTTCTTCTTATCTATTTATCTATTACATAGCTATCACAAATTCACATCTATCAAATTTGTATTTACAAAGACTAAACAATAATTCATTAAACTAATCTTTTATCAGATCAATAAAGCTTCGTTTGGTCTTTCTTCTAACATTTTGGCTCTTATCATTTTAGCTTCACATGTTTTAATGAAGTAATCTTCTCCAGGGTGGAAAATACTAACACATCCGACAAGTCGAAAACTATTCGTTTATCGCGAAGTAAACGAACGTCACGCCCAAGAACCAATCACGACCAACTACGTTTGACGAGGGGCGGAGCTACGCACGCCGCTGTCACGTAGGAGTGGTTGCCATGGTGGACATGTCTCCCTAGCGACGTTGTTTTAAGTACGTATAACTTTCTTTCATTACGGTACGTAAATGTTTCTTTCTATTTAGAAAGCATACAACGTTAGATGACTAGTTGATGAAAACGCTAGCCTGTAATAGAAAACGGGACATAGCAACCTAGCAAACCAGGTTAGCTAGCAACGCTAGTCAGCTAGCTGTTAGGTTGATATTAGTCAGTGCTTTTCAATGTATTCATGTTTTACATATGAAAAGGAACCAGCTGAACATTATCTGGTATCATTGTGGCACTAATACTGTTATTTGTTCACGAAGCCATAGTTTTACCATGTTTTGGATGTAAAACCATGGTATTTTCTGAGGTTTCATGTCTTACCATGGCATATATTAAAGTATATTACAATCTGATACTGTCATTTTATCATGATGACACCTCAGTACATTAAAATACCAGTCATTTACTAGGCTAATATAGGAATAAATTGTTATTATTAATGTAAATAATGCTCATTTTAGTTAACCCATTAATTAGCCATATTGAATCTGTTTGTTCATGCTAGGCCTGTGGTCCAGCTGCAACAGTGTATTAAACTGTAACAGAAACATCTGACTTATAGTTACATGGATGCATTAAATCTGACCTACAATACCACAAACCGGTTCTTGTTTCATCTTCCAGAGCAGAACATAATGGCAGAGACGGCCGACAGCAAGAAGGATGAAGCAGACTACAAGAGACTGCATAGCTTCCCTCTTATACGGGTGAGACCTGCAGTACAAATGAATGTGATTTTTCACTGCATGACCCACTGATCTCATTTAAGAACTGAAACTGATGTTTTTTGTTCACAGCACACAGATATGTCTGAAGAGATGAGAGTGGAGACCATGGAGCTCTGTGTTACAGCCTGTGAAAAGTTTGCCACTAATAATGAGGTAATGTCTTTCTGTAGCAAAAGTTCCAGAAAACCTTACTGTGATAGTGTTTCGTTTGATTTGTGTACCAACTTTGTTTCAGATGTCACTCTGAAAACCCCTGAAATATACACAGATTATGACAGAATATAGAACTGAAAAAGCAAATGTTTGATAGCACATATTTTGGCAAATCTGAGGCATAATTTGAGACACTGTTGAAATCTTTCCTAAAACTCTATAGAAGATACATACAGTACTATGGAGTCATTATTCAAAAATTGTCAAATAGGAGACTTTAAAAGTTTGAGTTTATTTACATGTAGGCATTTGCAGACACCTTTATCCAAAGGGACTTACAGTGCATTCAAGGTGTACATTTGATCAATATGATTGTTCCCCTGGGTATCGAACCCACAAACTTTGCGCCACTAAGTTAATGTTATTTATATAATGCTTTAAACAATTTTGCATTGTTACAAAACAGCTTTACAGAGACAAGTTTTAGAAAAACTAGTTCATACATAAAGTGTACAAATAAGGAAAAATATAAAAACATAGTGTTATGGAGTACACAGTATTACTATGATGAAATTTATGAAAATTATGAAAGCACGGGAGATAAAAAAAAGTCTCAATTTGCTCTCATTTTAATCTCAGTCAAGGAGAACTATCTGAGATCTCATCTGAGAGTTGTCTTGCTTAACAGAGTGCTGCTAAAATGATAAAAGAGACAATGGATAAGAAGTTTGGAAGCTCCTGGCATGTGGTGATTGGCGAGGGCTTCGGGTTCGAAATTACACACGAAGTGAAGAATTTACTTTATATGTTCTTCGGCGGAAGCCTGGCAGTGTGTGTATGGAAGTGTTCCTAACCCACAGCGCCTCGCAAAAACAGACTGACCGGCAAACACACTTTACTAAGCAAAACCAACTGGCAAAAACAAAAAACTGTTTACTTGAAAATTCACTACTGAACAGGGTCATACAATACTTACATTTTTTTTAAAGTGCCGTTTCATGTTCTCCTTGTGTTCGCTGAAGCTGATATGCCATCTGTGAAATTTATTGTCCATCTTTTTTCTTTTCTTCATCTGTTTCTCACATTATCTCTTTTTTTCTCTTCATCCTGTGCTTTTTTACTCTGTCACTGTTTATTATTTCCACCAGTCCATCATTTTTTCTAATGGATAATGTATTTTTATAAGATAAAATGCTATTTTTAATTAATATGTGAATACATATAAATTGTTTTTAAAACTTCTAATATTTTATAGGCTGTGTTGTACATTTTGTATAGCTGTAATGTGTATGTTTCAATTGTTTTAATTAATGACTATTAATATCTTGTGTTATTAAACAACATAAAAAGTAAAACTTCTTGTTATTGTCTTATCTCATTCACCCTTTGAAAATAAATCTGCTGTTTCCATTAGTGGAAAGATTGTGTGATAGCCTGCGGTTGAAGCTGCCTAAACCACATCCTAAGTCAAGTCAAGTTTATTGTCATTTCAACCATATACACATACATAGTGAAATAAAACAATGTTTCTCCAGGACCAAGGTGCTACATAAACACAGAACAACACAGTGTCTGACTAGATAACCGATTTGATTTAATATAATGACAAGACTGTAGAGGGAGATATTTCGGGAAGTGGGTGGCGGTTGGGTGTTTGGGAAACCTTACAGTCAGTATTTTACCTGATGCAAGTGGAAGAGAAACAGCACACTGTATCTTTACCAAGCAGTCGGTGCCTGTGTTCAGCTATTGAGGTTAAAGTTTCTAAGGTGTGTTTGATTGACAGATTATTGCACAAGGGAGTGTACGAATCTGAATCAGAGCATCTGTTTACTCAGAGAGACACTGACACACTGCCCGGCTGTCAGGTTACTGCACCTAGTTTGTGTAATATGCAAACTGACCTTTCGGTGCGTTTAAACATGAGATTTACCTGTCCCTTTCTACCTACTTGATCGTGTCATCATTTACTCAGCCTTGTCATTGCAAAACTTGTATGACTTTATTAAGTCATAAAATAATAATTCTCATTGTTTTTGATAATCTTACTCCAAGATATGTCAGATGTTCAAATTTTGATTTCATTGTATAAAAAAGAACAGCGTAATCTTCAAAATAACGTTTATGTTTTAAAAATTAAAAACACTTGTTGGCAGGTCATGGGGGTAAGTAAAAGAATTTACTTGCTTAATTTACCTTTTTTTTACTAGAATTGTAATTTATGGGTAACTGCCCCTTTAAATGCATTATGATGTGATGTATCCGTCTGCCTGCGTGATGCACAAGGCAAATTGGAGGCAATTTAGTCTCTTGTGTAATTAAGATTTACCAACTTTATCAGCCATGGTTAATATTTTGGTCCACCCCACCTAACACTTTTTTTGTGATTTTTATGCACGCCCACACTCTAACAACTTCTCTTTAAAAGTTTGACCTTCGCATCTCTTGTTTTTCTCTCACCTAGCAACCCACAAAACTATAACTGACCATGGCCTAGGATGCAGGACAGAATGTTAACTAATTACTCATTGGATTTATTAATCATTGTATCTGTTATTTCTGTCAGTATTAGCATTCAGTCACGCCACAGTCCTCCCCTCCTGCTGTGTATAAGAGCTTCTGTGCTCATATCTGATTGCATGGCATGCAAGCTAAGCTATCCTGCATATCTGATGACATAAGCACCAGATGCTATGAGGTGTTTCCAGTAAGATTATTCATCTAATGGGACACGATTAGATATGATGTGATTGTGGGTTCATGTATGCGTGAGAGATGTTATCACATGCGTTCTAGTCTGTCTCATCTCTAGTCTGATCTCTTTTGGGTTGCCAAAGTGAGGCAGATCCCCCCATGTCAGTTCTTTTAGGGTGAGGTACAACACCCAAAAGATGTTGCAAGGAAGGAGGTTCCTTGCAAGGGTATCATCATATCTGTGGTCCTCTCAGCATTTAAAAAAGGGCCTAGAGTAAACAAGCTTTCAGATTAACCTAACCTGGAATCTCTCTATAATGTTTGTGTTGAAAGAGGAAGAGAACAAACAGGAGAATGAAGGGCTAAAGGACAAACCAAGCTTTCATTTAGTCCAACAGTCTGAGGAAAAACACGGGTAGGTTTTGCTGTATATTCTTTAACATGAATGTGTGACTGTATATTCATGTAAGTATCTGTGAGTTTTACACTTAAAAGGATACATCACCCAAAAATGAAAACCTCCATGTTGTTCCAAACACATCTTAGTTTTCTATACTAAAGGAGGTGTTAGACAGAATGTTAAGGACTGACAGCCGTAGTCACCATTCACTTTCATTGTACGGAAAAGATGCCATTAAAGTGAATGGGGACTGGAGCAGTCAGTAACTAACATTCTGCTTTTGCGTTCCAAGGAAGAAAATGAAGTTTGAAGTTAAAGCACATAAGCAAATTTCATTCCATCTTTTAACACTGATCCTGCGGTTATGATCCAGTCCAATTGAACGGCAGCAATGAGACACATTCACCCTGGTTATGGTTAAACCTTGGAATATCTTGCTGCCAGATGTATGAGCACAAAGACCCCAACCTGTCAGTGCTGTTTTAGCAGCTGGCATCCTACTGCATTATGAGTGCAGGTGGGGGACCATATATTTTGCATGGTAAGGCTTTTGTATGCATAAGGCAAAAGGATGAGTGCTGAAGAAAGGTAATGTATTGAGTGTGAAGTGATGAGTTCTTTTGCAATATTTTCTCAATAGTGCAGAAATGGTGGGACACAGCTGAAGTTGAAGCTTTTCAAACCCATGAAGTGAGACCACCTGAGCACCACATGCAACATAAAACGAGAAACCAAAATTTACCTTGTTTAACTTTATAACACACGTGTTGGGTCTTAGTCCAAAGACCATGACCATGATCTTTCATCAATATGTAGTAACTTTAAAGTAATGCCCAAAGAAAGATAAATATTTCTCAAGCTACATTTAGAGTACAAAAAGATTTGTTCTTATTAACAAATCTTAAGATCTGTTTTTATTAACCTAAATGTGTCTGTATGTGTATAAAATGAAGTTCATTTCATTTAAAAAATTCATTCAAGTTTCATTTAAGGTAATGACACCGCAGTTTAGATGTTTGTATAATTTAAGATCATTCTCGTTCAACAGAAGTCAGACTTTGACTTTGAGAGGCACAATGCAGAGATCTCACCTTTCTACCTGGACAGGTAAGAAAGCAGATTACACATGCCATTGGTACTCAACACTTACTATATTAGTGCTTGACACTGGACGTGTGCATTGCATTGTGGGATATTTAGTGTGAGAAGCTCTACTGTATACTGCCCACTTTGGCAAATGTAGTGGATCATCAGAGCTTTCTATGCATTAAAAATATGTGCATATTGTGTACAATGTACATGCCTACTGCCACAATAGTAAAAAATAGTATGCTAGTATGCTGTTTTGAACACAACCAAACTCTTATGTATATACTCTCTTTGTCTAGGCTTGTTAATGTAATTAAAGAGATTAAAGACATTACCACCGACCATAAACTGGTCACAACATTTTTCACTTCCCCAGGTTTGTACCACATCCCCCACCGCCCTGTTACTTCCTCTAAATCATGCTGTTCTGGATCCACCTGTTGCAGTGTGTTTTTTTGTACATCACACTTGGTCTTCCTCTTTCTGCGGTAGGGAATATGTCTTTTTACGCCCAGTGTTTCTATTACTGTTTAACAGAGAATGCTATCTGAGGGCATCCCCACACAATAGAGGGGTCTATTGCCGTGATGCTGCCAGACCTGCCGTTCCTGGCAGAGTCTGTGGAGACGGTCCTACAGCCACAGCAAGCTGACACTGTGGGTGGAGTGTGTGTTTCTGTTATCTAATGTCTGAGTTTGGCTGTACATACATAGCTCTGGATCTGATAAAAAAGGTGATATCTAACGGTGATATCAACAGGGACATTTATTTATTAGATGTGGGGACATTATAAAACACATTTGCAAAAAAATATACATATATTTAAAGGGCATGTGTGTAATTTTTCTTTTTATCTTAAAATTAATTAAGAAACATACCATTAAATGTTTAGACAGCAATAAATAAGCTATTTATGGGGTTAAACAAATCAAAACACAAGTTTGACATATCCCTAAAATTTCAGTATTGAGTAACACTTAAACACTGGTTGTCTATTGAGTCAACAAACAAGAGAGTAATATATAACATGGAAACTATAAAAAAAGATAAATAAACCAAGAAATGAGTGGAGGAGGGTGGCTTTCTTGCACCAGCTTGAAAGAAAAGGAAGGAAATAAGATCATCAGACTGCTTTCAACATCTTTAAAACGCAAGCACTGATGAAGAACAATACTGAAATGTGTTAGTTAGAAAACTTTTTTTAAAAGATTTTTTATATAGAGCGTGACTGAGAAGTGACTTTTGATATTAATATTATTTTTGTTGTTTTATTCTGGGCACACAAGCAAATATTTTGTGTCAGATTATACACAATAGTAATAGCATGGACTTTAACTCTGGGCTCTTATCACTGATCCTGTTGTTAAACATTCCAGGTAAGAAAATTATTGTTAATGGATTATAATTGTGTTGTATTGTGTCATTAAACCAATGGCAACATAGAGTGTATTTGCTTTAAATTAAATAAGAATGATTAAGGATTACTGGTAAATAACTAAATGAAGCCTGTTAATGTTAAACCATGTTAGGTTAAATATAAGAGTGGTGCACTGTAAAAAAAAACTGTTCTGCCTTAAATTTTTAAGTTTAATTAACTAGGCTACACAAGTCATTTCAACATAAAATTTTAAATCCTGACTGGTATCATTTACAAAAATAGGTTAAACAAATTTTCAACCATTTCTTAAAAGTTACAGCAACTCAAGACCAGTCAAGATTACAAAGAGTAAGTTGAAATGACTTGTGCAGCCACATTGATTAAACTTAAAAATTTAAGGCTGCAAAGTTTTTTTTACAGTGTGGGAGTTGCCTTACTACTAGTACTTGTTGATTTTATACTGTATATAAGAACTGTTTCCTTTCTTCTGAACATCATAATTGGATTACTGTCTATGGAAACAAATTGGTCTTAATAAAGTAATTTTTTCTTTTAGGCTTCTTAACATTGGACCATTTAAATGTAACCTGTGGACCCAATAACGTTTGTGCATTGAGGGAAACCAGTGTAACATTGAAGTGCTTCTACAAAACCATTGACTTCAAAACTGCATTCTGGTTCAGTCAGAAACAGAGTGAAAACTGGAGGAAAAAGGAAGAACCTGAAGATTTGAGTTTAGATTCAGATTACGCAGGACGAGTGACTCAGCTGATCACAAGCAACCAATCACAGCTCACAATAACAGACCTGAGAGAGAGAGACTCTGGAGAATATCAGCTCATGTTCATTATGATAGATGGAGTGAAACGTCTCAGCTCAGTCACTGTCAATCTAACAGTGACAGGTAAATCTGCAGCTGGATTCTGCTCAGTGGTTTGAGATTTTCATGTTCTCAGTGTTTTATTTTATTCAGTCCTGCAGGTGAAGAAACGCCAGCAGAGAAATCAGAAAGTACAACTGACTTGTGATACTTCCTGCACTTTGACTTCAGAACCTCAGTATTTCTTCTGGAAGAAAGACGGACAATATATAAAAGACAGTAATTCTAAAACTTTCTCTGTGTCATCTAAAGAATATGCTGCCTACTCCTGTTTTCTTACACAAGACCTCCAAAACCCATCTGATCCAGTGTGTGAGTGTCACATTTACTTGTAAATGATTGCTAAAACATTGCTATTGCATCTGTGTTATAAACGTGTGTATATGTGACACTTGCAGGCCTTTCTGACAGCTGCTGGGGTGTGACTTACACCTCTAGAAGAGTCTGTGCTTTAGTGGGATCAACAGTAGAGATTCACTCTACATACTCACATCCCACTGGATATACAGTAGTGCAAACATACTGGCATCACCATGACAAATTAATCAGAGATCTGCGTGAAGAGCAGCAGTTTGCTGGTCGTGTGGAGTATGTGGGGAACACACTGAGAATCAAAGACATCAAAACTAGTGACTCTGGAGAATATAGATTCAGAATCATCACCAATAAAAACTCGTACTCTGGTTCACCTGGAGTCATTATTATTGTTACAGGTAACCGCTCATAGTTCATAGGGGTCATAGTTCTTTAATATTCAGATTTAGAGATTTATGATATGGAATTTAACCAGCTGGGTATAGATTCTTGAAGCTTCTGCTAAGACAAAGTTAATTGTTTTAACTTCACATCAGATAACACTGAATACTAGGTTTCTGTTTATCAGATACGCAGGTGACAGGAAGCCAAGACTCTGTATCTAAGCGAGAGAAAGTGATATTAAGCTGTTCAACCAATTGCACTCTGGATAGCAATCATTCTTACATCTGGTATAAGAATGGAGCACAGGTAACAGATGGATTCACATTATTAAATAAGCTGTACCTGGACTCAGTCAGCAGGGAGGAGATACAAGAGTATTCCTGTGCTGTAGGAGGTAACACAGATCTTATGAAACATGCATTTAGATAATCTTCTAGATCAGAGGTCTCCAACAAGGTCCACAGACCTGCAGAGTTTAGCTCCAACCCTAATAAAGGACATCTGAACCAACGGATGACTGATGGCAGGTGTGTTGGAACTAAACTCTGCAGATCCTGGACCTCCAGGAACATGGATTGGAGACCCCTGTTCTAGATAGGTTTCGTTATGACACAACATGACATTCAAAATTCTTTGAAAAATTGAATGTCAAAACAGCTGCTTTATGTTTTAAATACCCAGAAAAACAGAGAAGTGATGAAGTTTCAGGTCCAGAGAAGAGCAAGACAGCACGCCACATTGTAGTAATACTGTCTGTGCTTCTGGTTCTTGCACTCGTAGGAGCCCTGTGGTATAGGTAATGTTCAAGAACTCAAGAAGTATATTGGACAATATATTGGTTGTGTTTAGTCTGCTGTGTCTTTATAGCTTATGTGTTAAAGGCTTCCTAAACTCCGTTCTTTATTTGCAGCCTCTTGGCAAAGCCTGTTACATTGTAACAGTTTCATGAAACATTTTGAAACATGTACTGCATTAACAGTCAGTTTTAAAGTCTACAGGTGCTATGCAAAGCTAAGAGCAATGCAAATACTGACAAACTATCATTAAGTTTTGGTGTTTCGGAATAATAGCATACTTTTTGTAAGTTTCTGAACATTTTAGAGATGTTGTCTAAGATGTATTCAGTTTCTTCTTTTATTAAAAAAAGTTTTGCATAAGGAAAAAATAAACAAACAACTGAGCACCTTCAAACTGGATTAATGGCTTGTTCCAAAATTAAATAAAGTTTTAATTAATCGTCTTTTTGGGCTGTGTAGGAAGTTACAATTAACTTCCCTGTGTAAGTACTGGACGTTACAATTAACTGCTATTTCAAAATATTTTCTCCCAATGATTTCTTTAGGAGAAGAAAGAATAAATCATCTCAAAACTGTGAGAACGTAAAGAAGGATGAACAGGTGAGAAGACACATTCAATTTGACATGTCCTGATATGTGTGTTGTGTTCTGTCATTGTCCTTCATATTTTGTATTCTGCATTTCTCTGCTCCAAATCTCAGCCTGATTCATCTACAGTGGATAACGCTGCACCCCTGTCTGCAGTCTGTGACTTTACACAGCAGATTGACAAGGAGCAAGACATTCATTATTCAAGTGTCAATTTCAAGCAGTCTCCCAAGACCACAACTTCATCCCCCACTGCTATATATTCATCACCTGAAGATGTTCATTATGCGACTTTGAAATTAAAATGACCCATAACTACGTCCTGCCTTAGCAACTGTTGCTACTTGCAGAATTGTAGCAAACATGTCCTGTCTGATGGCTAACAAATTTTGTGAATTTGAATAGTTTTAGTGACCAGAGGTAGAGTGAGGTGGACATAGAGGTTATGTGGTATTTTAGGGTGGAAAGTCTTGTCAGGCCTTAGGAATAGTAAACCAAGGGGGTGAGGTGACGTGTCAGTTTGAAGACTCCCACAACATAGTAATTAAGTTAGTTACCCCTCTACAAACCTGGTAAACAATCTTAACTACAGATAGCTAAACAAACAGCATTACAGAGTCAACAAAAATGAAAGTATGAAAGTCCCACCTTTCAGTCAAGAATTATTTGTTAGATATTGCCTGGTTTCTCAAATCTAAAACATGCATGTAGTTAGTTAGAACGATAGTTCACCCAATTATTATTAGTTTGAGGTTAATTTACTCACCCTCAGGCCATCCATGGTGTAGGTGACATATTTTCTTCAGTGGAACAGTGAAGAAGATTTATAAATGTTATTTTGTAATGCTTTTGCATCCTCTTGATGTGACAGGAAGCTTTTGCTCTGTATTTATATCTATCATTCTTTTTTCAGTAAATGAAATGGGTACCTTTATATTTTATAGATCTTTACGAATGTGGTAGCCCAACTCTTAGTAGCATCAATGTTAATAATTCAAGATTATGATTCAAGTTGTCAAAGAGTGTGATTTTTCTTATTATAAACAGAAAAAGGAACAAAAAATTACAAAACTTTTGTAACACACTGCCAATTTCCTGTTAAGGAACTGGGGTTTAAATACAGCTTGTGGTCTATGTGACACCTTATCTTTTAATAAATTGTTTTGTTGTTTTTTGTTGAGATGATGATGATATAGGGATGACAGAAGTTTTTTTTTATAAGCAGCATTTTCCACAAATTCTTTGTAAGGTGTGTTATCTTATTAAAAAAGAAATAAATATAAGTGTAACAGCACTGCTACTTGTGTGGTATTGCTTTATTCAAGCAACTCGTGCTAGCAATGAACATTTGCGGAAATTGTGGGGGGGTTGGAAAATTATCTAATATTCCCTTCCTGTGTGTGGCAAAAGTATGTGAACCTTTGAGTTTTGTATCAGGTGTGACCCGTTTGTGCAGCAATAACTGTAAACATTTTCAGTAACGTTTTTATTTTGGGCCTCTAAATTTATAAATATTTTCTGTCTCAGACTCTAACATCTGATTTCTGGATGCTGACGTGATGAACATAATATTTGTGCTGTGAGAAGAACTCAGACAACATCAAAACTGGGTTCTGGTTTGGCATTTGACTGGCCATGAACCACATGCTTTGAAAGTTGAACCAGAAACCTAAGGGCAAGTTTGACCTTGAATTAGAGAACCCAAATTGTCCATAAGGAACACTTAGAGAAGAACACTAACTGGAACATTAGGTATCTACACATCTTTGGTTCTGCTCATATAGTGTTTTGTTTTTGAGTTTGGTGGTTTTCCACTGATTATTTGCTGTAAAATAAATGACTTCAGTTTCTCAGACCTTTATTTTATTCCAATCCTGTGGAAAGTTGACGGAGGATCTAAATTTTTTTTACGTCAGCTTGAGTAAGAGAAACGGAAATGAGATCATCAGATCATGTACCAGAGTTTCTAAAACAGGCATAACTCCAGAAACCATTGCAGCAACTGCAAGTATCTTTAAGAGAACTGCACAACAATATTTTAGGTATGTATATTCAATCTTTAACTGAAATGTAACTAATTCTATCATAAGCATGTTAATTGTACTAACAGTTGTGTGTTACTGTAATTATAATTGGCTGTTTTTTAGCACTCAGTCTGTTTTGTGTCTTGCATTGCAGTTTTTGAATCTGAGTTTCTAAGTGAAAACATGAACTCTAGATTGCCATCAGTGATCCTGCTGTTACACATTCATGGTATGACCACTATTGACGGAATGACAGTTTTGCTGTTGTAGACTAAATCTTTTTGTTTCAGTTATTCCTATGACAAAGAAATTACTCTCAGGCCTCGTAGTAACTGTGTATCTTTTTGTGATGGGATTTTTGTGCTGTTTAGATTAGCTGGTTTTAAGGAAATGGGCCTGGACTTCCCACCAATTTGAGAAATGTGGGTTTGAAATGAGTCTGGGTCATATTATTTTTGGACTGTCTCAAATACTTTTCTCTCTATGGTGGGCTTTGTGAAGTTACATTTATAGTACATTATAAAAATGTCAAAATTATTTCTGTTTTTCAGGATCCCTAACATTGTTTAACTTCTCTGTAACCTGTGAAAAGAGTATTTGTGCTGTGAGGGGGTCCTATGTGACACTGAAATGCTTTCACTCAAACGTCAATGTCAAAACTAGATTTTGGTTCAGTGAAAAACGGAAAACAAACTGGAGAACAAAGGAGGAACCTGAAGATTTGAGTTTAGATTCAGATTACTCAGGACGAGTGACTCAGATAATCTCTAAAAGGCATTCAGAACTTAAAATTAGAGACCTGAGAGAGACAGACTCTGGAGAATATCAGCTCATGTTCATTTCAAAGGATGGAGTTAAACGTCTCAGCTCAGTCGCTGTCAACCTTGCAGTCACAGGTGAAATTAGATTCTGCTCAGGAGTTACATTTTTTCATTTGTTATGTACCATGTTATGTAAATTTTAATTTTTCTTTAATTTCTTAATCATTCAGTTCTACGGGTAAAGATGAATCATGAATCAACAGGACAAAGAGATCAGAGAGTGGAACTAATCTGTGATTCTTCCTGCAATTTTACATCTGAACATTACTACTGGTACAAAAATGGACACTTTTTAAAACATGATACACAGATTTTTGTGTCATCCAGCAGAAACACAGACAGTTATTCCTGCTCTGTTCATCCAGACTTTGATCCCTCCTCTTCTGTGTGTAAGTGTAAGATTTACACAATATTCGAATTAAAACAGAATTAGAACAGAGCAGAAATTGTAATTTGTGACTCTTTCAGGTGTTTCTTACAGCAGCTGCTGGGATGTGATTTACACCTCTAGAAGAGTCTGTGCTTTAGTGGGATCAACAGTAGATATTTCCTCTACATACTTACATCCCACTGGATATACAGTAGAGAAAACATTCTGGCACTTGCCATGCATTCATCCTTCTGGATTTTGGGACCTGCGTGAGAAGCAGCAGTTTGCTGGTCGTGTGGAGTATGTGGGGAACACACTGAGAATCAAAGACATCAACATGAGTGACTCTGGAGAATATAGTTTCAGAATCATCACTAACACATCACACGGCAAATATTCTGGATCACCTGGAGTCATTCTTACTGTTACAGGTAACTGCTCATTATAAACTGTCTGTAAAGCTAAGTTCACTATACTGATTTAGTGAATACTGCTGATTAAATCATATTTTACAAATGAAAAAACAAATGTGGCCAAACATTTAAGGAATGCATCTAAAATTTCACAGCAACATATTTTGTGTTTACATATGTTTATACACCTATTATGAACATTTGTTTTATTTTTCCTATTATTCTTACTATATCTGTTCATTGCCTGTTTGTTTACAATGTGTTTTCTGTATAGCTGCTATGAAATAAGGCTTAATTGTGAAAGGTGTTACATAGAAATAAAGCTGAATTGAACTGTATTGGATGCTGCTGTGACATGTATCTTACTGGCTTAATGGTTCTGGCTCCTTAACTTCTTAAGTAGCATCCTAACCAGGTGCTATTTATTTTAATGAACAATATTTATTTTAAAATTCTGTTCTTCTGTTTACTCAGCATGTCAACAATTTGGTGAGATTTTACAAGATTGTAGAGATACCATCTTGGCTGACCAAGTGTTGCCTGGTGAATAGCACAAATATAATCTACCAACTAGGCTAGCACCAAACCAGCATTAATCCAGCATTACAACTGAAGCTGGTTTAAGCTGGTTTTGTGGGCAGAGATTTCTGTGCACAAAACTATATGTTGAATAAGTTGCAAAGTCGGTCAAGACTAATTTTACAAAGTAGTTCATGTTGATTCTGTATTTCAGATACGCAGGTGACAAGCAGCCCACACCCTGTGGTGGGGGGAGAGAAAGTGATATTAAGCTGTTTAACCAATTGCACTCTGGATGACAAATATACTTACATCTGGTATAAGAATGGAGCACAGGTAACAGATGGATTCACATTATTAAACAAGCTGTACCTGGACTCAGTCAGCAGGGAGGAGATACAAGAGTATTCCTGTGCTGTAGGAGGTAACAGATATGATACATATATTTAGTTTTAGTGCAGAAAGTAGTATTCAGAATAGACAAAGGTACATGAGAATGTACTAATTTGTTAATTTTTGTTTCTGAAGAACCAGTGGGCAGCTCAGCATTAGAGCAGTACATGGTCACTCTGCTGGTGTTTGTACCTCAAATGCTCATAATAGCAGCTATATGGATGTGGTGAGTAAAAATATATAGAATCATGTGATTGTAAGAGAGGCCGTTCTGAAATAAAAAAATGTGAATTCTGTTCCAACAGGTTTTTCCTCCAGAAGAAAAGATCTGTCTCATCTAAAGAATTAGCAATGATAAACTTAAAGATTGAGATGTTCTAATTCTGAACATACAGTTTCCAGTATAACACTCAAAAGTATGTTATTACATGTTCCTTTCATCTCTCTATTTGTTTGGTTCTCTTAGAATCCAGTCCAAGTTCTGCTGTCCTCAGTATCACAACATTGTTCTCTCACAATGTGAACATTAACAGCAATTACAATATATTGTAATATTTGCATAACTTGTTGCTATTGGCCGTCTCTCTTACCATCATTTGAACACTGAATTGTCATTGGTCTTTTTCTTAAGTCATCTTTACATCACAAATCGCAGAAGCTAAACCTAAAGCAGCATGTTAAATGAAGTGGATATTCTGCAGTGAACTCAGATTCTAAAAGTGCAAATTGGAGTGTGTAAATTCTGATCCCACAGGGTTTTATATAAAAGCTTATAAAAGAAAATGATAACACAAATGAAATGGAGAGAAATTTTTTTTATAGAGAAGGTTTACATGTACTCTCCATCAGAACTTTAGGTGAAGTGATGTCATCGGGTAGGATGTCATCAGCTGGAGTGATGTCATCAGCTGGAGTGATGTCAACAGGTGGAGAGACTTCACTTGTCATCTGTCACTTGTGTACAGTCTCCCATCACATAATAAAAACTCTTATTTTGAGATCATCACCTAGCAACAATCATTTAGACTATATGTATTAAAGCAAAATTGCAAAAAACACAAACTTTTTAGTTATTATCATGCAATTTTCAGATACAGTCTGTGTTGTTTACTTATGATAAACAAATGTAATAATAAAAAATGTAATCTGTAGATAAGTCAACATTTCCTTTATTCATCTCATGAATAAAACAGGTGTGTGTACAAGATAAATAGTTTCCCCTTATGCACTTCTCTCAGTTTTGCAAGCAATTCGGTTTTGTATATTGTTATGCCCCTAGTAAAAGTAAATGAGACAAATGGTAGCATTCTAGTTCAGAATTCAAGATGCAGCGACCGCTACCGTCTCAAAAGCGTACTCAAGCACTGACTGCTGCAAAACCACAAGTACGAATCATGTCATGCCAACAATAAAAGCTTCATGAAGGAATACAGAGTGTTTTGTTCCTTTAAATTTTAAACACGTTTATGTAACTACTGTTACTGCTGAAGTGAAAAAATGAAAGAAAAAAGTTATTTGTGTTTCACATCAGCTAAAGACAGAAAAAGGGAAGGAAATATGATCATCTTCACCCACCGTTACATAGCTTATATTTCAGTTACCACGCAAACTTGCATCAGAATATTGTAAAGTAATAGTATGTTATATTAGGACTTCCTGTAGCATGATGTGTAGCATGAAAAAGTGGCCACAAGTGGAGGACGTTTTTTCCTTCACGTCAGTTTGAGTGAGTTTCGCCACTGCTTAGACAGAACTACACAACGATATATGTAATGTATGTATTTAATCTTTTTAATTTATGAAATCTAACTTTGTATTAACATTTTAGTAACAGTTGTGTAATACCTGTAATACATCATTTTGTCATGATTATTTACCTGTAAATTAAAATGTAATTTTTAAGCATTTTTATTATTTTTTAATTTTAGTTTTGTTGTGTTACTGTAATTGTAATTGTTAATGTATTTTTTCCATTTTTTGAATATCAAGGCTGCGCTGGGCTATGATAACACTTAAACTCACAATAAAATGTTATATTCATTTCTAGGATAAACAGTGATGTTGTTTGGCATTTGTGAGTTTCTACAAAGTCAAAGCATGAGCTCCAGACTCTCACTGCTGATCCTGCTGTTACACATTCAAGGTATGTTCACTAGTGAGTAGAGATGGACTGTTTTGTTGTTCTTTCAATTCAAGAAGCAAAACTATAACAGTAGTCCATGGGTTACTTGCACATTTTTTTGAGGAAGCTGTCAAATTTAAACTTGGCTCTTTGTTATTATTTACAAGATACATGAGAACTAATCAAATATTTTTGGTGAAAACAGAAACTTTACTCTGTTTCTCACACAAAGCTGTCATATATGTTTACAAGTTTTGCAGTATAAACTTGAATATTTTGTATTTTGTTCCTGAGTTTGATTTTTTGCTAGTATAAATTCACGCTGTTTAACTAGAGCAAAAAACATAATAATAATAATAATAATAATAATAATGATAAATAAAAACGAAAAGAAAACACCCACTGGTTTTAATTGTACAATTCCCACAGGATGCTAAACAAAAGTACATTTCCTGTTATTTGTTGTGCTGAAGTGACATTTATTGGACCTATTGCTGTAATTCTGTATTTTACTTTATTAAGCAATGTAGCTGAATGTGGGTGTGGGCACCAGGCTGATGAGTCATGGTCTCATATTCTGCATGCAGAACAGTTTGCGTCCTTTAGTATATAATTGGACTCTCCTGCGCCTCTGTGAAAACATGTTGGTCTTTAATAAAGTTCATTTTTCCTTTTAGGCTCCCTAACATTGGACTACTTACCTGTAAACTGTGAACCCAAGAATGTTTGTGCTGTGAGGGGGGCCAGTGTGATACTGGAGTGTTTTTCCTCAAACATTACCCTCAAAACTGCATTCTGGTTCACTGAGAAACAGAGTGAAAACTGGAGGAAAAAGGAAGAACCTGAAGATTTGAGTTTAGATTTAGATTACGCAGGACGAGTGACTCAGAAAATCACTCACTACCAATCACAGCTCACAATAACAGACCTGAGAGAGAGAGACTCTGGAGAATATCAGCTCATGTTTATTACGATAGATGGAGTGAAACGTCTCAGCTCAGTCACTGTCAATCTAACAGTCACAGGTGAAACTACAGCTAGTATTTCAGGTTATGTTCATTTGTAATGCAATACAAGGTTGCTTATTTTCTTACCTCATTCAGTTCTGCAGGTGAAGATGAATCATGAATCTACAAATCAGCGATTAAAACTGATCTGTGATGCGTCCTGCAATTTGACATCTGTAACTTATTACGACTGGTACAAGAATGGACAATATTTAAGATTTGACACGTCGAGACACATGTTTGTGTCATCCAGAGAAAACACTAACAGCTATTCCTGTTTGGTTTATCCATACTGTAATTCTCTCTCCTCTTCTGTGTGTGAGTGTGACAATATTCAGAGTTAAACAGAATAGCATTAATAAAACAGCAAAACATTATTGTTCTCTTAGCCATAAATGACTATATTCGAACATATAATTTAAATTAAGTATAATTGTTACAGTGGTAATTTGTGACTCTTTCAGGTGTTTCTAACAGCAGCTGCTGGGATGTGATTTACACCTCTAGAAGAGTCTGTGCTTTAGTGGGATCGACAGTAGAGATTCACTCTACATACTCACATCCCACTGGACATAATGTAGAGAAAGCATTCTGGCATCACCATGACAGATGCATAGATCTGCGTGAAGAGCAGCAGTTTGCTGGTCGTGTGGAGTATGTGGGGAACACACTGAGAATCAAAGACATCAACATGAGTGACTCTGGAGAATATAGTTTCAGAATCATTACTAACACATCATACAGCAATTTTTCTGATTTACCTGGAGTCACTTTTACTGTTACAGGTAATGAACTCTCTGTCCCTAAGTAACTGTCTGTAACTAATGTAACTGCATATACAGGTGATAAGGTTACGTTGTGGTTACGTTTACATTTGTTTTTGATGTTTTCCTTGTATGTAATTTGGTTACTCTAAAGGATACTGTGACATGTATCCTAATGGCTTAATGGCTCTTGCTTCTTAACCAGCTTAAATAGATTTACCAGAATGACTCTCTACATTGAGCAGATGTGGCCTACTGGTTAGTGAGTCAGGCTTGTAATCAGAGAGTTATTGGTTCAATTCCAGTGCTGGAAGAACCTGGCAGGTAGCAACTGAAGTGCCCTTGATCAAAGTGGTGGAGCCCACTGCTCCGCGTGTGTGTGTATTCATGAGCGTGTGTTTCTTCACACAGTGTGTGTTCCTTCTTCACCAGTGGTGGGTTAAATGCAGGGTTCACATTTTAATTCAGCATTAAAACTGAAGCTGGTTAAAGCTGGTTTTGAGGGACTCACGTATATGTTGAATAAGTTGCAATGTTGGTCAAGACTTTATGTTGATGTAGTCCTAAAAGTATTAATTTTACAAAGTAGTTCAGGTTGATTCTGTTTTTCAGATACGGAGGTGACAAGCAGCCCAGATCCCGTGGTAGAGGGAGAGAAAGTGATATTAAGCTGTTCAACCAGTTGCACTCTGGATAACAAATATACTTACATCTGGTATAAGAATGGAGCACAGGTAACAGATGGATTCACATTATTAAACAAGCTGTACCTGGACTCAGTCAGCAGGGAGGAGATACAAGAGTATTCCTGTGCTGTAGGAGGTAACACAGATCTCATCATACATGTGGTTTAGTGTTGTTTATAGATAGTTGCAGTCCTTGATGCTGGTCAATAGTTGAACTGTTTATTCACAGCTCTTGTATGACATCACAGTTACTTTCAGTCTTATTGTGCAGCACTCATAACTGATATATCTGGTATACCTTACAACAGAAGGGGCATTTAAATCATTCATATTTTTATTACATGCAATATACCACATAAGTGCTCTTCAGCAGTGAGTATATTCACAATCTAGCACAGCTCATCATACCTGCATTCAGTTGATCTATCTGATAGCTTGACATATTGGTTCAGAATCAGATCTTTGTGATACAGAAGAATATCATGTTTAGAAGTGTAAGTTTGTGTCCTTTTGTTCAGAACGAATTGTCAGAACTAATGAAACAATGGACAGCTCAGTGATTGGGCATCATACAGTCTGTCTGCTGGTGTTTTTGCCTCAATTTCTTATTATTGGAGCTCTGTGGATATGGTAAAGAACATTTTGTAGTACAATTCAAAACTACATAATATACAGTTGATATTTAGATATGAATTCAAATTGTAAGAGTGTAAATTATAGAGAGGGAATTTTGATCCTACAGGTTTTTCATCAGCATGAACAAACTGAAGAACAGAACTGAAAAATGAAGAGGTGAGAAATTCTGAATATAGAGAACCTGCCATATTACAGTAAATTATTAGTCAGATTTTGTAACATTATCTCTGTATGTGTCTGTCTCTAGAATCCAGAGCTTCACACGTCTGTGTGTAGATCAGCTGTCTCTCCATCAGAACTATGATGTTGTTGTGTGCAGTCAGTGGGTCACAGTTCTCATTATGACATCATCACCTAGCAACAGTCTTTCAGACTGTTTAAAACTGTCAGCAGCAACATCATTGATGCAGTGATGATGTCACATGCAGTGCTATATTAATGATCTCTGATTCTAATAATCGAATGAGTCTAAATAATCTAATGCTCAAATACATGAATTAGTCATTGAACTATCGGTGAACGATTGGTTAGGATTGGGCTTAATAATTTTGCTTAGATGTGATTATACATCATGTCAATGATTTTTAAAAAGACAGACAACATTAATAAAACATTTCCAAGACCTTCATTTGTTAAGTGTCACCTTTTGAATTTGTTTTACTATAGCACCACAAAAAGTCACAAAAAGAGCCTTACACTTCACATGGTGAGCAAGGGACAGAAACGGTCAAATGATAAAACTGAAAAGTATGAAGATAGTCAAAATGGATTATTGTGGATGTGGCATTAAATTAGCATGCCGTCATGCACAGAAGTATTAAAAATTATCTATGGTTTTTCTTAAGACTTACGGCTTATTTTACGCTTCAATACAGTTCATTTGAGAGAATTTAAGGCTGACGATCAACATTATTTGAAGGTTAAGTTCCTCCTACTGGCCATTTACTGGTATAAAAATGCTTCCTTTTTAAAGAATTTGATACTCTGTTTAAACACCCCATTTTGAAAAAAGTGTCAGCAAGTTTTTTGTACACATCAGCTTAAGGCAAAAGGAAGAAAATAAATTGATCAGATTATACCAGCTGTTAAAACAGACAAAACTCCAGAAACTACTGCTGCGACCTTAAATAAGAGAACTGCACAACAGTATTTTACATATGTACATTTCATCTTTTAATTAAATGTAACTTTAGTATAAAATATTATTTTGATCATGCTAGTTGTCATAACAGTTGTATGTTACTGTAATTATGATTTTAGAGACTTCAGTGTCACATTTAAACTAAATGGCTGTTTTTGTTTTCCAGGACTAAGAAAAATTATTGTTTTGTGTTTTGTGTTGTATATGTGAGTTAATATAAAGCATGAACTCCAGACTCTCACCACTGATCCTGCTGTTACACATTCAAGGTAAGATCACTACTGAGTGGAGGACAGTTTTGTTGTAGATGTACTGAACCATTTTTCAAACATATTCCAATGGAAGAGAATTACATCCAGGCCTGATAGCATTTGTAATTTTAAAAGTCAAACACTGTAAGAATGAAACACTGTAACATGTTGTGAAATGACAGTTTTGCTTTTCATTTTACCACAGTTTCAGTTTCTTTTCATTTTCAGGGTTCTTAACATTGGGCAACTTTCCTGTAACCTGTGATGAACAAAATATTTGTTCTGTGAAGGGGGCCGAGGTGACACTGAGAAGCTCCTCAAACATCAACTTAAAACCTGGATTGAAAACTTGAGGAAAAAGGAAGAACCTGAAGATTTGAGTTTAGATTCAGATTACTCAGGACGAGTGACTCAGAAAATCACTCACTACCAATCACAGCTCACAATAACAGACCTGAGAGAGAGAGACTCTGGAGAATATCAGCTCATGTTCATTATAAAGGACAGAGTAAAACTTAGTCACTGAAACTTAGTCTCAGCTCAGTCACTGTCAATCTTACAGTCACAGGTGAATCTGAAGCTGGATTCTGGTTAGTGGTTAAACTGTTGTAATTTATCATGCAATGTATGTTTTCTTCATTTTTACCTTGTTCAGTTCTACAGGTGAGAATGAATCATGAATCTACATATCAGCAAGTAAAACTGATTTGTCCAGTTGATTCATCCTGCAATTTGACATCTGGAAATGATTACAACTGGCAAAAGAATGGATGGTATTTAAGATATGGCACATCAAGATACACATTTGCATCAACTGTGAGAAACACTGACAGCTATTCCTGCTTTGTTCAACCATGCTTTAATAATCCCTCTTCTTCTGTGTGTGAGTGTGACGTTTACATCATATCTAAAATAGCACTAATGAAAAAGCAGGTATATTTCAACAGATGTTCAAATGTGAGTGTGGATTTAACAGCGGCAGTTTGTGACCCATTCAGGTGTTTCTTACAGCAGCTGCTGGAATGTGACTTACACTTCTAGAAGAGTCTGTGCTCACATCCCACTGAACTCACGGTAGTGAAAACATTCTGGTATCATGGTGGTTGTAAGGAATTCAGAGATTTGCGTGAGGAGCAGCACTTTGCTGGTTGTGTGGAGTATGTGGAGAACAGAAAATTAAAGATGTCAGAATTACTGGCTTTGGAGAATATAGATTCAGAATCATCACCAGCATAATAGACGGTGAGATGATTGGTTCACCTGGAGTCACTCTTACTGTTACAGGTAACTGCTCATAATGAACTGTCTGTAAAGCTGCATTCACAATACAGGTTAACAGAATAATTCATATGTATATGCTAATGAGCATACAATTAATATTTGTTTATCCTACTTGAGATCACTCTGAATGGAAGAAGGGGTCTTGTGCTATCAAAGCTAGGTCGCTAAACTCTCAGAAATTGTCTACCGTACCTATAAAGGAGCTGGCTTATCACAAACAACACATTACTAATGTGGGCTGTTCTTTTCTTGTTTCACACCTATGACATCATCACTGAGCTACTTTCAGTCTCATTGTGCAGCACTCACAACTGATCGTTCATTTTGTTGCATAGCATTGTGTCTTTTTTGTGTCTTGCATTGAATTTGTGTCTTTTTGTTCAGAAACAATGGAGAGAAACAGTGAAACAAGGAACAGAAATGAAGCAATGGGCATTTCAGTGTTTGGGCATCTCACAGTCTGTCTGCAAAAATTGCAAAGGTAAAATAAAACGGTTTGTATGTAGCATATGTAGTTTCACATACTGAAGTTGACGATCAGCATTTTAAGGGTAAGCTCTTCCTCTCACTTTCAGACTCTATTTTAACACCTTACTTCCACCTGCTTCCACCTTCTGAAACCGACAGAAGTTTCAAACCACTGATCCACATGCAGAGAACTGCACAACAAAATTTCATGTATGTACATTTAATCTTTAAATTGTAATGTAACTTTAGTATAAAATGTTATTTTGAGCATGTTAGTTGTCATTAAAATTGTGTGTTACTGTAATTATGATTTTACTGTAATGAGACTGGTCTGAACTCTAAAAACAGAATAATGAACTGAGTGTCACAATGCAACTAAATGGCTGTTTTTTCAGGACTAAGAAACGTTCTTGCTTTGTATATGGGAGTTAATATAAAACATGAATTCCAGACTCTCACCACTGATCCTGCTGTTACACATTCAAGGTAAGATCACTACTGAGTGGGGGACAATTTTGTTGTTGTATACTGAATCTTTTTTTTTGTGCTGTTAAGACCCAAGGTTTCAGGAATTTACAATGAGGCACTTAAAGGGGTCCTGTTTTGCGTTTTCACCTTTCAAAGTTAGTGTATAATTGTTGCTGTTTTAGCATATAAATGATCTGCAAAGTTAAAACTCTCAAAGCTCACTGTAACGAGAGATAATCACTTTAACAGAAATCTCTTTTTAGGAACTGCAACGAACGTATCCACAACTGAAACCTTGTCCTTGGGTATAAACAAAATAACAAGATGACAGGCCTGGTTCATCTGCTCTATAGTACTAGTGTGTTGTCACCATATTGTAGAGACACTGTTTTCCACCCTGATACTAAAACCCCATTTGTGTATTCTTCCTAAGATGGACTAAAGCTAACTGAGCTGCACACATTAACTTTTGTAAGCCTCTGTTTTCCTATTCTGTGTAATATACAGATATTGGGTGCCTGGGTGAGCCTTATTTTTGAATGGTTTACATAGCACATATCGTGTGACGGGCGGGGGAAATGAACCCAGTCGCAGAAAAAAATTAAAAAATCATTGTTTAAATAAATAAACAAAACAACAACCCACGAGGGGGCAAAAACTAGAACAGAACAGGCGGGCAGACAGGAAGGACAAAACAGGACAAGAATGTGACAAGACGGGGAGAACATTCAACAAAAAAGGCATCAAAACAGTAGTCAAAAACACAGGATTAACAAACGGAGGGAGCACAGGAGGAGGACAGAGGACTGATGGCCCAGTGGAACCCACGCCAGGGGCCATGGACCAGGTCTCGGAGGGGCGGTCCAGGCCAGCAGAGGTGTGGTGGGAGTTGCCGGCCACGGATGGAGACAACCAGCAGGGGGAGCCGCTGTCACCGGGGGCCCAGGTGACAGCGGGCCCAGGAACCGAGATGTAGGACCCATCGCTGGAGGGCCCAGCCTAAGAGGATGCCCCGCCGCCGGAACATGGCCAGGAAGAACCACCGCAGCAGGAACCGACCCAGGAGCAGGCACAGGGACCGACCCGGGAGCAGGCACAGGGACCGAGACAGTGACCGAGGACGCCGAAGCGGACCCAGGGACAGAGACAGGAGCTGGGGGTGCCAAGCGGACCCAGGGACAGAGGCAGGAGGCGCGGACGCCGCCGCCGGGACACAAACAGGAACAGATTCACCCGGAGGCTCGGGAACAGACATCTCCACGGTTTCAGGCACATGCACAGACATCTCTGGAGGCTTGGGCACAGGTGTTGAGGGAAGAGCAGACTTCCCCTTCTGCTTCTTCTTCTTAGAAGCAGACGCAGGATGCTCAAGCTCAGGAACAGACACAGGAGGCACGATGATCTTCCCCCTCCCCTTCTTCTGGCGGGAACGTGAGATGAACCCTCCCACTCGGAAAGGACCTCTTGCAACTGGACGTTCCGGAGAGACACCCCAAGAGAGATATGGCCCACACACAGACCCTCGGCGGCCAGACCCCGACAGGACTGAGACGGATGGGATGGGAAGAAGACCCACGGAGGAAGCTTCCTGCTCCACCTCCCGACGGCGCAACTCCCGTACCAGTGTCCAGTAGGGTAAGAAGACCAGTTTACCCCGATCCTCAAACGGTGGAGAGTGGTCGAGGCCGGCTATGAGATAGGTGCCGAAGAGGGGTAAGAGCTCCCCGTCATCCTTCAGTGCCTTCACCGCATACTGCAGGAGGGTCTGCCCCTCCTGGAGAGAAAAAGGACCCACGTGGCTGCGCATGTCGGCGGCAATGGACTGCCACCACTCCTTAGAGAAGGCCATAACGTGTCTGTAGAAAAGAAGGAAAAAAAGGGAGAAGAGAGAAATAATAAAAAATAAGGCGAACCCAGTCGCAGACAGCGTTAAACCGAAAAGTCTCTTTATTAACAAACTTAACCAAAACAACAACCCACGAACAGGCTTGAAAATTAAACTCAAAGTTCTCCAAAAACCGGCCAAAACAAAGGACGAAAACTCACAGCACCGGAGAGACAGGACAAGGAAAAAGTATACAGAAACCACGGAACGAGATTACAAGAAATGGGAATACCAGACGCAAGACCACAAGATTACAAGAATACAAGATTACAAGAACGAACTGACACAAGACAGAGAATATGGTGGCATTAAATAGCACAAGGACAACGACTAACAGGTGCGCAAAATCAGTGCAGACGAGACAAGAGAACAAGGGGGCGGGGCCAATACGCACGACCGGAGAGCCAATGTAAACAAAACAGAGACCATGTGCTTCCACACGAGACGAAGACCCAGAGCATGAGTTCAGATCCAGACTCCAAGAAACAAGAACCAAGACTAGAAGGAGTCAGGATCGTGGCAAAGTAATCTAGAAAGACTCAGAACAGGAAGCCAGGACCCTGACACATCTGAGTCTGATAGTGACTGTGTACCATTGTGACATGATTTTTGTTCTATTTAGATTGAAATGTTGAAATTGAAATGAATGTTTAGTTTAAGTATAATACAGTGGGATGTAATACAGCGGAGTGGGATACATTTCTACAAGTGGATGTTTTCTCTTTTTATCAATTCTCTACATATTGTGTTTTAGTTAAACAATGTTTGGAAAAATATTGCACCACAGTTTCCACAGGTCACTAGTATGTACCGTAATATTGTTCCTCTGCAATAGTTGAATTTAAATGCAGCACAGATTATTATTTATTACTATTTATCATTATTATTATTTTGTGTTACTTATATTTTCATACTTGTTGTAAATATAAAGTTATTAAAACAAATAATTTAACATTCTTTTAACTTCAGATTTTGGTCAGAGGTCAGATTTTGGTGATAAACTCTCTTTACCTCACTGTTCTCCAAAAAAGAGATTTTCCATTTAGATCATTGTCTAAAACATTCAATATGGGCCTGTAAAATTAAAATCGACTTCAATCTAATTGAGCCTCTGTGACATTCAGTGACGTTACATGTACAGAACTGATACTAATAATATTACTAATAATAGTACTAACTGTAATAGTAATAGTGTTTGTCTTTTGTTTTTTTAAAGTTGTATAGTTGTAGTTTGAGAGGTCATGACTAAATGTAAATATGTGACGAGTTGCGAGTGTAAACGTTTTGCATCATGTGCTGTTTCTAGCATTCATGTTCATCTTCAGGATTATTGTTCATGTTAAGGATGTCTGTTTACACCATTAATTATGTTTGCATCTTTTGGATTTATTAAACCAGTTATCAGCATATAGAGCATCTCTTCACTTCATATTTTACTCAGCGCATGACAACTGCACAATATAAACAATTTTTTCCATTTTCAGGGTACATAACATTGGACTCCCTTTTAACCTGTAATATACAGAGTATTTGTGCTGTGAGAGGAGCTGAGGTGACACTGAGTTGCTATTATTCAAACTACATCAGCTTCAAAACTGCATTCTGGTTCAGTCAGAAACAGAGTGAAAACTGGAAGAAAAAGGAAGAACCTGAAGATTTGAGTTTAGATTCAGATTACTCAGGACGAGTGTCTCAGAAAATCACTCACTACCAATCACAGCTCACAATAACAGACCTGAGAGAGAGAGACTCTGGAGAATATCAGCTCATGTTCATTATGATAGATGGAGTGAAACGTCTCAGCTCAGTCACTGTCAATCTAACAGTCACAGGTGAATCTAGATTCTGGTCAGAAGTTAAACTGTTTTCATTTGTCCTTTAATATACGACCATTTTGCTTAATTTATCCATTTCAGTTCTACAGGTGAGAATGAATCATGAAAATACAGATCAGCAGGTAGAACTGCTGTGTGATACGTCTTGCACTTTGACATTTGGAAATTATTTCTACTGGTACAAGAATGGACAATATTTAACACATAGCACATCAAGATACACGTATGTGCCATCCAGGGGAAACATTTACAGTTATTCCTGCTATGTTAATTCAGGCGTTAAAAATCCCTCTTCTTCTGTGTGTGAGTGTGAGATTTACATAATATTTATAATTATAAAGAATAGCATTAATGCAAGTATATTTAAACAGATGGTTTAAAGGAAAGTATTAATTTTACAGTGGCAATTTGTGACTCTTTCAGGTGTTTCTAACAGCAGCTGCTGGGATGTGATTTACACCTCTAGAAGAGTCTGTGCTTTAGTGGGATCAGCAGTAGATATGTCCTCTACATACTCACATCCCACTGGATATACAGTAGAGAAAGCATTCTGGCATTTTATTGGTACTGAGGAAACCATAGATCTGCGTGAAGAGCAGCAGTTTGCTGGTCGTGTGGAGTATGTGGGGAACACACTGAGAATCAAAGACATCAAAACTAGTGACTCTGGAGAATATAGATTCAGAATCATCACTAACACATCACACGGCAAATATTCTGGATCACCTGGAGTCATTCTTACTGTTACAGGTAACTGCTCATAATGAACTGTCTGTAAAAGTAAAAATGTAAAAATTCACTAGTAATATTGGCATGCCACGAAATAGAGGTCCATATTCGGCCCTGCTGAATATTGTAATTTATTTTTCTTTTCAGCATTTTGGCTCCTTTGTAATGGGTAGATTAAATCTTAAAATTGAAAAGCCCAAATCTGCCAACTATTTGTGTTAAGCAGTTTATGTTTTGGATTGTATATGCTTGTTTTTGATGTTGTCCACCTTAACCAGCAAGACCTGGTCAAACAGCTTTACTAGAAAGGTCATGCAGGTTGACCAGCTTGGTGATAACACAGATCATAAACCAACACTAAACCAGCACTTAACAGTCTCCAGTATTAAATTAAAGCTGGTCTTGTAAATGTGGATATACAGTAAAATATTAGCTCATATTAGTTCATTGATTGAACTATCTGTACTTTGTCACTTGAGTCACGTGTGAGTCTCCATATAATTCATAAGACAACAATGTCTCTTCTTTTGTCATGTGCTTTTCTTCTACTGTCCTATTGCCATCCACAAGCACAGAGGACAGATTTTTAACTGCAAAAGTTTATTGCAGTACATTCTTCTTCAGCAAGACTTAGAAGTTACTAAAAATGGGGAACATGCCCCCATATAATGGTTAATACAGCCCTGCTGTAAAATTTACACATTTTTGACAAATTTTAGCCTATTATAGTGGGATCCAGCAATTGTAGATTTGGCCTAAACATCATGTACAGTAAAAACAAAATCTGTGCTTTGTTCCTGCAGCGTTATTTCCTGTATTTATGTGTCTTCACTCAAGAAAAGTATTAGTTTTACTTTATGCATTTTTATTCAAACTGAGTTAAAATATACTTTAATCAGTTTGTGTGTTCCCTGGGAATCAAACCCATGTCCTTGGCTTTGCTCATATCAGTCTCTGCCACTCAAATCTGTTTCAGGCCCAACTTAATGTAGTTCATGTTATTTCTGTTGTTCAGGTACGCAGGTGACAAGCAGCCCACACCCTGTGGTGGGGGGAGAGAAAGTGATATTAAGCTGTTCAACCAGTTGCACTCTGGATAACAAATATACTTACATCTGGTATAAGAATGGAGCACAGGTAACAGATGGATTCACATTATTAAACAAGCTGTACCTGGACTCAGTCAGCAGGGAGGAGATACAAGAGTATTCCTGTGCTGTAGGAGGTAACACAGATCTCATCATATATGTGGTTTAGTGTTGTTTATAGATAGTTGCAGTCCTTGATGCTGGTCAATAGTTGAACTGTTCATTCACAGCTCTTGTATGACATTATCACTGAGTTACTTTCAGTCTCATTGTGCAGCACTTATAACTGATTGTTAATTTGTTGCATAGCAACATTCTGTTACTGTTAATATGTCAGACATCACAGTGTAACCTAGCATTGAGAGGTATGCCATATTGTGAATATAGCCATGGGTTGAAACCCTTTACTTGGTTCTGAATCGAGTCTTTGTGACAAATTGACAAACATACAAAAGAATGTGATGTTTATAATTGTTTATTTTGTTTTGTGTCTTTCATTCACTTTTGTGTTGAAAAGAAACAGTGGACAGTTCAGTGTTTGGGCATCTCACAGTCTGTCTGCTGGTGGTTTTGCCTCAGTTTCTTATTATAGGAGCTCTGTGGACATGGTAAGTAAAAATATTTAGTAAAATCAAAATTTCATAACATGCAGTTGATATTCTGATATGAATTCAGATTGTGTGAATTAGTGTGAATTATAGAGTGTGATTTCTGATCCTACAGGTTTTTCATCAGAATGAACAAACTAAAGAACAAAAATGAAGAGGTGAGAAATTCTGAAACTGTATATTTATACAGTTAAATATTTTATAAATATATACATTATACATTTATTCAAATGCAATTGTAGTATAAATGTTATTTTGAGTGTGTTAGTTGTCATAACAGTTGTGTGTTGCTGTAATTATGATTTTACTCTAATGAGGCAGATCTGAACTGTAATAACAGACTGATATCTCGAGTGTCACAGTGAAACTAAACGGCTGTTTTGTTTTTCAGGACTAAGAAAAAGTTCTTGTTACACATTCAAGGTATGATCACTATTGAGTGGAGGACAGTTTTGTTGTTATAGATGTATTTAAGCTTTAATATTTCACTTACATGGAAAAGTGACTGTGTAATGTTGTGACGTGATTTTTGTGCTGTTTGCATTGAAATGGTGAAATTTAAATTAAAATGGACTTCAAATGATCAAGTATCACAGTGGGGTGCTGAGTGGTTACATTTCAAAATGTTTTTCATTCTGCATTTGATTGTTTCAAAGTCAATTCCTCATACGTTGTGTAAAAGGAACGTTTAGACGTTTTGTTTTATCATTGTATCACAGTTTTCACAGGTCACTAATGAAAAGCTCCAGATCTAAGTGTATTGAATGTTCAGTAATACCATTTCTCTGTAATAACCATATTTGAATGCAGCTTAAAATTATTATTGTTATTGAAAGATACTGTGTGATATTATTATAATATGATATTGTCTAAACAAAATAAAAAATATTGAGTTTTCCTCAGGTTTCACAAATTAAAATAAGACTTGTATGACTGCCATAATAATGACTGTTATGACTGTCATGTATGCCTATGATGCAGACATAATGTGTTTTAATGAATAAAGACAAAAAATAATAATGGCTTCAGTAAAAAAGATTTATTCTTTCCATTGCTTTCAGATATCAACAATTAAGTTATAATTATATTGTTAGTGACTATTATCACTACTATGTATGTCCAATAATGTTGTTTAATGAACAGATTAAAACCTAATCGTAAACTCTGAACACACGTCAGTAACGTCATTTGTTAATGTGATGGTATCTTCAGTTTTCTGAAGCGGCTTCTTAACGCCAATAGTGTAAAACTTAGAATAATCAGAATATAGTCACTTATGAAAATAGTTAGGCCTAGCATTAATTTAGTCGTTTAAACGTAAAATAAGACATTTAAATTTCAGCGTCGCAGGGAGACAACAGCTGAGCACTTTTGTATACTTACTACTATACTACACTATACAGTGTTCAGTTCGATCATCAGTTTTCACTTTCTCATCCGATGAGCAACATTGACATCTTGACAGTTTAGCGGAAATGCCGAGCTGGCTTATCAAAACCAGGAAGTAACTGAGCATATAGTGAGTTCTTGTTTTCAGAATCAGAAGAACTTTGTTGTCATTGTGAAAGCCTGATGAAATTGCAAGTGTCAGCCTCCATCAGTGCTTTATATTAAAAAATAAATTCCAGACATATTACTATTACAAGCCCAGCTTAAAATACACGTTTGAGCTGTCTTAACCAGAAGCAACTTGCACTTTCATATCTTAAAATAAATCAGTGTCCTTGTTTTGTCTCATGATGCACATCAGTAATGTTTTTTCTAAGACACGTTTATAAAAGCTACTCAAATGCCTATTTTAACTGAGGCCTACTCCTGTCTTGATCCAAGCCCTGTCTGTAAATTCTGTCCGTGTTGCAATTACTCCAAGGTGTATTAAATAATAAATATGTCAAATTAAATAGTGCCCATCAGTTTTGAAAGACTGATGAGATAAATGAGTTCAAGAGTGTCACAGCGTAGGGAAGAGGCTGTTCTTGAGTCCATCGTGCATGTGTGTAATGATCTGAAGTGCCCGACTGATGGGAGGAGCTTAAACATTTCCAGCTGAATGTCCTTTATGATATTCTTCACATTTTGTCTGTGATTTTGTGTGATCATGTTCTTCTCTCTGCCGAGTGGAAACAACAAAACATTCCTTGAAGACAAGTCGGTAAAATAAAAACAGCTCATGTGGAGCTTATATGTAGTTTAACATACGAGCATCATTTTCTGGTTAAAATTAAGCTCCTCCTCTTACTGACCACTTTCTGTGGTCCTTTGTTCTTGTTAAAGCCTGTTTTGTTATTTTTGTTTTGGTTTAAGTTTGTTAATAAAGAGATTTTTAGTTTAACGCTGTCTACGACTGGGTTCGTTTCTCCCTCCCCTTGACAGAAAATACAGATCAGCTGGCAGAACTGATGTGTGATACGTCTTGCACTTTAAAGTTTGGAAATTATTTCTACTGGTACAAGAATGGACAATATTTAACACATAGCACATCAAGATACACGTTTGTGCCATCCAGGGGAAACATTTACAGTTATTCCTGCTATGTTAATTCAGGCGTTAAAAATCCCTCTTCTTCTGTGTGTGAGTGTGAGATTTACATAATATTTATAATTAAAAAGAATAGCATTAATGCAAGTATATTTAAACAGATGGTTTAAAGGAAAGTATGAATTTTACAGCCGTAATTTGTGACTCTTTCAGGTGTGAATATAAAGCATGAAGTCCAGACTCTCACCGCTGATCCTGCTGTTACACATTCAAGGTAAGATCACTACTGAGTGGAGGACAGTTTTGTTGTAGATGAACCATTTTTCAAACATATTCCAATGGAAGAGAATTACATCCAGGCCTGATAGCATTTGTAATTTTAAAAGTCAAACACTGTAAGAATGAAACACTGTAACATGTTGTGAAATGGCAGTTTTGCTTTTCATTTTACCACAGTTTCCACAGGTCACTAAGTTTTGGCTCATGTTTCTCGAACCAATATTAATAGACAGTTTTTATTTTTTTTTTTTTTTTTTTTTTTTTTTTTATAAAAAAAAAAAAAAAAAAATTTTTTATTTTTGTTTTTTACCCCCCGGGGCCAAATTTTTTTTTTTTTAAAGTATTTGGTTGTTTTTTTTTTGGGCCCCCAAACCCTTTTTTGGGGGGTTTTTTGCCTCAGTTTCTCATTATAGGAGCTCTATGGATGTGGTAGTAAAATTCTAGTAAAATTCAAACCTGTATATCAATACAAATGTAAATTATATAGTGTGAGTTCTGATGCTACAGGTTTCTCATCAGCATGAAAAATGGAAGAACAGAGCTGATGACAAAAATGAAGAGGTGAGAAATTCTTCTATATGAAAATAAACTAATGGTCAGATTTTACAACATTATCTCTGCATATGTCACTGTTAGAACACAGAGCCGCACGCATTAGAACTCTGATGTCATTGTGTGCAGCCAATGGGTCACAACTCTTTTTTATGACATCATCACCTAGCAATAACCTTCCAGGCTGTTTAAAACTGTCAGCCAAATGCATACATGTAAACTGTTTTTCTGAGGAAACAGCTTTTCATTTAATAAATTTACAGCCTGTCCACTAATCTCCAACATGTTTAACATTAAACAATACCATTGCTTGGAACTATATGTAGGTTACATGATTAAAATGTTAGTTTATACGAGAAGACAGAGTACGGAATGTCCTGACAGGGATTCATTTATGGCATTACCAAGATACCATAGGCAGAAAATATGTTGTAGCATATGATACTCTGAGCAATGTCTGAAACTTGTATTGTGAGCACTTATTGTGTCTAGTTGCCTCTTCAGGTTGACTCGCTTGTTGTATTCCGCACTTGTAAGTTGCTTTGGATGAAAGCGTCTGCTAAATGAATAAATGTAAATGTAAATAAAGATATTGACAGTATTCTATTCCATGAGGCCACAGGAGCCAATAATAAAAACATTTTAATACATTTTTAAAAACACTGTAAAACTGTGCACCTGGCTGCTCTTTGCAGTGCAAAATGAAGAAAGGTGTTCCTCGTAGTTAAATTATTCTTGTTTAACAACACCTGGGTGAATTATTTTTGTGACCATTGTTAGTGTCTCATAGGTGAATGAACAAGGGTCACATGACCTTCACATTCCATATGTCTGGAATGTATGCATACTACACCCACACATACCATATATGGACAGTAAGTAGGTACTTAATCCAGTTCTATAGGTATCATCACAGTATACAATTCCGAACGCGGACATATATAAGGTAACTATAGTATGGCCTTTATCTACACTAATAGCTTTTAAAAAGGCAATAACAGCTTCTTTTATATTTTATATTTTAAATAACTGTATTTAGGCATATCTGAAATACTGTTAAAAGGGTTGCAAAAATTGCAAAGGTAAAATGAAATGGTTTGTATGTACCTTATGTAGTTTCACATACTGTAGTTGACGATCAACATTTTCTTAAGGTTAAGCTCTTCCTCTCACTGATCACAAGAAATTAGTTTCAGACTCTATTTTAACACCTTACTTCCAGCTTCTGAAACCGACAGAAGTTTCAAACCACTGATCCACATGCAGAGAACTGCACAACACAATTTTATGTATGTACATTTAATCTTTAAATTGTAATGTAACTTTAGTATAAAATGTTATTTTGAGCAGATTGTTTAAAATTATGTGTTACTGTAATTATGATTTTACTGTAATGAGACTGGTCTGAACTCTAAAAACAGAGTAATGAACTGAGTGTCACAATGCAACTAAATGGCTGTTTTTTCAGGACTAAGAAACGTTCTTGCTTTGTATATGGGAGTTAATATAAAGCATGAATTCCAGACTCTCACCACTGATCCTGCTGTTACACATTCAAGGTAAGATCACTACTGAGTGGGGGACAATTTTGTTGTTGTATACTGAATCTTTTTTTGTGCTGTTAAGACCCAAGGTTTCAGGAATTTACAATGAGGCACTTAAAGGGGTCCTGTTTTGCGTTTTCACTTTTCAAAGTTAGTGTATAATTGTTCCTGTTTAGCATATAAATGATCTGCAAAGTTAAAACTCTCAAAGCTCACTGTAACGAGAGATAATCACTTTAACAGAAATCTCTTTTTAGGAACTGCAACGAACGTATCCACAACTGAAACCTTGTCCTTGGGTATAAACAAAATAACAAGATGACAGGCCTGGTTCATCTGCTCCATAGTACTAGTGTGTTGTCACCATATTGTAGAGACACTGTTTTGCACTGTCTTCCTAAGATGGACTAAAGCTAACTGAGCTGCACACATTAACTTTTGTAACTCTGTAAAGGTTTCATTAACTTTGTAAAGGAAAACTCTGTTTTCCTTTTCTGTGTAATATACAGATATTGGGTGCCTGGGTGAGCCTTATTTTTGAATGGTTTACATAGCACATATCGTATCTGAAATAAGATGAAAGAAAAACAAATGTCTTTGAAAGAGATTTGTCCTGTTCAATTTGTGTTTTCAAATCGATCCGTTTGTTTCATTGAACTGGCCTTGAAGGCAAAACTGACGCTGTTGTTAATATTGTTTATGTAACCCATTTTTATGTTATCTGAATCGAGCCGTGAAGTGACGATTGAGAGATGCAAGCTCTAACAAGGAGTGAGCTTTACACATGCACAGCTTTTCGGTTAATGTGAGGGGTGGGACATTTCTGTAACACGCAACAATAACAACAGACTGGACTGGGCCAGCTTGGCCTATCAAAGTGTTTTCAGGAGAAGCTTAATAAAATTTGGAACCAAACATAGTGTTCGGCCTAGATCAGAAACAGAGATGTTGTAAATAATGTAAAAAATACGTGAAAAAATAATGCACATAAAAACCTAGCCTAGTTTACCTCAAAATACAAAATCAATAGTTCATAAAAGGGCATAATAGGACCTTTTATTGATAACAGTTTTTTGTTAATAATAAATTTTAAATGTAGTGGCATATTGTGAAAGGGTGCGTGGGTTACATTTTGACATGTTAATATTTTTCTCAACATAAATAATTCCTCATATGTTCTGTTTAACTGAAGGAATGTTTACAACAATTTTTGCTGTACAATAAAACAGTTTTGCTGTTTACCACAGTTTTCCACAAATCACTAATAAAAACAAATGTCCTGACCTGAGTGTACTGAATGCAGTAATATTGTTCCTTTGTAGCAGTCCTAATTTAAATACAGCACAAAATATTTGTATTATTTATATAATTAAATTGACTGGGGTTTTTTTTGCCTGAATAATTTATATTTTTATATTCGTTGAAATTCTATATTTAACAAAATCACTTTAAAATAATTTAAGATCCATTTAGCTTGAGGTCAAGAAGGTAAGATTTGTATTTATATGCCCAGCTTTATACTCCTCACTGTTCTCCAGAGGCTGGAGTTTCCATTTGGATCAGTCTTTAAAAATTCTGTGAGCCTGTAAACTTAAAATTGACAATGTGGATTTAAGCACCAAATTGGTCAATCTTACTCGACTGTCTGAATAGCAAATCTTACCTCTGTTTGCATGGCAGCTTCAACAAAGTTACATTTACAGTTTGTTACTTTGTTTTTTCTAGGGTCTCTAACATTGAACAACTTCTCTGTAACCTGCGATGAACAAAATATTTGTGCTGTGAGGGGGGCCTATGTGATAGTGATGTGTCATTACCCAAAACTCAACCTCAAAACTGCATTCTGGTTCAGTAAGAAACAGAGTGAAAACTGGAAGAAAGAGGAAGAACCTGAAGATTTGAGTTTAGATTCAGATTACGCAGGACGAGTGACTCAGAAAATCGCTCACTACCAATCACAGCTCACAATAACAGACCTGAGAGAGAGAGACTCTGGAGAATATCAGCTCATGTTCATTATGATAGATGGAGTGAAACATCTCAGCTCAGTCACTGTCAATCTAACAGTCACAGGTGAATCTAGATTTTGCTCAGGAGTTAAACTCTTTTCATTTGTCATTTAATTAAAAAAATGCCTTCATTTAGTTCTACAGGTGAGAATGAATCATGAATATACACATCAGCAGGTAGAACTGATTTGTGATATGTCCTGCACTTTCAAATCTGGAAATTATTACTACTGGTACAAGAATGGACGAGATTTAAGTAGTTACGCATCAAGAAACATATTTGTATCATCGCACAAAAGCACTGACAGCTATTCCTGCTATGTTAATCCATACAAGAATAATCCCTCCTCGTCTGTGTGTAAGTGTGACATCTACATAATTTTAATATTAAATATAATACCATTAAGTACAAATTGTAGTTCTCTTGTACATATGTGAGTGTATTTGAGCAGTTGTTTTTCTGAAGTGATTGTGAATTTCACAGTAATTTGTGACTCTTTCAGGTGTTTGTAACAGCAGCTGCTGGGATGTGATTTACACCTCTAGAAGAGTCTGTGCTTTAGTGGGATCAACAGTAGAAATTCACTCTACATACTCACATCCAACTGGACATACAGTAGTTAAGACTTTCTGGTACCTGCCAAAGAGTCATTCTTGGAAAAACAGAGATCTGCGTGAGAAGCAGCAGTTTGCTGGTCGTGTGGAGTATGTGGGGAACACACTGAGAATCAAAGACATCAACATGAGTGACTCTGGAGAATATAGTTTCAGAATCATCACTAACACATCATACGGCAAATATTCTGGATCACCTGGAGTCATTCTTACTGTTACAGGTAACTGCTCATTATAAACTGTCTGTAAAACATTCCCTAATAATATTTGTGTTTTTATAAAGGGGTCCAAGCAGCCCTTCCGAATTTGATTCAGAAAAATGTTGAAATTGAAAAGCCCAATGATGCCTATTTGTGGTATGCTATTTATGTTTTGGATTTTATATGCTTGTTTATGAGATTGTCTGCCATTACTAGCGAGACAACTAGCTTAGTAGTAAGGTCATGCAGGCTGACCAGCTTAGTTGACCAAGTTTTGCTGATAACCCAGATCATAAACCAACACCAAACCAGCACTTAACAGTCCCCAGTATTAAATTAAAGCTGGTCTTTGTCACTTGAGTCATGTGTGAGTCTCCATATAATTCATAAGACAACAATGTCTCATCTTTTGTCATGTGCTTTTCTTCTACTGTCCTATTGCCATCCACAAGCACAGAGGACAGATTTTTAACTGCAAAAGTTTATTGCAGTACATTCTTCTTCAGCAAGACTTAGAAGTTACTAAAAATGGGGAACATGCCCCCATATAATGGTTAATACAGCCCTGCTGTAAAATTTACACATTTTTGACAAATTTTAGCCTATTATAGTGGGATCCAACAATTGTAGATTTGGCCTAAACATCATACACAGTAAAAACAAAATCTGTGCTTTGTTCCTGCAGCGTTATTTCCTGTATTTATGTGTCTTCACTCAAGAAAAGTATTAGTTTTACTTTATGCATTTTTATCCAAACTGAGTTAAAGTATACTTTAATCAGTTTGTGTGTTCCCTGGGAATCAAACCCATGTCCTTGGCTTTGCTCATATCAGTCTCTGCCACTCAAATCTGTTTCAGGCCCAACTTAATGTAGTTCATGTTATTTCTGTTGTTCAGGTACGCAGGTGACAAGCAGCCCACACCCTGTGGTGGGGGGAGAGAAAGTGATATTAAGCTGTTCAACCAGTTGCACTCTGGATAACAAATATACTTACATCTGGTATAAGAATGGAGCACAGGTAACAGATGGATTCACATTATTAAACAAGCTGTACCTGGACTCAGTCAGCAGGGAGGAGATACAAGAGTATTCCTGTGCTGTAGGAGGTAACACAGATCTCATCATACATGTGGTTTAGTGTTGTTTATAGATAGTTGCAGTCCTTGATGCTGGTCAATAGTTGAACTGTTCATTCACAGCTCTTGTATGACATTATCACTGAGTTACGTTCAGTCTCATTGTGCAGCACTTATAACTGATTGTTAATTTGTTGCATAGCAACATTCTGTTACTGTTAATATGTCAGACATCACAGTGTAACCTTTTCATAGCATTGAGAGGTATGCCATATTGTGAATATAGCCATGGGTTGAAACCCTTTACTTGGTTCTGAATCGAGTCTTTGTGACAAATTGACAAACATACAAAAGAATGTGATGTTTATAATTGTTTATTTTGTTTTGTGTCTTTCATTCACTTTTGTGTTGAAAAGAAACAGTGGACAGTTCAGTGTTTGGGCATCTCACAGTCTGTCTGCTGGTGGTTTTGCCTCAGTTTCTTATTATAGGAGCTCTGTGGACATGGTAAGTAAAAATATTTAGTAAAATCAAAATTTCATAACATGCAGTTGATATTCTGATATGAATTCAGATTGTGTGAATTAGTGTGAATTATAGAGTGTGATTTCTGATCCTACAGGTTTTTCATCAGAATGAACAAACTAAAGAACAAAAATGAAGAGGTGAGAAATTCTGAAACTGTATATATATACAGTTAAATATTTTATAAATATATACATTATACATTTATTCAAATGCAATTGTAGTATAAATGTTATTTTGAGTGTGTTAGTTGTCATGACAGTTGTGTTTTGCTGTAATTATGATTTTACTCTAATGAGGCAGATCTGAACTGTAATAACAGACTGATATCTCGAGTGTCACAGTGAAACTAAACGGCTGTTTTGTTTTTCAGGACTAAGAAAAAGTTCTTGTTACACATTCAAGGTATGATCACTATTGAGTGGAGGACAGTTTTGTTGTTATAGATGTATTTAAGCTTTAATATTTCACTTACATGGAAAAGTGACTGTGTAATGTTGTGACGTGATTTTTGTGCTGTTTGCATTGAAATGGTGAAATTTAAATTAAAATGGACTTCAAATGATCAAGTATCACAGTGGGGTGCTGTGTGGTTACATTTCAAAATGTTTTTCATTCTGCATTTGATTGTTTCAAAGTCAATTCCTCATACGTTGTGTTTTATAAAAGGAACGTTTAGACGTTTTGTTTTATCATTGTATCACAGTTTTCACAGGTCACTAATGAAAAGCTCCAGATCTAAGTGTATTGAATGTTCAGTAATACCATTTTTCTGTAATAACCGTATTTGAATGCAGCTTAAAATTATTATTGTTATTGAAAGATACCGTGTGATATTATTATAATATGATATTGTCTAAACAAAATAAAAAATATTGAGTTTTCCTCAGGTTTCACAAATTAAAATAAGACTTGTATGACTGCCATAATAATGACTGTTATGACTGTCATGTATGCCTATGATGCAGACATAATGTGTTTTAATGAATAAAGACAAAAAATAATAATGGCTTCAGTAAAAAAGATTTATTCTTTCCATTGCTTTCAGATATCAACAATTAAGTTATAATTATATTGTTAGTGACTATTATCACTACTATGTATGTCCAATAATGTTGTTTTTTTTATGAACAGATTAAAACCTAATCGTAAACTCTGAACACACGTCACTAACGTCATTTGTTAATGTGAAGGTATCTTCAGTTTTCTGAAGCGGCTTCTTAGCGTCAATAGTGTAAAACTTAGAATAATCAGAATATAGTCACTTATGAAAATAGTTAGGCCTAGCATTAATTTAGTCGTTTAAACGTAAAATAAGACATTTAAATTTCAGCGTCGCAGGGAGACAACAGCTGAGCACTTTTGCATACTTACTACTATACTACACTATACAGTGTTCAGTTCGATCATCAGTTTTCACTTTCTCATCCGATGAGCAACATTGACATCTTGACAGTTTAGCGGAAATGCCGAGCTGGCTTATCAAAACCAGGAAGTAACTGAGCATATAGTGAGTTCTTGTTTTCAGAATCAGAAGAACTTTGTTGTCATTGTGAAAGCCTGATGAAATTGCAAGTGTCAGCCTCCGTCAGTGCTTTATATTAAAAAATAAATTCCAGACATATTACTATTACAAGCCCAGCTTAAAATACACGTTTGAGCTGTCTTAACCAGTGTTGCAATTACTCCAAGGTGTATTAAATAATAAATGTCAAATTAAATAGTGCCCATCAGTTTTGAAAGACTGATGAGATAAATGAGTTCAAGAGTGTCACAGTGTAGGGAAGAGGCTGTTCTTGAGTCCATCGTGCATGTGTGTAATGATCTGAAGTGCCCGACTGATGGGAGGAGCTTAAACATTTCCAGCTGAATGTCCTTTATGATATTCTTCACATTTTGTCTGTGATTTTGTGTGATCATGTTCTTCTCTCTGCCGAGTGGAAACAACAAAACATTCCTTGAAGACAAGTCGGTAAAATAAAACAGCTCATGTGGAGCTTATATGTAGTTTAACATACGAGCAACATTTTCTGGTTAAAATTAAGCTCCTCCTCTCACTGACCACTTTCTGAGAAAAAGAACTACTTCCTCTTTAAACAGTTTTGAGACTCTATTTTAACACTTTATTTTGTGCAAAGTGGCTGCATACACATCAGCTTAAGTAAGGAAAGGAAAAGATTTGAGATCAGCAGACTATTTATCACAGCCTCTAAAACAGACGCGACATCAGAAACACTGCAGAGAACTGCACAACAATGTCATGTATGTATATGTGATCTTATAATTGAAATGTAACTAGTGTAAAATGTTAGTTTTAGCATGATAGTTACTTTAATTATGATTTTACTGTAATGAGATTGGTCTGAACTGTTATAACAGACTAGAAACTTCAGTGTCACAGTGAAACTAAATGACTGTTTTGTTTTTTCAGGACTAAGAAAAGTTTTTGTTTTGTGTTTTGCTTTGTACATGTGAGTTAATATAAAGCATGAAGTCCAGACTCTCACCGCTGATCCTGCTGTTACACATTCAAGGTATGATCTCTACTTAGTGGAGGACAGTTCTGTTGTTGTAGATGTAGATGAATTTTTTCACATATTCCTGGAAGAGAATCACATCTGGGTCTGATAGTGACTGTGTACCATTGTGACATGATTTTTGTTCTATTTAGATTGAAATGTTGAAATTGAAATGAATGTTTAGTTTAAGTATAATACAGTGGGATGTAATACAGCGGAGTGGGATACATTTCTACAAGTGGATGTTTTCTCTTTTTATCAATTCTCTACATATTGTGTTTTAGTTAAACAATGTTTGGAAAAATATTGCACCACAGTTTCCACAGGTCACTAGTATGTACCATAATATTGTTCCTCTGCAATAGTTGAATTTAAATGCAGCACAGATTATTATTTATTACTATTTATCATTATTATTATTTTGTGTTACTTATATTTTCATACTTGTTGTAAATATAAAGTTATTAAAACAAATAATTTAACATTCTTTTAACTTAAAATCAAGTAGGTCAGATTTTGGTGATAAACTCTCTTTACCTCACTGTTCTCCAAAAAAGAGATTTTCCATTTAGATCATTGTCTAAAACATTCAATATGGGCCTGTAAAATTAAAATCTGTTTACACCATTATCTGTTTACACCATTAATTATGTTTGCATCTTTTGGATTTATTAAACCAGTTATCAGCATATAGAGCATCTCTTCACTTCATATTTTACTCAGCGCATGACAACTGCACATTATAAACTATTTTTTTCCATTTTCAGGGTACATAACATTGGACTTCCCTGTAACCTGTAATATACAGAGTATTTGTGCTGTGAGAGGAGCTGAGGTGACACTGAGTTGCTATTATTCAAACTACATCAGCTTCAAAACTGCATTCTGGTTCAGTCAGAAACAGAGTGAAAACTGGAAGAAAAAGGAAGAACCTGAAGATTTGAGTTTAGATTCAGATTACTCAGGACGAGTGTCTCAGAAAATCACTCACTACCAATCACAGCTCACAATAACAGACCTGAGAGAGAGAGACTCTGGAGAATATCAGCTCATGTTCATTATGATAGATGGAGTGAAACGTCTCAGCTCAGTCACTGTCAATCTAACAGTCACAGGTGAATCTAGATTCTGGTCAGAAGTTAAACTGTTTTCATTTGTCCTTTAATATACGACAATTTTGCTTAATTTATCCATTTCAGTTCTACAGGTGAGAATGAATCATGAAAATACAGATCAGCTGGCAGAACTGATGTGTGATACGTCTTGCACTTTGACATTTGGAAATTATTTCTACTGGTACAAAAATGGACAATATTTAACACATAGCACATCAAGATACACGTATGTGCCATCCAGTGGAAACATTTACAGTTATTCCTGCTATGTTAATTCAGGCGTTAAAAATCCCTCTTCTTCTGTGTGTGAGTGTGAGATTTACATAATATTTATAATTATAAAGAATAGCATTAATGCAAGTATATTTAAACAGATGGTTTAAAGGAAAGTATGAATTTTACAGTGGCAATTTGTGACTCTTTCAGGTGTTTCTAACAGCAGCTGCTGGGATGTGATTTACACCTCTAGAAGAGTCTGTGCTTTAGTGGGATCAGCAGTAGATATGTCCTCTACATACTCACATCCCACTGGATATACAGTAGAGAAAGCATTCTGGTATTTTATTGGTACTGAGGAAACCATAGATCTGCGTGAGAAGCAGCAGTTTGCTGGTCGTGTGGAGTATGTGGGGAACACACTGAGAATCAAAGACATCAACATGAGTGACTCTGGAGAATATAGATTCAGAATCATCACTGACAAAGGTGGCAAATATTCTGGATCACCTGGAGTCATTCTTACTGTTACAGGTAACTGCTCATAATGAACTGTCTGTAAAAGTAAAAATGTAAAAATTCACTAGTAATATTGGCATGCCACGAAATAGAGGTCCATATTCGGCCCTGCTGAATATTGTAATTTATTTTTCTTTTCAGCATTATAGCCCCTTTGTAATGGGTAGATTAAATCTTAAAATTGAAAAGCCCAAATCTACTGCTACTAACAACTATTTGTGTTAAGCAGTTTATGTTTTGGATTGTATATGCTTGTTTTTGATGTTGTCCACCTTAACCAGCAAGACCTGGTCAAAAAAAAAAAAAAAAAAAAAAAAAATAAATTCACCCTTTTTTTAAAAAAAAAAAAAAAAAAAAAAAAAAAAAAAACACCAAACAACTTTTTTTAAAAAAAAAATTTTTTTTTTTTTAAAAATTTAAAAAAAAAAAAAAAATTTCCCATTTTTTTTTTTTTTTTTATTCTCTTTTTTTTTTTTCCCTTGAGTCACGTGTGAGTCTCCATATAATTCATAAGACATCAATGTCTCATCTTTTGTCATGTGCTTTTCTTCTACTGTCCTATTGCCATCCACAAGCACAGAGGACAGATTTTTAACTGCAAAAGTTTATTGCAGTACATTCTTCTTCAGCAAGACTTAGAAGTTACTAAAAATGGGGAACATGCCCCCATATAATGGTTAATACAGTCCTGCTGTAAAATTTACACATTTTTGACAAATTTTAGCCTATTATAGTGGGATCCAACAATTGTAGATTTGGCCTAAACATCATGTACAGTAAAACACAATCTGTGCTTGGCTATTGTTAGTCAGATGGTCTCTTCCTGCTACATGGGCGGTTCTTGGCCAGAATAAGTCGCAAAGTTGATCAAGACTTGTTTAGACTATGACACTTTGTTCCTGCAGCGTTATTTCTTGTATTTATGTGTCTTCACGCAAGAAAAGTATTAGTTTTACTTTATGAATTTTTATCCAAATTGAGTTAAAATATACTTTAATCAGTTTGTGTGTTCCCTGGGAATCAAACCCATGTCCTTGGCTTTGCTCATATCAGTCTCTGCCACTCAAATCTGTTTCAGGCCCAACTTAATGTAGTTCATGTTATTTCTGTTGTTCAGGTACGCAGGTGACAAGCAGCCCACACCCTGTGGTGGGGGGAGAGAAAGTGATATTAAGCTGTTCAACCAGTTGCACTCTGGATAACAAATATACTTACATCTGGTATAAGAATGGAGCACAGGTAACAGATGGATTCACATTATTAAACAAGCTGTACCTGGACTCAGTCAGCAGGGAAGAGATACAAGAGTATTCCTGTGCTGTAGAAGGTAACACAGATCTCATCATACAGCAGTCTAAACCTAACCGAGCTCACGCTTTCCTAACTAAGATTCAACGTGTTCTACAGACCCAGAGACACAACCATGGTTACGAACAGTGTTGGGTGTAACGCGTTACTAAGTAACGCGTTACTGTAATTAAATTACTTTTCCACTGAAAAAGTAGAGTAACTGATTACTGTTCATTTTTAAGTATTTTAATTACAGTTATTTATAATGTATTCGTTACATTGTCAAATTTAATTTTATTAATTTATCTTATAAAGGTAAAAGTGACTCGGCTTTAAAATCGTTGTAGCGCAGTTGCACGTGATTTGGCGCCAGTTAGTCGTATTCTAAAGAGGAAGATGTCGGACTCGGCTGAAGCGAGTGGCTGCTTTACGAAATGGAAATATTCCCATCACTTCACTTTTCTGAAACAAGCAGACAAGAACATTACAGTAATATGTAAGCTATGTCCTGGGGAGAAAAAACTATCGGCCGCTTCAATAGCACGAGTAATCTACTGAAGCGAGAGTTTGGAATATATTTCATATACTGAGACACTTTAATGAGACACAATCACTTTTTCAAAAACAAGGCAGCTGAGTAGTACAAAAAGGTGTTTGGAAAACATGTGAGTGCATAGAGTATGCATGAAATATGGTGCTCATTGGTTTGAGGAATTTTCAGAGGAATTCTGTTTGTTAACTAAAGGTTACAGTTAACTTCACTTTGTTGAAACAGTTCACTTTGTTGAAACACATGACATGATTACATACATTATGTATGAATATGGTACTCATTGCTTTGAAAGTAAGTTTCATGTTTACAGCTTTATACTTTTCTATAATAAAAATGTAATTATTATAGAATGTAATAAATTTGATTCAAAAAGCTAAAAGGCTAAACTATTTCATGTTTGACTCATATGTTTTATTTAATTATTTATTATTTAAAGAGTTTAATTTCTATTGTTTGTCCACTCAAGGTTTATAGGGATTTTAAGAAGTATTTAGTTAAATTACTTATTGAGTAATTAAGTTACTTTTCAGACACAGTAATTAGATAAGTATTTTAAATACAACATTGATTAAGTAATTAGTAATTAGTAATTAATTACTTTTTTAAAGTAACTTACCCAACACTGGTTACGAAACACTACAGTCATACTGTCCGTGTTTCTGATTCTGGCACTCATAGGAGTCCTGTGGTATAGGTCAGTGAAACTTAATGAAATCCTTAATCTGTAATGGTTTAACATACACTGAGGCCCACTTTAGAAACCACACTGATATTTTATGGGTTTATTGAGACGTGGAAATAAATTTTAAACAACAAACCTATTATGATATAAAATGAAGGAGGCATATGTCCAGGTCACAAGAATCATACAATTTTTAGAAGCAAACAAGATTCTCTTTCGAATATGTTCAAATCATGCTGGAATTGCGCCATGTTGTGCACAAACGTGACACCATCTTTATTACAATGATGTCAAATAAATCAAAAAATTATTTTTCACTTTGTACTTTACAGTATGTTTAAATGTACAGTATGTTGCATAATTTAATCTGTTTCTTTACAAGCATGAGAAGGAGAACCTTGTCTAAAAACACGATTCGAAGAAAAGATTTGAAGGAGGAGGCACAGGTGATAATACCTGACAGAAAGATATTGTTTTTGTCACATGTTTAAAAAAGGTTACATTTAGGTAATCTCAAGTATACTTTGTTTTTTAACTTTCAGTATGAAGCAGTGCACACTGATGCTGCACCCTCTGAGCTCACGCAAAAAGATTTCAGCAATCAGGATATTCATTATTCCAGCATTAGTTTTGGACATTTGAAGAACAAGCGCACATCTACTGTGGCCACTGCTGTGTGTCCAACAGACACCACAGAGAAAGAGGATGTTTACTATGCAGCTGTGAAGTTCAGTTAACACACTGTTGCCCTCTAGTGAGCCAGTCAGGTCATTGCATAACTTGCATAATTTGTTTATCTTGTTTGTGTTGTGTTGCTTGGGTGACCCTAAGCACTCCTTGCCTTAAATCCAACACAATTGAATTTTGTTAGCTTTGATGTCTGCTAGCTTTGAGGCTATCAATTCTCTATATCTGTGAATCATAACATTTAAAACGTTCAGTCTTTCTCGGGAATATGGACCAAAATCCTAATGACTCCTAATTTTCTCGATTCACTCCCTCCATCTATTACCATCTACTCTTGACTAGTAACAGTGGGTAGCAAATGCAGACCAGTGTATTTCAAAATACCTAACTCTTTCCGTTCCTCTTTCTTTCCAAAACTTCCTCTTTCAGTTGAATAACTATTAACACAGCAAAGACCATTGTACTTACTGATGCAGTTCACTGTGCCTTTGATTTGTTACAGATTTGTTTATATATATTGCTAATAATAACACATAATCCCCTCCTGTATACATGGAGCTTTATACAGTTCTTAACAATATTAACTTTAATGTAACACTCATATATATTGGTCTGGTGGCTTAGGTTTCTGTTTTCAATATTACAGCACAGAAGTTACATTAAGTATGCATTAAATTAGATTTTAACCAAGTGACATTTTAAATGTACGTATATATTTTTTACACTTAATAAAAATATGTAATTAACATTTTTAAGTTTATCCTAACAGTTATGTCGTATTATTGTAAATGTATATGTATGTATTTACTTTAAACCCAAATGCTGTTGAAATACCAAGTGTATTAAAGTGTATTTTTCCTTTAGAAAAATAAATTTCAAATTTTTGTTTGATCAAATGTGGTGTGTGGGTATAAAAAAATTATAAACATATACATTTACAACGTAATTTTCAATATCAATAAATAATTTCAAATGGTAGATACAGATTTCTACATACAAACATATGTATAGTATATATTAATATTATATATTGAAATATGTATTAGTATTTCAGTTAAAACATTAGGAGCTCTCTCTCTAGAAATGCAGATCAAGCAGTAAATTCCAGGTATCTCTGGTCTCTCATGTACTTTTTATGTCAGACCGATGAGCTGCCCACACTGAAGACCGACTGATTCTTCCAAACTGGTTAATCATATAGTATAAGTATCAGTATTTGGCCAGCATAAGCTTGACTCTTAAACAAGGTACCCTGGTGTTTTTGCCTAGTTTTTTGCCTAATTTCGAGTAACCTACAATTAAAATTTATTATATGCAATGACAAAAATCCTGCAATGTATCACAATTTGGCAAATACCCATTGCAGGACTAATATTAACCTTTTAGCAAGTTATTGTGTGAATCTTGGAAGGCAAAATGTAAATTTACTACCAAAAATGGTGCTTTACTACCAAATTTACTACCAAAAATCTTATGATGCATGTAGATGCTATAGTTCTGAATAACTTATAAGTACATTTACATTGATGCATTTGACAGACACTTTTATCCAAAGCATCTTACAGTACATTCAATTTACTTTTTACATTCTACATTTTACATTTACATACAATTTACTATTTATTTTGTCAGTACATTTGCTCTCTGGAAATCGAACCCACAATCGTTTGCGCTGCTAACGTTAAATGCTAATGCTAAAACTTGTGACTGCTGCGAACAGTTTGACAATATTTTCAGCTGTTTGAGTACAGTGGAATCTGGCCTACAGATGCTTTTTTGCTAGTAAGATCACTTCATCACTGGCCATTGGCTAATGATTCCTATAAAGTTTGAGTACACTAATGGAGCGGCTGGAAAAATATTCACACCTTCCGAAGTCCCCAACAGCACCATCAACTTACATGGGAATTCTGAACATCCTTCAGCTCAGTCTCAAGAACTCTGAGAACATCTATGATGTTGAAGAAGATGTGTTGAAATTAAATGATATTAACAATATTATGGATCTAGATTTTGATTGTAAGGTCTTAATGCTTCCTAATGTTGTCTTGTTTCTTGATAAGGCTATGTTGTCTTGATAAGGCTGGGGTTCAAGGCATCTGTAGGCTCTACATATACATACTTACTGCTGAAAGCTGTCTTGATACCCCTTGTAGGTGTTCTGATACTTAATACCTGACAACAATATACCATGTTTGTAATGGTATTTTCGGACAACAAAATGTGCACCAATTAAATGCTTTAATGTACACCAATTATCCTAGTGTCACATAAAAAAAGCTTGAAACTGTGAAACTGGACAGGCAGATAATTTCATAATTTCATATGTCACTCTGTTGAGCGACACTCTGTTGAGCAATCACAGAGAATATATCCTGTCATTAATAGTAAATACAAGTGGGACACTGAAGCATCTTTATTATTATTTGTATATTCTCCCAATACTTGTTTATCATTAATTCTATAGTAATTAATAGATTTATCACTTTGTGGTGAGCTGTCCCAGTTCACCATGTATTCACCCTAATGATTATATCCATGCTATTATAGAATGTATATATTGTATATACTGATGATGTTTCCCTTTTTTCTGTTTTTTTTTTATGTTTAAGTCATATATAGAACAAGTAATGGAATTAATGTGGACAGTAATCTGTTTTACACTTTTAAAATACTTTGAAAATACACTTTTAAAATTTTTTTAAAATATTTTATATATTGCTTTGTATATAATAGATGACAAGCCCATCTGATTTGGATGTTTATCATAATTTAACATGACTTTTTAATGTTTGCTAAATCAATGTCAAAATGACCAACACTGACACTGACAATGAACAAATAACGACAAATAACATATTTTAACTGTTTTAAAAATGAACAATTAAGCAAATTTTGTTTATAGATGTCTATTTAATTTTATTGAACAAGCACGTTCAATTACTGTACACACATACGTATATGTGTGTATGTCTATATGTTTGTATGGGGCTTCAGTATGTTCAATGTTTCAGAAACTACTACACTAGTTACAGTCTTGTAAAAATGAGAATTTAACATTTAATTTACTAAGACATTTACCTAGTAGTTATCCACTACATACAGCATAATGCAGTATATATAATAAATAGCAATAATTGTTGATTTAAGAATTATCTTAAATTATCCTAAATTATCCTAAAATTCAATAAATATGCATTTGCAAGGTGACAGTTATCAGAGTATTACTGTGGACATTGGTCTAAAGATGACATAATTAGAGGCCAGGGTAACCTAACCTCTAATTGATTTTTACAGTATTTGCCATTCAGCCAACCACTCAAAGCCTAGTGTCTGTGCATACATAGAAACATTAGTTAATAATTTACTTAAGAATTAATATTTGGCCTGAAAAAATACTATAAAATCTGTATTTTTCTTGAATTCTTTACAAACCATCAGCCATGAGAGCTTTTGTGCTTGCCTTGACGCTAGCCCTTGTGGGTAAGTATGATTTTAGATTTTAACTATTTGAAAACTTCATTAGAAAACTATAAAAATGTATTAGATACAAAAAAGTGTTTTGCCTCAAAATTGTATATGTTTATTTTAGCGAGTCAACATATCAACCTTGGTGAGTACATGAAAAAATGTCCACTTAAAACAAAAGGTCTTAAACACAAGAACTGTCATAAAATTATAATATCAATATTTATAAATATTATATTTTCAGTTCCTGAGTTTGCCCTTGGTAAGACCTACGTGTACAAGTATGAGGCTCTGCTCTTGGGCGGTCTTCCTCAAGAGGGTCTTGCCAAAGCAGGAATCAAAGTCAGCAGCAAGGTTCTCCTCAGTGCTGTGACAGAAAATATCTTCATGGTCAAGGTAAACACTTAAAACCTAAAATGTTTGGAGTTTCATTGTAAAAACCAAAACAGGTGTTACAATAGCAGGCACTGGCACTTTAAAGCGACATTATCATCATTTATGGTGTAAATGTTTCCATACAGCTCATGGATCCTCTGCTCTCTGAGTATGGCGGCATCTGGCCCAAGGATCAATTTGTTCCTGCCACTAAGCTCACCGCAGCACTGGCCACTCAGCTTCAGATTCCCATCAAGTTTGAGTATGCTAATGGTGTGGTTGGAAAGGTATTCGCTCCAGCAGAAGTCTCTGCTACTGTCATGAACTTACACAGAGGAATCCTCAACATCCTTCAGATCAACCTTAAAAAGACACAGAACATCTATGAGTTGCAAGAGGTGAGAAAGTGACCAAAGAAAATGTTTAATCCTTTGTAAGATCTGCAATTTAATTTTTTGGCTTCTCTAAGGCTGGAGCTCAAGGAGTTTGCAGGACCCAATATGTGATCAGTGAGGATCCAAAGGCCAACCACATTATTGTCACAAAGTCTAAAGATCTCAGCCACTGTCAGGAGAGAATCATTAAGGATGTGGGATTGGCATACACCGAGAGATGTGCTGAATGTCAGAAGGTAGTGTAAAACACAACATATTAAAGTACTACTGATACTAAGCTACACAATATTGTTGCTAATGCTAAAAGCAACTTGGATGCTTACTGTTCCTGTTCTTATTCAACAGAGAGTCAAGAGTCTAATTGAAACTGCAACCTACAATTACATTATGAAACCAGCTGCCACTGGTGTACTGATTGCTGAAGTAACAGTTGAGGAAGTGCATCAATTCTCACCCATCAATGAAATCCATGGTGCTGCTCTGATGGAAGCAAAGTATTACTGACTTAATTCATGATTTCTATTAAAAGAATGATTTTATATTTTTCATTTCATATTGCATTATTTTAATCACTGCATTTGTTTAATAACTGTTTTAGACAAACCTTGGTTTTTGTTGAGCTTGAGAAGACTCCTGTCATTCCCATTAAAGCTGATTACCTACCCCGTGGATCACTGCAGTATGAGTTTACAACTGAGGTTCTTCAGACCCCAATTCAACTCATAAAGATCAGTGATTCACCAGCCCAGGTAATTAAATGTTTAAGTAAATTTACCTTTAGTGCATCAAAGCCATTGATTTTAAAGGAAGGCAATCATATTGAACTGCCATGACTGGAAATCTGAAATAATATACCCTTACGCTTTTTAGATTATAGAGGTCCTAAAGCACTTGGTTGCAAACAATAAGGTCATGGTCCACGATGATGCTCCTTTGAAGTTTGTTCAGCTCATCCAGCTCCTGCGTGTTGCTGCTTTGGAGAACATTGAGGTTATCTGGTCTCAATTCAAAGACAAACCAGTTTCCAGGTTCAGTTGTGGAGTATTATGTTAATAGCAATAAATGTAAATAGAAAGATTTTTGAATTGTTTCAGTAAAACAACTTCTGTGTTAGGCGCTGGCTTCTGGATGCTCTTCCAGCTGTTGGAACACCAGTCATTGTAAAATTCATTAAGGAGAAGTTTGTGGCTGGTGAACTCACCATTCCTGAATTCATCCAGGCTCTTGTGGTTGCTCTGCAAATGGTCACTGCTGATTTGGACACTATCAAGTTGACAGCAGTAGGTTGTATAACTTTTTTTTAAAAAAAGATGGCCCTTAGACATTGTTTTACCCATCTAATCACACCGACATTTTTTTAAACAGAATTTGGCTATACATGAGAAAATCGCCACAATTCCAGCTCTACGTGAAGTGGTCATGCTTGGATTTGGTTCTATGATTGCCAAGCACTGTGTTGCAGTTCCCACCTGCTCTTCTGAGCTCCTCAGGGTGAACACCCCAATCCAACACTAAATTCTAATAAAAATGAGCTATTTACAATATTTTTCTCATTTACTATATTTTTTTAATTACACCTCAGCCCATCCTAGACATTGCTGCAGATGCCATTGCCAAAAATGACATTCCTGAAATCACATTGGTTCTGAAAGTTCTGGGCAATGCTGGTCATCTTGGTAGTCTGAAGACTATCATGAAGCTTCTGCCAGGACTAAAAACTGCAGCAGCTCCACTGCCCATTAGAGTCCAGGTTGATGCCGTCTTGGCCCTGAGAAACATTGCCAAAAAAGAGCCCAAATTGGTAAATGTCAAAAAATATGACCATTTAAGGTCAGTGCTAAATGTTTTGCATGTTGTCTTCTAATGGTTAACTTAACTGTTTGTGGTCCAGGTTCAGCCAGTGGCTCTGCAGCTCTTACTGGACAGGGCTCTCCACCCTGAAGTGCGCATGGTTGCTTGTATTGTGCTATTTGAGACCAAACCCTCAGTAGCTCTTGTCTCCAGTCTTGCTGGTGCTTTGAGACTCGAGACAAACATGCAGGTGGCAAGCTTTGCCTATTCCCATATTAAGTCACTGACCAGAATCACTGCTCCTGATATGGCAGCCGTGTAAGAAAAATTTCTTAAATTCAGTATTTTAGATTCTTCCTTTATTTGAGCACAAACCTGAGGTGATAAATTTTCATTTTCAGCTCTGGTGCAGCAAATGTTGCCATTAGGCTCTTGAGCCCCAAGCTGGACAGGCTTAGCTTCCGTTTCAGCAGAGCCCTTCAGCTGGACATCTATCATAGTGAGTCACATTAAATCATGGTAGTCAGTGAAGAGAAGGCACCATGAGTATTTGCTGAAATCCTTATCATGTGATTTTAAAAGACTTTGTTCATTAATTTCATTGATTTCTGTGTCAATGTGAAGCTCCTCTAATGATTGGAGCTGCTGGTAGTGCTTACATGATCAATGATGCTGCCACCATCCTGCCCAGAGCTGTTGTAGCTAAAGCACGTGCGTACCTGGCTGGAGCTGCTGCTGATGTGCTTGAGGTGGGCCCCAAAAAATATTTTTTTTCTAAAAATCATATTTAAAATGTTCTTATTGACTTTACTCAATGACTTCAACAGATTGGTGTAAGAACTGAAGGAGTTCAGGAGGTTCTTCTGAAATCTCCTGCTGCAGATCAAAGTGTTGACCGTATTACAAAGATAAAGCGCACCCTGAGAGCAGTAAGTAACTTGTATTATGTTGTCTGTATTTTAAATATAACATGACATGTACTAAACATGACATTTTATTTGACTCATTTTACTCCCAGCTTATAAACTGGAAGGCTCTACCAACCAATCAGCCTTTGGCTTCCTTCTATGTCAAATTGTTTGGACAGGAAGCAGCTTTTGCCAAAATTGACAGGACCATTATTGAACAAGCAATACCGGTATTGTGGTCTAGTCTATACTTCCTCTGTCATTACTTAATGACTTAATTATTTTTAAGATCTGTCCCACAAAAATTCTTACAATTAAATTTAGATTTACAATTTCTTATAAACACCCTAGCTTGCCACTGGACCAAGAGCACGTGAACTGTTAAAGGAGGCCCTTAAAGCTCTGCAGGAAGGCATTGCCTTGCAGTATGCCAAACCCCTGCTGGCAGCTGAAGTGCGTCGTATCTTGCCAACAGCAGTTGGTGTGCCCATGGAGCTCAGCTTGTATACTGCTGCTGTCGCTGCTGCAACCGTCAATGGTGTGGTTTGCTTTTACCTTCAATTTCTCATGTTTCTTTTTTGTATTCTTAGTTTGATGTTATTCTGTTCATCCTCTAGTTAAGGCCACCATCACACCTCCTCTTCCTGAGCAGCCTGAAACCATCACTCTTGAGCAGCTGAAGAGAACTGATGTTCAACTGCAAGCTGAAGCTAAACCAAGGTTGACAATAAAAGCTGCTTACACAAAGATAAAGATATCATGTCAAAATACATAACAGTTTTACAAACTTAATCTCCCTTCTTCTTCTTTCAGTGTTGCTCTGCAGACCTTTGCTGTGATGGGAGTAAACACTGCCTTGATCCAAGCTGCTGTAATGGCCAAAGGAAAGATCCGTACAATCATCCCCGGAAAAGTGGCTGCAAGAGCAGACATCCTCAAGGGCAACTACAAGGTGGAGGCCCTGCCAGTTGAGGTTCCTGAACATATTGCGGCTGTGAGGTAATACAGTTTTGTTGATGTAGAAAGTTGGAACTAAAAGAAACTAACAGCTTGCTTAAAATTCCTTAAAAGAGACTGTAGCCTCCCATCTTTTTGGACAGCTTTGAGACTCTTGCTGTGGTCAGAAATATTGAAAATCCCACTGCCGAGAGGATTGTTCCCTTGGTACCTGGGATTTCTGTTCAAAGCTACCAGACACCTCTTGCTGGTGATTTGGTAAGATTTTAATGCACTCATGGACATGGATATGTGAGAAACCTCCAGAATTTATATTTGCTTCAAGTCTCATTAATTTTTCTCTCACAGTCAACTGAGATAACCAGTGCTGATATGTCAGCTGAAGTCCCTATGAGAGTTACTACCCCTCTGCACAAGACCCTCTGTCTCGTTGTCCCATACATTGAAATCAAGGGATGCATTGAGGTGCACTCTTACAATGCTGCTTTTATCAAGAATGCTCCCCTGTTCTACATAATTGGACAACACTCTGCTCGTGCTGCAGTGGCTAGAGGTATTTTAATAAACAAAATTCAATTCATGCAAACTAAAATCTTTTTAGAGAATACCATAATGGGTTGTGTTTGTCTGCAGGTGACGGTCCTGCAGTTGAAAGACTGGAGCTTGAGGTCCAAGTTGGCCCTAGAGCTGCTGAGAGGCTCCTTAAGCAAATTAATCTTGTTGATGAGGATACTCCAGAGGGAAAGACCATTCTGTTGAAACTGAGGGAAATCCTGGAGACTGAAGCAAGAAATGTTCCTGTTTCTTCTGAAAGCAGCAGCAGCCGCATCATCAGTTCCAGCAGTTCAAGCTCCTCCATGTCCAGCTCTCGCATGAGTAAGGTGAGAACATGAAATATGGCTTGCATCATTGCATCTGTTTCATAATGTCTCCATATTTATATTAATTCTGATTACTACTATGGTTTTCTAGACTGTCAATCTCAGAGATCCCTTCAAGAAATTCCACAAAGATCAGGTAATTTTAGAAAAACTTGGTGGCTGCTTTGAACACGATTGCATTCCTACAATCATGTAGGATTAATTTAATTCTATACTGAACTTTGCTTGCAGTATCTGGCACCACATGGAGCCTCCAAGGCAGTAAGCAGTGGAAGCACCGGATCTAGCTTTGAGGCCATACAGAAACAGGTGAATTAACTGCATAATTTGTTTAATTTACATTAAAACCTACAGTACAAGTACAATTTCACAAAGAAAGGTTTTGCATAAAATGCATATATGCTTGTTTATGCTTTTAGGTTAAGTACCTCGGAAATGCTGTGCCCCCTGTTTTTGCTGTGATTGCCCGTGCTGTGAGAGTTGACCACAAGTTGTTGGGCTACCAGCTTGCTGCTTTCTTTGACAAGCCAACTGCAAGAGTGCAGCTTGTTGTTTCCTCAGTTGCTGAGAATGACAACATGAAGATTTGTGCTGATGGTGCCCTGCTAAGCAAGCACAAAGTCACTGTAAGTCAAAAATGTATGCAGTTCACAATCTTCAAAAAATCACCATTATGTTATTTATCCATTATACTCTGCTGGTCTGAATAACTTTATTATCCTTGTACATACATTTTGTTTCTTAGGCCAAGGTTGCCTGGGGTGCAGAGTGTCTGCAGTATGCAATTATTACTAAAGCTGAGGCTGGTGTTCTTGGAGAATTCCCCGCCTTCCGTCTAGAGCTGGAATGGGAAAGGCTTCCAAACATCGTCATCACCTACGTCAAAAAGTACAGTCTGTAAACATTCAACAAATGTGTTGTGGTAATTAGAACTGTCATGATTTAAATACTTTTTTGGTTGTATCACTTCTCAATTAGGCTGTCTAAGCACATCCCTATGGCAGCTCTTCGTGCAGGATTCAGCCTTGAAAAAGTCACCAACAGTGAGAAAGAGATTGAACTGACTGTGGCCTTGCCAACTCAAAGGACTCTGAATGTTATTGCTAGGACTCCAGAGGTTAGAAGCTTTACTCATGACTCGGTGACTCGCTACAGAGCAAAAAATCTAAATCTTTGTTTTGTATCTGTTGCTGTAGATGACGCTGTCAAGAATGGCTATTCCTCTCCCCTATGCTGTTCCCATCAATCCAGATGGAACTCTGTCCATTCATATTGATAAAGACATTCTCTTCAAAGCCCAGAACTATTTGTATGAATACACCACAGGTATGAAGATAATGGATAAAATAAAGCAAAATAAACCACTATGTTTTATATGAATTTTTAAAATACTGTACTCTATAAATATGATCTTTTCAGCTCAGTGCAGCATAGACCAGAATACAATGACCACATTCAACAACAGAAGGTATAAGAATGAAATGCCCATTTCCTGCTACCAAGTCTTGGTCCAGGACTGCACACCTGAGCTGAAATTCATGGTTCTGCTGAAGAAGGATGAAGAGTCTGAACAGAACCATCTGAATGTCAAGCTTGCCGACATGTAAGTTTACCTTGTTGTGAACAGGCATCCATTTAGGGAAGTTCAAGTTATTTTATCAACATTGCATTGAGGCGGACATCTGTTTTTTTAAACAGTGACGTTGACTTGTATGCTTTGGATAATGATGCCAAGGTTAAGGTTAATGGAATGGAAGTTCCTATCAGCAGCCTTCCCTACAAGCATCCCTCAGGTAGGTTCTGACATCCATGTGGTCTCCTGCACAAACTGTTCAGCTGAAATGAGACCTCCATTTCCATTTATTAACATGCTTTTTATTTAGGCTCCGTCCAGATCAGGCAAAAGGCTGATGGTTTGTCAGTTTATGCTCCTCGCCATGGGCTTCAGGAAGTCTACTTTGCCAATGGTGCATGTAAGGTGACTGCAAGCTAATGAATACTAAGCACCCTTCAGCTATTTGCGACCCAAAAGCATGTCTTGTCCAGAGGTTGAATAACCTGATTTTTGTTTATAGATCCAAGTTGTGGACTGGATGAAGGGTCAGACCTGTGGTCTCTGTGGAAAAGCAGATGGAGAGATAAAACAGGAGTACCGCACACCTAGTGGATATCTGACCAAGAGCTCAGTCAGCTTTGTCCACTCATGGGTGCTTCCTGCTGAGAGCTGCCATGATGCCAGCCGTAAGATTTGTTTGGCCTGGTGTCATACAAATGTGCCCAATGTGTCAAAGACATAAAAAGAAATATGCTGTCTGTTAATAAGAAATTGCTTGCCTCCATCAGAATGTCACATGAAGCTTGAGTCTGTGAAGCTGGAGAAGCAGATGGTTTTGGATGGACAGCAATCTAAGTGCTACTCTGTTGAGCCAGTGCTGCGTTGCTTGCCAGGCTGTGCACCAGTCAGAACCACCCCTGTCACTGTTGGATATCATTGCCTGCCCACTGGTAAGTTAAACTATTTGATTTCTTTTAATTTGCAGACTAAGATGACACTGGGTTGTTACTGTTAATAATTTGAGATAGTAACATGACATTTTTCATCATGTGTTACAGACTCCAATCCCAACATGTCTGATGGAATCTATGAGAAGACTGTAGACTTAAGAGAGACTACGGAAGCCCATGTGGCCTGTCACTGCACTGAGCAGTGTGCTTAAATCTCTTGACTCTTGAAAACAATTTCTGAAGCTGCTGTATTTGTGCTTAATGCCTCAATTTGAATAAATCTGAACAAGCATTCTCAAAGGTTTTTTTTTTTACAACTTAAGTACTAGTACTAGTAGTGCTGCCATATGTTGTGTACTTTTTGGTGCTATGTAAATTAAAATAAAGCCGTACGAGGCATACATAATAAAACTGACACTGATACTGACACATAATATGGTTTGATCGTCACTCATGTGAACACCATAATGGCTTTATATGGTTAGGATTATGGATAGGGCTATGTCCTCATTAGTTTGTCTACCACACATTGGCCCACCTATGTCATGAAAAATTCTGTCTGTCTGGGACTGTTTAGTGATTTCATTTGCCAAAAGAGCAATTTGTTTCTCTATTCGATGCCTTTTTTGGAAATCCTATAAAAACACTATGTCATCTGAAGTACACCATAACCATGTATTTTACACTGTTATATTAGTATACACAGTGGTTCAGTGGTCTCTTTCTGTGTAGAGTTTGCATATTCTCCCTGTGTTGCCATGGGTTTCACCCTACAGTACAAAGACGGTGATCAGGATGAACTGGGCTCACTAAATTACCGTTAGCTGTTTGAGTGGGAGTGTGAATCTGTGTGTGTCTGTGAGTGTTTGCCCTGCGATGGACTGCCCATCTATCCAGCATACACCTTACCTATGGCCCGAGACCCCAGGGATTCACTTTAACCTCCCTGCAACTCTGCATAGGACAAGCAGATTTGAAGAAAGAATGGATAATTCTTGGATAAATGTTACATTCTGTATAATCTAAACCATGGTTTAGAAATGGTTTTCTACCATTGAATCAATGTGCCACAATCTCTGTTTCTTATGGCACCTGGGGAACCAAATAAGAGACACAGACATGAGAGTGCTGCTCAGCTGATTCCCAGCTATATTCTTAACAAAGACATATCAGGCAGCATAACCTTGAGAAACTAGAACAAAGTGGTTTTGGTGAAGGCAGGGAACAAAAAGTCTGTACACAAATATCAAACAGTAGAAGGTTACCCAAGCAAACAGGAGCCCACTAACTCAGAGCCATATGGACATTAATATTTTACAGAAGAATATAACCAAAATTAGATTGTAAAATTAAAAAATCTATGCAAAAAATACTTCTGTTAACAATACATTTTAAACTGAATGGTTGTTTCAACATATGGTCTCCAGATCTTTCCTTGCAAAGTTCATCTAGTTATTTCATCTGTTTAGTAAAATAAACTAATAAGAATTTTATCAATAATCTTTAGCTGGCATAATTAGGGTCCAGGGTAGCCTAAGCCAAAACTGATAGCTCTGTCATGAAGCCAAGTTCACATAATAATAACCTGTATAATGTCACATCAATGGGTCAGACTGAGCCACTGCCGTAGATGAGGCACAGGGTGTACCAGCCTGATGCTGTCCAGACTATCAACTGTAAAAAAGGTTGAATTTAATTCAATTTAAATTCAACACTGGAGTTTACAGAGAGCACAGCTGCATTTAACGATAGATATGATTTATGTCATGATATGTTCTATTATTGGTGTTTTGTAAAATTAAAGCATTAAAGTAAACATTAGCTTTAGTTACCATGAATAACTATTTAACAAAATTATTTTTAATAAAAACTGTCAGTTTTAATTAAAATGGCACATACTGCCCACAGTATAACTTAACCATCTATAAACGAACAAAATTCAATTAAACAGCCATAATCTTCACTGGTTTACCTATTATCATACAAGTCTTGTTTACGATTCAGATACATATAGCTTTTTCGGACACATATAACTTTAAATATAAAGAGTATAAAATAAGTTATATGAGTTAAATATAAGCTAAACACCCAATCAGAGTGATCTCTGTTTCCAATAGGCTCGGGTAAATTGACTGAAAAGCTGTTGGAAAAGGAAACAAATGGCTGATGACCATCTATGTAATGTTTTACTACACTTGCTTGTTAAGTGCACAGATAAAATACCTACAAATAGTTCTAACACTAGAATCATCTCAGGATGTTCAGTCTAGGCTTTACAGTATATAACATCTCAACTATTCCATAACCTCACCCTACGCAGACCTGCTTTTGAGCAAACACAAAAGTATAAAGAGACCACATGGCCTACAATTGCCCAGTCATGATTGACTTGTTAATGATGTTATCTAATTGCAACTTGCTGATGTTTCCATGCCAGACAAAGACATATTTCTTTGCAGTTTACAGACCAATGCACATTTCTAGGCTCTTAAAACTCTTATAATTTTTATTTTTTGTCATAACTATAATATGTAAACTCATCAAATCACTCATATTGTAAAGAAATTGTGGGGGTTTTCATATTCAGTGTCAAACTGCAGTTTTGTTTCTTCTGCAATATTGGTAAAAATATGATCGAATTGAACATGAAAACTTTTTCTGAACAGCCTTGTTGCATAAGACTGTGGACATTGTCCTGGAGTATCACAAGATGACAGGCCAGGGTAGCCTAACCTAACCTAACCTAGCCTAATCAGTTGACCAAATAAAAGCCTTGTCTAATGTACAAATTGATATGCATTTGTTAATAATTCATTTAAAAAATAGCACATGGTCAGCAAGAAATTACTATAAAAGGTCTGGACCTCTGTGGAGTTTTTCACCAACCACCAGTCATGAGAGCTGTTGTGCTTGCCCTGACTGTAGCCCTTGTGGGTAAGTCAAGATTATATTTTTCAGAATTTGTAGTTAAAGGTGATTTCTTTTTAGACAAACTATTTAATGCATATAAAAAGGTGAAACCTCTTGAAACCTGAAAATGTAATTTCTTTCTTACAGCATGTCAACAGATTAACCTTGGTAAGTAATATGATTTGATAAAAGTTCTTTTTGTTCTTGTTATTTTAAAGTGGTCCATTTAAAATTTGAAATTAACATTAATAATGGTTTCCAGTGCCTGAGTTCGCCCTTGATAAGACCTATGTGTACAAGTATGAGGCTCTGCTCTTGGGCGGTCTCCCTCAAGAGGGTCTGGCCAGAGCAGGACTCAAAGTCAGCAGCAAGGTTCTCCTCAGTGCTGTGACAGAGAATATCTTCCTGATAAAGGTAAACACTACTAAGAACCAATAAAGAAAACACATCTGGTACAAAATTGAAAAATATGCTACAAAGCAGGCACTAGCTCTTTAAAGAGTAATTACCATAATTTAAGTGTTTAATTTAAATGTTTCCATACAGCTTATGGATCCTCTACTCTTAGAATACGGCGGCATCTGGCCCAAGGATCCATTTGTTCCCGCCACTAAGCTTACCACAGCGCTAGCCGCTCAACTTAATATTCCCATCAAGTTTGAGTATGCTAATGGTGTGGTTGGAAAGGTATTTGCTCCAGCAGGAGTCTCCCCTACTGTCATGAACTTACACAGAGGAATCCTCAATATCCTTCAACTCAACCTCAAGAAGACCCAGAACATCTATGAACTGCAAGAGGTGAGAAAGTGACCAAGGAACATTTCTGATGTACTGCACAATTTGCAATCTAATTTTTTTACTTCTCCTTTAAGGCTGGAGCTCAGGGAGTGTGCAGGACACACTATGTCATCAATGAGGATCTAAAGGCCAACCACATTATTGTCACCAAGTCTAAAGATCTCAGCCACTGTCAGGAGAGAATCATTAAGGACGTTGGCTTGGCATACACTGAGAGATGTGCTGAATGCACAAGGGTAATACAAAACAATAGAAACAACTGAAAAATTATATATATATATAATTATATAAATATATCTGTCAAATGTAATATTTCTTGTTTTCTCTTTTAACAGAGAGTCAAGAGTCTGGTTGAAACTGCAACTTACAACTACATCATGAAACCAGCTGCCACTGGTGTACTGATTGCTGAGGCAACAGTTGAGGAAGTGCATCAGTTCTCACCCATCAATGAGATCCATGGAGCTGCTCTGATGGAAGCAAAGTATGATCAGTCCTGTTTAAGATTCCATTAAAAAATACTATTAGAAAAATACTAAGACTAAGAAGTAAAAATTTTATTTCAGACAAACCTTGGCTTTTGTTGAGATTGAGAAGACTCCTGTTGTTCCCATCAAAGCTGATTACCTTCCCCGTGGATCACTGCAGTATGAGTTTGCAGCTGAGGTTCTTCAGACCCCAATTCAGCTTATAAAGATCAGTGATGCACCAGCCCAGGTAATTGATAAATGTTAAAGCTAATTCACTTTTTATGTTTCACATTAAGAAAGTGTATCCACATCCTAACTGTTGTCTTCAACTAGATTACAGAGGTCCTAAAGCATTTGGTTGCCAACAATGTGGTCATGGTCCATGATGATGCTCCTCTAAAGTTTGTTCAGCTCATCCAGCTCCTCCGTGTTGCCACCCTGGAGAATATTGAGGCTATCTGGGCTCAATTCAAGGACAACACAGTTTACAGGTAAACTTCTAAGCAGAATGTCAATAAAACATAATAGGCAGTGTTGTTTTAAATTAACTAAAACAATCAATCTGTTAGGCGCTGGCTTCTGGATGCTCTTCCAGCTGTTGGAACACCAGTCATTGTAAAATTCATTAAGGAGAAGTTTGTGGCTGGTGAACTCACCATTCCTGAATTCATCCAGGCTCTTGTGGTTGCTCTGCAAATGGTCACTGCTGATTTGGACACCATTCAGTTGACTGCTGTAGGTTCATCTTACTGTTCTTAAAGAGTGAATTATGCTAGTGATATAGTGAAATACTGCCTTAACCTAATATAACTGAGGTTAATATAACCAAAACTGAGGTTAATATAACTGAGTTAATATAACCAAAACTTTTTCTGAACAGAGTTTGGCTATGCATGAGAAAATCGCCACAATCCCAGCAGTTCGTGAAGTGGTCATGCTTGGATTTGGTTCTATGATTGCCAAGCACTGTGTTGCAGTTCCCACTTGCCCTCCTGAGCTCCTCAGGGTAAATACCTAAATCCACTCCTAAATTCTGCTAAGAATGAACTATTTACTATATGTTTTTCAATTTTATGTGCACCAAACTCCTCAGCCAATCCATGACATCGCTGCAGAGGCCATTGCCAAAAATGACATTCCTGAAATCTCATTGGTTCTGAAAGTTCTGGGCAATGCTGGACACCCTGCTAGTCTGAAGACTATCATGAAGCTTTTGCCAGGACTAAGAACTGCAGCTACTACTCTGCCCATTAGAGTCCAGGTTGATGCCATCTTGGCCTTGAGGAATATTGCCAAGAAGGAGCCCAAATTGGTAAATGTCAGATGTAGAAAACTAAAAAAATAATCATTCACATTTCCTCTAAAGAGTTAACAAACCTTGTCTTGCCTCAGGTTCAGCCAGTGGCCCTGCAGCTCTTATTGGACAGGGCTCTCCATCCTGAAGTGCGCATGGTTGCTTGTATTGTGCTATTTGAGACCAAACCCTCAGTAGCTCTTGTCTCCAGTCTTGCTGGTGCTTTGAGACTCGAGACCAACATGCATGTGGCAAGCTTTGCCTATTCCCACATTAAGTCATTGACCAGAATCACTGCTCCTGATATGGCAGCCGTGTAAGAAAAATTTCTTAAATTCAGTATTTTAGATTCTTCCTTTATTTGAGCACAAACCTGAGGTGATCATGGTTTTCCATTTTCAGCGCTGGTGCAGCAAATGTTGCCATCAAGCTCTTGAGCCCCAAACTGGACAGGCTTAGCTTCCGTTTCAGCAGAGCCCTTCAGCTGGACATCTATCATAGTGAGTCACATTAAATCATGAAGAGAAGAGAAGGCACCATGAGTATTTGCTGAAATCCTTATCATGTGATTTTAAAAGACTTTGTTCATTAATTTCATTGATTTCTGTGTCAATGTGAAGCTCCTCTAATGATTGGAGCTGCTGGTAGTGCTTTCATGATCAATGATGCCGCCACCATCCTGCCCAGAGCTGTTGTAGCTAAAGCACGTGCGTACCTGGCTGGAGCTGCTGCTGATGTTCTTGAGGTGGGCCTCCAAAAACATTTTTCCAGATATTACAAATCGTTGTTTAAAAATGTTTTGAATAATAAATTCTCTATGTTTTTTTAAACAGATTGGTGTAAGAACTGAAGGAATCCAGGAGGCTCTTCTGCAATCTCCTGCTGCAGATGAAAGTGTTGACCGTATCACAAAGATAAAACGCACCCTGAGAGCAGTAAATTGTGTCTATTTTACTGTTTGATTTTGTCATTGTAAATCATTTAAAAATAACCCTTTTTCCAAAGTATTTTGCACACATTGTGATTTCTGCTTCAACTCCACTAGCTCACTAACTGGAAGGCTCTGCCAACCAATCAGCCATTGGCATCAGTCTATGTTAAATTACTTGGACAAGAAGTGGCTTTTGTCAACATTGACAAGACCGTCATTGAACAAGCAATACCGGTATTTTCATGCAGTTCATGTCTCCTCTCTCCTTACTTGAATTCTGATTGTAGCATCTCCAAATTAAACATAAATAATATCCCTAGCTTGCCACTGGACCAAGAGCACGTGAACTGTTAAAGGAGGCCCTTAGAGCTCTGCAGGAAGGCATTGCCTTGCAGTATGCCAAACCCCTGCTGGCAGCTGAAGTGCGTCGTATCTTGCCAACAGCAGTTGGTGTGCCCATGGAGCTCAGCTTGTATACTGCTGCTGTCGCTGCTGCAACCGTCAATGGTGTGGTTTGCTTTTACCTTCAATTTCTCATGGTTTTTTTTTGTATTCTTAGTTTGATGTTATTCTGTTCATCCTCTAGTTAAGGCCACCATCACACCTCCTCTTCCTGAGCAGCCTGAAACCATCACTCTTGAGCAGCTGAAGAGAACTGATGTTCAACTGCAAGCTGAAGCTAAACCAAGGTAAAGTTGGAGCTACATACATAAATATATACAATACCAACATAATATACCTTCCATATTCTTAACATATTCTTCCTGTTCCTTTCAGTGTTGCTCTGCAGACCTTTGCTGTGATGGGAGTAAACACTGCCTTGATCCAAGCTGCTGTAATGGCCAAAGGAAAGATCCGTACAATCATCCCCGGAAAAGTGGCTGCAAGAGCAGACATCCTCAAGGGCAACTACAAGGTGGAAGCCCTGCCTGTTGAGGTTCCTGAACACATTGCTGCTGTGAGGTAAGGCAATCTAAGTTATATTGATGGTGAAAAATGCTGACCAAATTTTTAAAAGAATTTAACAACAGCATCCTCCAAAATGACAAAAAAGCTTGAGAAAGCTTAAAACTGTTTTGTTTTTTTGGACAGCTTTGAGACACTTGCTGTAGTCAGAAATATTGAAGATCCCACTGCTGAGAGGATTATTCCCTTAGTACCCGAGCTGTCTTTGAACAATGCCCAGACACCACTTGCTGGTGATTTGGTAAGATCTGAATCCACTAACGGACATGCAAGAAACACCATAAACTATCATTTGATTCAAGTTTCATTCATTTTTCTTTTCAGTCATCTGAGATTAATCGTGATATATCAGATGAGATTCCCATGAGAGCTGCTGCTCCACTGCACAAGACCCTCTGTCTCGTTGTCCCATACATTGAAATCAAGGGATGCATTGAGGTACACTCTCACAATGCTGCTTTTATCAAGAATGCTCCCCTGTTCTACATAATTGGACAACACTCTGCTCGTGCTGCTGTTGCCAGAGGTATTCTTACACAAAATTACAATTCATGCAAACTAAAATCTTTTTAGAGAATACCATAATGTTGTGTTTTTACCTGCAGGTGATGGTCCTGCAGTTGAAAGACTGGAGCTTGAGGTCCAAGTTGGCCCTAGAGCTGCTGAGAGGCTCCTTAAGCAAATTAACCTTGTTGATGAGGATACTCCAGAGGGAAAGACCATTCTGTTGAAACTGAGGGAAATCCTGGAGGCCGAAGATAAAAATGTCCCCGTTTCTTCTGAAAGCAGCAGCAGCCGCATCATCAGTTCCAGCAGTTCAAGCTCCTCCATGTCCAGCTCTCGCATGAGTAAGGTGAGGATGTGGACTGTTGCTCATTATCTGTATTGTCATTTCTTCATGATGCATATGTATTCAATTCATTTTATTTGAATTTTCAGACTGCCACCATGACAGAACCCTTCAGGAAATTCCACAAAGATCGGGTAACTAGTAAAAAACACCACTGTGTTCAGTAATGTTACAGTAGATGATTTGTAAAATTTCCATTACTTCATTTTTTACAAATCATTTTCCTACTTACAGTATTTGGCACCCCATGGAGCCTCAAAGGCAGTAAGCAGTGGAAGCACAGCATCCAGCTTTGAGGCCATTCAGAAACAGGTGAATCAATTTGTGTAATTTGTGGTGTTCATAATAACCCAACACTTAAAAATTAAATTTTACAACTAAAATTTCCAGTTTATGTTTTTAGGCAAAGTTCCTTGGAAATGCTGTTCCACCTGTTTTTGCTGTGATTGCCCGTGCTGTGAGAGTTGACCACAAGTTGTTGGGCTACCAACTTGCTGCTTTCTTTGACAAGCCAACTGCAAGAGTGCAACTTGTTGTTTCCTCGATTGCTGAAAACGACAACATGAAGATTTGTGCTGATGGTGTCCTGCTAAGCAAGCACAAAGTCACCGTAAGACTAAAACATGGGATTCTAAAAAAAACGACTCCAGTTGAAAATTATTGTTTTTCATGCTAAGTGAAATTTTTCAATTTAGTACAAATGTTCTTTTTAGGCCAAGGTTGCTTGGGGTCCAGAGTGTCAACAATATGCAGTCATCGCCAAAGCTGAGGCTGGTGTTCTTGGAGAATTCCCCGCTGCCCGTCTAGAGCTGGAATGGGAAAGGCTTCCGATAATCGTCACCACCTATGCCAAAAAGTAGTTAAATCAAAAAATTAACACATTTGTGTGTTGTAAAAATGAAATTGGTTTACTCATCTGTTCTCTTTTTATTGTCTCTCGATTAGGCTGTCTAAGCACATCCCTATGGCAGCTCTCCAGACGGGATTCAAGCTTGAAAGGGTCATGAACAAAGAAAAAGAGATTGAACTGACTGCAGCCTTGCCAACTCAAAGGACTCTGAATGTTTTTGCTAGAATTCCAGAGGTGAGGACCAGTAGTTTTTCCTTCAGTCATTTATGACACACAGAGATATAACATGAGAAATGTTAACTTATTTTGTATCTGTTGCTGTAGATGACGCTGTCAAGAATGGCTATTCCTCTCCCCTATGCTGTTCCCATCAATCCAGATGGAACTCTGTCCATTCATATTGATGAAGACATTCTGACCTGGCTTAAGAAACATTTGGAGGAATAGTAACAAATTAAGAAAACATGAAATCTAAAGAAAATGTGAGGTGTTTATGTGGATTGATGAATGTTTTAATTGAATGTTATTACTGTTGTAATGTATGTAATCCTAATAAATCTTCAGCAAGTCTCAGTGATGTGTGAATTGGCCTCTTTATAACAACATCCAGCAACATGCATAATAAATGCTATATAAAATGGGTTGGCACATACGAGTTCAAGTAATTAAATGTCAATAAAAGCACAGTTTATGCACAGTTGATCTTAGGTTTTAAAACAGTGGATGAGAAAGGCAAAGCAGACTACAGCAACCTAATACTGTTATATTACAGCTATACAATTAAAGCTACATAAATGTAACAATATTTTTAAAAATAATTAAAAGGAAATACAAACCCAATTCCAAAAAAGTTGGGACACTGTACAAATTGTGAATAAATAAGGAATGCAATAATTTACAAATCTCATAAACTTATATTTTATTCACAATAGAATATAGATAACATATCAAATGTTGAAAGTGAGACATTTTGAAATGTCATGCCAAATATTGGCTCATTTTGGATTTCATTAGAGCTACACATTCCAAAAAAGTTGGGACAGGTAGCAATAAGAGGCCGGAAAAGGTAAATGTACATATAAGGAACAGCTGGACAACCAATTGGCAACATGATTGGGTATAAAAAGAGCCTCTCAGAGTGGCAGTGTCTCTCAGAAGTCAAGATGGGCAGAGGATCACCAATTCCCCCAATGCTGTGGCAAAAAAATAGTGGAGCAATATCAGAAAAGAGTTTCTTAGAGAAAAATTCCAAAGAGTTTGAAGTTATCATCATCTACAGTGCATAATATCGTCCAAAGATTCAGAGAATCTGGAACAATCTCTGTGCGTAAGGGTCAAGGCCAGAAAACCATACTGGATGCCCGTGATCTTCGGGCCCTTAGACGGCACTGCATCATACAGGAATGCTACTGTAATGGAAATCACAACATGGGCTCAGGAATACTTTCAGAAAACATTGTCGGTGAACACAATCCACCATGCCATTCGCCATTGCCAGCTAAAACTCTACAGGTCAAAAAAGAAGCCATATCTAAACATGATCCAGAAGCGCAGGTGTTTTCTCTGGACCAAGGCTCATTTAAAATGGACTGTAGCAAAGTGGAAAACTGTTCTGTGGTCAGACGAATCAAAATTTTAAGTGTTTGGGAAAACTGGGACGCCATGTCATCCGGATAAAGAAACAAACAACTTTATCACATCAGAAACTGCATTTGATCAAGTGGGTTTGAATAGTTTGTGTGGCATGGGAAGCTTACACATCTGGAAAGGCACCATCAATGCTGAAAGGTATATCCAAGTTCTAGAACAACATATGCTCCCATCCAGACATTGTCTCTTTCAGGGAAGACCTTGCATTTTCTAACATGACAATGCCAGACCACATACTGCATCAATTACAACATCATGGCTGCGTAGAAGAATGATCCGGGTACTGAAATGGCCAGCCTGCAGTCCAGATCTTTCACCCATAGAAACATATGGCGCATCATAAAGAGGAAGATGCGACTAGAAGCAACTAGAAGCCTGTATTAGACAAGAATGGGACAACATACCTATTCCTAAACTTGAGCAACTTGTCTCCTCAGTCCCCAGATGTTTGCAGACTGTTATAAAAAGAAGAGGGGATTCCACACAGTGGTAAACATGGCCTTGTCCCAACTTTTTTGAGATGTGTTGATGCCATGAAATTTAAAATCAACTTATTTTTCCCTTAAAATGATACATTTTCTCAGTTTAAACATTTGATATGTCATCTGTTGTATTCTGAATAAAATATTGAAATTTGAAACTTCCACATCATTGCATTCTGTTTTTATTCACAATCTGTACAGTGTCCCAACTTTTTTGAAATCAGGTTTGTACAATAGCACAAAGGAAAAATATAGCAATGTGTCTGAAACTTATCCTGAGACATAATCCAGACAAAAGTGATTATTAGGCCTACCTTAATGCTATAAATTAGACTTGCCTGCTTTTATTTAATCCATAAGTGCCACTAACTCCATGCATGGGCCTTCCCTTCTTGTAATTTTCCCAAATTATATACGCTAGTATCTGTCACTCAGAACACTTTTCAGTCTCATTAGGTGGATAAACCTAATACTTTCGACCTTTTTTTGACCTTCTAAAAGTGACTTTTTGGACTGTGTATGGTTAATCGTTGTGTTGTTCCTGTGATCAACGTCTTGTTGAGAAGAGCCTCTGCAACGAAACTGTAGGTCATAGGTCTTGTGTATGCTAGTGAACTCACAAGATCTGTAAAGGAAACTGAGGAACATGCATTATATAAGAACTGATCAACTTTCAAGTCTTCTGTGAAACACTTTGCATCTGTAATAGCCCTCTGGATTCTCTTATACTGTATTTATTCTCGATACCCCTCTTGTCCTGATCTTGTTATATTAATTTACATTATGTTAATGATAATGGTTCTGGTGGGAACTCAAATGGTATCACTCTGCATGCACACACACTGGATAAGTACATGAGAGATGATAATTTAGCCAGTGGCACAGTATCTTTCAACATGCACTCTGAGGTTTATGGGTTCATACCTGTATCTGAAATAGAATTCTTTGTTCTGATTGAACAACAGCAGCCACTAAGTGATATTTCTGATTATTAAATAGCTAGTACCTGTAGTAAATTTTGATGAGATGAGCCACTTTCAAAGACATTAGACCTAGTAGAGCATATATACTCATTGCACTAGTGTGCCATATTGCTTGATAAGAGCAAACATTTTATGTCAAGACTGCCTCTTTTACTGCATAAAAGAAGGTTATAACAGATTATTGGCTTTATTTTGCATCTAAACAGTATTCAAATGGCTTAGGAGGATTTCAATATTAATTTGATGGTAAACATTAAACCTTTGATAGATAGTTAGATATTATTTTATTACATTTATAGATGTTTTTCAGTTACTGTGGTCTTTCTAAGGTGAAAAAGTGTACTAAATATTTTGTAATTGGGTCCAGTTAAGGTTATCTGGGCTTGAAACAATTTTCTTAGCAACTTTATTTTTTGATCTTTTGAAAATTGGCTTAAAACGTTCAAAAAATAACATTTCAACACATGGTCCATTGATTGCTTCACTTGTTCCAAAGTTAATCTGTTATTTCATCCTGTCAATTAAACAAATACAATGGGAGTTAACATTATGTTTTTGATGACATGATTACAGGCCAGGGTAACCTAACATTAAATCAATCAAGCTACGTTTATGCAAACAGTTTTCTTTATTAAAAATTGTGGTTGTGTTCACTGTAATACAAATACTCAGCAACCAACTATATGTACAACAAAATGTGTGAAAATTATCTTTTACATTTATTTAATAAATGGTTTCTATCAAGCCAGGTCTTTGAATAAAAATGACTATTTATTGTATATTAAAAAAGCTATAAATATTGATTTTTTTTAACTTCTGTAACAGTTAGAGTAATCTATAGGTGAAAATGTATAATTATGTTCTTTGTTCTTTGGCATTACTTCATAAATATGAAGAAGCTTTCTTAACCTTATCGAAAAAGACAAATCAGTTTCACATTGTGGACATTGGTCTGGAGGATGACATGATGAGAGGCCAGGGTAACCTAACTTCTAATTGATATCTATGTACAAATCAGTTAATAATTCATTTACCAAATAATCCTTTGTCAACAAGAAACTACTATAAAAGGTCTGTAATTCTGTGGAGTGCTTCACAAACCACCAGCCATGAGAGCTGTTGTGCTTGCCCTGACAGTAGCCCTTGTGGGTAAGTTAAATTCCTAATTTTTATATTTGTATTATTACCTTTATGAAAACTGGTTAATTTACAGAAAACCCACAAAAGTAGATTTGTTCGTTTGAAAAGTGTTGTTTCGTTTGTTTTAACAGCATGTCAACAGATTAACCTTGGTAAGTAATATGATTTTGTAAAAGTTTTGTTCTTTTCCTGTTGTTTTAAGTGGTACTTTAAAATTGCACCAAATAATGGTCTCAACCCAAAAAAACTTAACCCTTTATAGTGCCTGAGTTCGCCCTTGATAAGACCTATGTGTACAAGTATGAGGCTCTGCTCTTGGGCGGTCTCCCTCAAGAGGGTCTGGCCAGAGCAGGACTCAAAGTCAGCAGCAAGGTTCTCCTCAACGCTGTGACAGAGAATGTCTTCCTGATGAAGGTAAACACTACTAAGAACCAAATTTTAGGTTTTCTACAGTAGCATGCACTAGCCCTTAAAAGGGACATTACCACTATTTAAAAAAAAAATGTTTCCATACAGCTCATGGATCCTCTGCTCTCTGAGTATGGTGGCATCTGGCCCAACGATCCATTTGTTCCTGCCACTAAGCTCACCGCAGCACTGGCCACTCAGCTTCAGATTCCCATCAAGTTTGAGTATGCTAATGGTGTGGTTGGAAAGGTATTTGCTCCAGCAGGAGTCTCCCCTACTGTCTTGAACTTACACAGAGGAATCCTCAACATCCTTCAACTCAACCTCAAGAAGACCCAGAACATCTATGAGCTGCAAGAGGTAAAAAAGTGACCAAACAATTTTTAATATATTGTAATAATATTGTACAGTCTGCAATCTAATTTTTTTACCTCTTCTCTAAGGCTGGAGCTCAGGGAGTGTGCAGGACACACTATGTCATCAATGAGGATCTAAAGGCCAACCACATTATTGTCACCAAGTCTAAGGATCTTGGCCACTGTCAGGAGAGAATCATGAAGGACGTTGGCTTGGCATACACTGAGAGATGTGCTGAATGCACAAAGGTACTGCAGAAGACTGGGGAAAAAAATTACTCGATGAAATGTCAAACATTAAATTTGCACATTTGCTTTATCAACAGAGAATTAAAAGTCTGATTGAAACTGCAACTTACAACTACATTATGAAACCAGCTGCCACCGGTGTACTGATTGCTGAAGCAACAGTTGAGGAAGTGCATCAGTTCTCACCCATCAATGAAATCCATGGTGCTGCTTTAATGAAAGCAAAGTATGATTGGCTCACAAGTTGCAATGTTCCCTACACATTTAATTATCTTAAGTTAAGGCTGAGAAATCTTTTTCCAGACAAACCTTGGCTTTTGTGGAGATTGAGCAGACCCCTGTTGTCCCCATCAAAGCTGATTACTTGGCCCGTGGCTCTCTGCAATATGAGTTTGCAACTGAGGTTCTGCAAACACCTATTCAATTAATGAAGATCAGCGATGCACCAGCCCAGGTATACTTTTTACTTACCTAGATCCTTGCCCTTAAAAAAAAGGTTTAAATGTGCACCTATGTTAACTGGACTTCAACTGAACATTGCCCTTTCTCTTTCAAGATTATAGAGGTCCTGAAGCACTTGGTTGCTAACAATATGGTCATGGTCCATGATGATGCTCCTCTGAAGTTTGTCCAGCTCATCCAGCTCCTCCGTGTGGCCACCTTGGAGAATATTGAGGCTATCTGGGCTCAATTCAAGGACAAACCTGTTTACAGGTATTTCTTTGAATATGTTAAAGTTAGAGAACACATCGGTTTTGTTTTTACTAAAACAACTTCTGTGTTAGGCGCTGGCTTCTGGATGCTCTTCCAGCTGTTGGAACACCAGTCATTGTAAAATTCATTAAGGAGAAGTTTGTGGCTGGTGAACTCACCATTCCTGAATTCATCCAGGCTCTTGTGGTTGCTCTGCAAATGGTCACTGCTGATTTGGACACCATTCAGTTGACTGCTGTAGGTTCATCTTACTGTTCTTAAAGAGTGAATTATGCTAGTGATATAGTGAAATACTGCCTGAACCTAATATAACTGAGGTTAATATAACCAAAACTGAGGTTAATATAACTGAGTTAATATAACCAAAACTTTTTCTGAACAGAGTTTGGCTATGCATGAGAAAATCGCCACAATCCCAGCAGTTCGTGAAGTGGTCATGCTTGGATATGGTTCTATGATTGCCAAGCACTGTGTTGCAGTTCCCACTTGCCCTCCTGAGCTCCTCAGGGTGAACACCTCAATCCAACCCTAAATTTCCTAATTTCTCATAAGGATTAGCTATTTACTATATTTTCTAATTTTATGTGCATCAAACTCCACAGCCGATCCTTGACATCGCTGCAGATGCCATTGCCAAGAATGCCATTCCTGAAATCTCATTGGTTCTGAAAGTTCTGGGCAATGCTGGACACCCTGCTAGTCTGAAGACTATCATGAAGCTCCTGCCAGGACTAAGAACTGCAGCTACTACTCTGCCCATTAGAGTCCAAGTTGATGCCATCTTGGCCTTGAGGAATATTGCCAAGAAGGAGCCCAAATTGGTACATTTACATTTATGCATTTGGTAGATGCTTTTATCCAAAGCAACTTACAGTACATTTAAGTTATACATTTTGTCAGTGTATGTGAGGGAATTGAACCCACCATTTCATTTAGAAAAAAACAGTTTACATTTCTTCAAAAGTATTAACAAACCTTGTGTTTTGCCTCAGGTTCAGCCAGTGGCTCTGCAGCTCTTACTGGACAGGGCTCTCCACCCTGAAGTGCGCATGGTTGCTTGTATTGTGCTATTTGAGACCAAACCCTCAGTAGCTCTTGTCTCCAGTCTTGCTGGTGCTTTGAGACTCGAGACCAACATGCACGTGGCAAGCTTTGCCTATTCCCACATTAAGTCATTGACCAGAATCACTGCTCCTGATATGGCAGCCGTGTAAGAAAATTTTCTTAAATTCAGTATTTTAGATTCTTCCTTTGAGCACAACCCTGAGGTGATCATGGTTTTCCATTTTCAGCGCTGGTGCAGCAAATGTTGCCATCAAGCTCCTGAGCCCCAAGCTGGACAGGCTTAGCTTCCGTTTCAGCAGAGCCCTTCAGCTGGACATCTATCATAGTGAGTCACATTAAATCATGGTAGTCAGTGAAGAGAAGGCACCATGAGTATTTGCTGAAATCCTTATCATGTGATTTTAAAAGACTTTGTTCATTAATTTCATTGATTTCTGTGTCAATGTGAAGCTCCTCTAATGATTGGAGCTGCTGGTAGTGCTTTCATGATCAATGATGCCGCCACCATCCTGCCCAGAGCTGTTGTAGCTAAAGCACGTGCGTACCTGGCTGGAGCTGCTGCTGATGTTCTTGAGGTGGGCCTCCAAAAACATTTTTCCAGATATTACAGACCGTTGTTTAAAAATGTTTTGAATAATAAATTCTCTATGTTTTTTTTAAACAGATTGGTGTAAGAACTGAAGGAATCCAGGAGGCTCTTCTGCAATCTCCTGCTGCAGATGAAAGTGTTGACCGTATCACAAAGATAAAACGCACCCTGAGAGCAGTAAATTGTGTCTATTTTACTGTTTGATTTTGTCATTGTAAATCATTTAAAAATAACCCTTTTTCCAAAGTATTTTGCACACATTGTGATTTCTGCTTCAACTCCACTAGCTCACTAACTGGAAGGCTCTGCCAACCAATCAGCCATTGGCATCAGTCTATGTTAAATTACTTGGACAAGAAGTGGCTTTTGTCAACATTGACAAGACCGTCATTGAACAAGCAATACCGGTATTTTCATGCAGTTCATGTCTCCTCTCTCCTTACTTTAATTTGGAGATGCTACAATCAGAATTCAACATAAATAATATCCCTAGCTTGCCACTGGACCAAGAGCACGTGAACTGTTAAAGGAGGCCCTTAGAGCTCTGCAGGAAGGCATTGCCTTGCAGTATGCCAAACCCCTGCTGGCAGCTGAAGTGCGTCGTATCTTGCCAACAGCAGTTGGTGTGCCCATGGAGCTCAGCTTGTATACTGCTGCTGTCGCTGCTGCAACCGTCAATGGTGTGGTTTGCTTTTACCTTCAATTTCTCATGTTTCTTTTTTGTATTCTTAGTTTGATGTTATTCTGTTCATCCTCTAGTTAAGGCCACCATCACACCTCCTCTTCCTGAGCAGCCTGAAACCATCACTCTTGAGCAGCTGAAGAGAACTGATGTTCAACTGCAAGCTGAAGCTAAACCAAGGTAAACACTAATAGCTACTTACAAAAAGATAAAGATGTAAAGATGTAAAATACATAACAGTTTTACAAACTTAATCTCCTGTCTTTTTCAGTGTTGCTCTGCAGACCTTTGCTGTGATGGGAGTAAACACTGCCTTGATCCAAGCTGCTGTAATGGCCAAAGGAAAGATCCGTACAATCATCCCTGGAAAAGTGGCTGCAAGAGCAGACATTCTCAAGGGCAACTACAAGGTGGAGGCCCTGCCTGTTGAGGTTCCTGAACATATTGCTGCTGTGAGGTAGCTGTTGTTTCGGACCTATAAAGCGATCTAAAGAGTAGCAAAAACAATGAATGACTCCTTTAGGCACTTAACAACAGCTTTAAATGTCCACAACTGTGGAAGCTAAAAGCATCCCATTTTCTTGTATTTGAACAGCTTTGAGACTCTTGCTGTGATCAGAAACATTGAAGACCCCACTGCTGAGAGGATTGTTCCCTTGGTACCAGAGTTATCTGTGCAAAACTCACATCTTGCTGGTGATTTGGTAAGCTTTAAATCCACCCAAGGGCAAGAATGCACATCATACTGAGCTTTCATTTGCTTCAAGTTTCTAAGTGGCAAGATCTCTTTTGACAATTTTGTACATTTTTCTTTTCAGTCATCTGATATTTCGGCTGAGGTCCCTGTGAGAGCTACTGCTCCTCTACACAAGACTCTCTGTCTCGTTGTCCCATACATTGAAATCAAGGGATGCATTGAGGTGCACTCTCACAATGCTGCTTTTATCAAGAATGCTCCCCTGTTCTACATAATTGGACAACACTCTGCTCGTGCTGCTGTTGCCAGAGGTATTCTAATATTTTCAGTCTTTTCAGCAAAAATGATTACCAACTACTTTTTTCCCAGTGAGATACCATTTACACATCAGTACCACAATACTGGTAAACTCTTGTGATGTCATTATGCAGGAGTGATCTCTGAACTGCTGCACCACCACTGGTGTTGTGTTAGAAGACATGGCAGGGTATGTGTGAAAAAACCTAATGTTTTGTCATTTTACCTGCAGGTGATGGCCCTGCAGTTGAAAGACTGGAGCTTGAGGTCCAAGTTGGCCCTAGAGCTGCTGAGAGGCTCCTTAAGCAAATCAACCTTGTTGATGAGGATACTCCAGAGGGAAAGACCATTCTGTTGAAACTGAGGGAAATCCTGGAGGCCGAAGATAAAAATGTTCCTGTTTCTTCTGAAAGCAGCAGCAGTCGCATCATCAGTTCCAGCAGTTCAAGCTCCTCCATGTCCAGCGCTCGTTTAACTGATGTAAGTACTTGAAATGTTTCTTGTTGGTTAGGTATCAAGCATCTGTCAAAAATATATTTTTAAAGCATAGGTATATTAATTTTAAAATCATTTTTAGACTGTCACCATCACTGAGCCTTTCAGGAAATTCCACAAAGATCGGGTATGTATCATAAAATACTATTATCAAATATATTGTTATGCTACATTGTTTCCATTATTCTGTTATTTTTGTTAAAAAAGTTCATTTTGCTTACAGTATTTGGCACCCCATGGAGCCTCAAAGGCAGTAAGCAGTGGAAGCACAGCATCCAGCTTTGAAGCCATTCAGAAACAGGTGAATCAATTTGTGTAATTTGTGGTGTTCATAATAACCCAACACTTAAAAATGAAATTTTACAACTAAAATTTTCAGTTTATGTTTTTAGGCAAAGTTCCTTGGAAATGCTATTCCACCTGTTTTTGCTGTGATTGCCCGTGCTGTGAGAGTTGACCACAAGCTGTTGGGCTACCAGCTTGCTGCTTACTTTGACAAGCCAACTGCAAGAGTGCAGCTTGTTGTTTCCTCAGTTGCTGAAAATGACAACATGAAGATTTGTGCTGATGGTGTCCTGCTAAGCAAGCACAAAGTCACCGTAAGACTAAAACATGGGATTCTAAAAAAAACGACTCCAGTTGAAAATAATTGTTTTTCATGCTAAGTGAAATTTTTCAATTTAGTACAAATGTTCTTTTTAGGCCAAGGTTGCTTGGGGTCCAGAGTGTCAACAATATGCAGTCGTCGCCAAAGCTGAGGCTGGTGTTCTTGGAGAATTCCCCGCTGCCCGTCTAGAGCTGGAATGGGAAAGGCTTCCGATAATCGTCACTACCTATGCCAAAAAGTAGTTAAATCAAAAATTTAACACATTTGTGTGTTGTAAAAATGAAATTGGTTTACTCATCTGTTCTCTTTTTATTGTCTCTCGATTAGGCTGTCTAAGCACATCCCTATGGCAGCTCTCCAGACGGGATTCAAGCTTGAAAGGGTCATGAACAAAGAAAAAGAGATTGAACTGACTGCAGCCTTGCCAACTCAAAAGACTCTGAATGTTATTGCTAGAATTCCAGAGGTGAGGACCAGTAGTTTTTCCTTCAGTCATTTATGACACACAGAGAAATAACATGAGAAATGTTAACTTATTTTGTATCTGTTGCTGTAGATGACGCTGTCAAGAATGGCTATTCCTCTCCCCTATGCTGTTCCCATCAATCCAGATGGAACTCTGTCCATTCATATTGATGAAGACATTCTGACCTGGCTTAAGAAACATTTGGAGGAATAGTAACAAATTGGGAATTTCATTTCACATTTTCTGAAGAAAATGTGTTAATGAGGTATTGATTCTGTGGTACTGACGGTTTAATTGAATGTGACCATTGTTGTAATGTATGTAATACTAATAAATCTGCAGCAAGCTTTAGTGATGTGTGAATTGCTTTCATGTTACACTTTACAACAGGGTTCAGAAATATTCGTAACACGTTCTTTATTAGAGATAAATATATTGTAATAAATAAATAGTAAGTGAGCAAGTGTGCATCTAATGAGAGATAAACACACATAATGAAGAGATATTCGACAGATAAACAAATGTGATCAAGAGATATTCGAGAGATAAACAAACGTGATCAAGAGATATTCGAGATGTAAACAAGCGTGATCAAGAGATATTCAAGAGATAAACAAACATGATGAAGAGATATTCGAGATGTAAACAAACATGATGAAGAGATATTGGAGAGATAAACAAATGTGATCAAGATATTCAAGATGTAAACAAACATGATCAAGAGATATTGGAGATGTAAACAAACGTGATCAAGAGATATTCGAGAGATAAACAAACGTGATCAAGAGATATTCGAGATGTAAACAAACGTGATCAAGAGATATTCGAGAGATAAGCAAACGTGATCAAGAGATATTCAAGATGTAAACAAACATGATCAAGAGATATTCGAGAGATAAACAAACGTGATCAAGAGATATTCGAGAGATAAACAAACATGATCAAGAGATATTCGAGAGATAAACAAACGTGATCAAGAGATATTCGAGATGTAAACAAACATGATCAAGAGATATTCAAGAGATAATCAAACATGATCAAGAGATATTCAAGATGTAAACAAACAAGATGAAGAGATATTCGAGAGATAAACAAACATGATCAAGAGATATTCAAGAGATAAACAAACATAATCAAGAGATATTCGAGAGATAAACAAACGTGATCAAGAGATATTCGAGATGAGTCGAGGGTTTTATCGCGAGAGAACATTCACGTCACGAGCTAGTTTAAAAAGTGAATTTATAAAGTTGAATAGGAGAAGTTAAAGTTATTCCAAAGAAATGGTTGCCATTGTTGACGCAATTATTATTTCACGTGGACAGAATTACAGATATACACGCAAATGTATTTAATACATTTCTCGATGCAATAAAAAACATGTTTTGTAAAACAAAAACAAGTTGCTTATATTGCAGTACATGCTGGAAAGAGAGTAAAAAGTGCCTGTTTGTAAGTAACTTCAGAGTGAAGCTGTATTGAGATGCATTACTTGTGGTTATGCTATTAAACGAAAATAAGTAAACCAAACAGGATGATATTCATTTAATAATCATTTTCATTAGAAAAATAGTCCTCAGATTCCTTAGTATCACATAAAGCTTGAATTTGTGAAGCTGGGGAAACAGATGATTTTGGATGGTCATGGAAACTAAATGCTGTTGAATGCTTCATTGGTATGTAATCCTGGTTGAAAAATCTATCTTGCTGTATGAAGACCTGAACAACATCACTTTTTTGCTAATCTTGTTTTAGACTCCAATCACATACAAGGAATCTATAAAAAAGACTGTACTAAATAGACAACAGAAAACTTCTAGCCATATTGAACTATACTAGCCATATGCTTGAACTACAATCATTCAGCATATTTTAAATAAACCCTAAAACACTATAAAACAGTGTATTTTAGTTAACATTGTTATTTTGTATGATTCGTTTAGTGTGTTTAAATAAGACTCAATTTCGGGAACAGTTCTTAGAATATCTTAATGATATATTAAGCTTTTTAATAAGCTATATTAACTGCTAAAATTATGAAATATAAAGGAATGTACAATTGACTCAATGGCAAATGCACAAGAAAAAATGGATCAGGGCTTCATTTTAAAACTATTTAACTTGGTTACTCATGATCACTTCAAAGATATCAGAGGACTCTATACTGTACTTCATACCCAGGACAAACAAATAAAGCATATAACACTGCTTAACATGATGCAACAGACTATCTCTAACCATCAAGTAAACCATAAAAACTATAACTAATACAACCAAAAAACATCTATCAAAATAACTTATAATTGCTCAAAATTAAATCCCAAAAACTACTCTCTTTGCAAAAGGCAACAAATGAACATCTAAACATTTGATTTAGAGCGGTTTATGATTCAGCAGTCTTAAGCCTCTAACAACCTTAAATTATCACTAATGCATTTCACATAAGAGTCTAATACTCATGTCCATATTTTGAATGCACCATCAAAAGATACTGGCAGACCTGGAAACAACTTATTCATATTGTTCAACTATCACTCTTCATGTGTGATAAATAGGCAGGTATGGTTTCCATACGGTTGATGAACTACAGATGAGATTTGCTAACTTTGGCAGAAATGGGGAGGTGTTTCTCTTCACGACGACAGTCTGCAAAATTAGAAACCAATTTTCAACAAAGCTTATTTTTAAGAAGTTTGTAAGCTAGTAAAATGAACCAATCACTAATCACTCACGCCTTGATAAGTCATCAGTCATGCGGCATTGTGGTTTTATCTGGTCTCCAAACGATGTGTTCAGAAACTGATGTTTGAGCCACATTGCACGATCATCCTCAAATGATTTTCTCTGCAAGAAAAGGTATTTAGCAGTGGGTAGAATGAAAAGCATTGCATTACAAAGTCTATAATAAATAATTATGAGTGAGAACCTCATGGCCCAGTCTGATGGCAGCCTCTGTGAAATTCCTTCTTTCCTTTTCAAAGTTTTTCCTCTGTTCTTCAAAAACTCTCCACTCTTCTTTAAAGCGTTCCTTCTCTTCCAGCATGTAGCTGTCATTCAGAACAGCTGCAGTTTCCTCATCACAGGGTATGTTGAGCTGTTGCTGTAAAAAAAGGCAATGGTCATGTTCACTTGCTGTTAAAGTGAATCTTGACCTGCAAGTGTCCCAGATTTTCCATGATGACCGAGAGCTTGGAATAAGCAATTCTGTTTTATATTCATCAAGACGTGTAGATTCCCTTTTAAGAAGCATTTTTAAAATTTGCTGAAATTTTTAAGCATTTTTTGAAATTTCCCAATTTGTTTTTGACATTTTTTTTGTCATGTGGTTCAAGAATCCATGATTCAGTGAGACAGAAACAGAAAGGCTGAATGAAATTGTCCCTCTGCTCACCTGCAGAAGTTGCTGTTGAGTCTGAATAAATTCTTTGCACTGCTGAATTTCTAGTCTGAGCTTCTCTGTCTCCTCATCGTGGAGTTGCTTGGAGATCATTTCTTCACTGTCTCCAGCTTGCACAATAGATGGTGCACAAAATACATATTCTTACACAGACTGGGTTCATCCATAACCTTCATTCAGAAATGTCAAGGCCATATATTTCTGAGTGTATTTTGAAAACAAGTTAAATGTTAAATATGGGTTTGCACATATGCCCCGCTACCTTGGTTGTCTAGTTTCTCCACATGGTGTTTTAATTTCCTCCACTGTTGACGAATGCTATTAGTAAGTTTTTCTCGGGCATGATCACATGACATCTCAGGTCCCTTCAGTGAGTTTTCTTCATCATCTGAATTTGTCTGCTAAACAGAGAAAAGTGTTTTGCTGGTAGATTTAACCAGATTCAACTTGTAATTCAATAAATTCCACTATATACTGTACTGTATGGAAAACAGAAAACTATATACTCTTATTATCATTTTTTAACTCATAGTGTTTAATGTGAATCATTGAACAATTTTTAATAAAACTATTATTGTTATGGACCTGATCTATGTTATTACTCTACATACTTTCTCTTCCTTTCTGCAGATGTTCTTTGACTTTAAAACCCCCATCATCTCTCGTTTCATCTGTTGTAGCACTTTCTTTAGCTCAATGTTTTCAATCATCAGCTCCCTCTGGCGATTATCAAATTCCTTGAGAAGAGTTTTGTACATTTCTCCCTCATGTCTAAAAAATAAATTTCACACGAAGAAAGTCACAAACAAAGTATACAGAATAATGCGTTACAAAAATGAAAATACAACAAATCCAACAAATCTGAATCTATGCTGGTAAATTCTGTAAGTTGTTTTTAATACAAATACACAAACCAAACCTCATCATTATGCACCTGGAGCATGTTACTTTCATGTTATAGAGAAATTATGAAATTACTATCTTTTACCTGGCTTCAGTTTTTCCAGTTTTCCAAAGACATCTTCTCCCGTCTGGCCTTCCAACACAATTCAAAATTTCCATTCCTGACAGAGAGTACACACAGAAACAGTCTTCTCAAGATAGCTCTAAACTAAACTAAAATATCTGGCAGTGGGCAGCTCAACAGGTTTTGGAACAGAGCCTGAATGTTGATACATTATGTAAGCGATACATTTAGGCGCCATATTACCTTGCTTATCATTTCTGGCAATAAGTAGCTGGTTAAGTCGTTCCTTTGCTTTGCTGTGCTCTCTTTCTCTTCTCTTAATATCATGCTTGTATTGTGTGGCACGGCTTGCAATGACACCCTGCAGCCTTTGTACCTATTAAAGTACAAGGTACAACTTTACAGTATCAAGTACATAGTTGATGGTAGCATTGTAGGCTGTACATAATGCCCTACATCAATTTTACGTACCTCTTCTTTTGCATCTTTTAGGCAGCTTTGCAAAGTCTTTATATTTGTTTCCAGCTGACGCTCTCTCTCATGCAAGCGCATGTTTTCCTTTTTCGAAAGTTCAAGCTGGTCCTACGAAACATTAAGAATTTGTAATACTGAAATCACACTTCAGTCACAGTGAGAATGTAAACAAATGTTTATGTTTGGATATGTGATAAAGAGAAAGATCTGTATAGCTGTAGATCTTTAGTTAAGTTAGTTAATACCTTTAGCCTAGTGTTGGTGAGATGTTGGTAGTGGAGGTCACTGCTGGACTTCAGCTGCTCCACCTCCAGCTCCTCCATCATTCCAACAGCTTGACGATGCAGCTGCAGCAGGTCATTTATGTTATTTAAGGTCACCACAGCATCTAGATCATGGATATCATCTGAGAAAATCGGTGGAAAGCCCAATGACGACAGCTCCTTTGAATGTAAAGAGCGGAGAAACATTCCAGGAATCAATTGTTGCAAGATTCATGCCCCTTTTAGTGCCAACATTTTTTTCTGGGCATGAAAATTAAATACTCATAAGATCATAAATAAAGATAGCTACAATTAAATAAATAAGGGTGATGAATGTGCAGATGCGCTAAACATGCAGCCAACAATTTTTCCCTTTTTCTGGAGCAGCTACCTGATTGATGTATAAAATGCACTCAGAGATATTGTCCACTGTGCAGAAGTTGCCTGGGACATTATAAGAACCTCGAGGAGGCATCACAGATGGCGTGTACAACCTTGAAGGAGACATTCTGGATAATATTTCCTATGTTTTCTGGAAAAGACCTGGAATCAAACACATAATGTCATTTAAAATGGTTACTTGTATGCAATAATCCATGATGATGAAAATGATTGGGCAAGGTTACATCTGTGTAAAAAAAGAATGCTAAAGCACATCTATTTGAGGTTACTAGGAGAACTTACCCTTAAAATAACTTTATTTTGGGTCACCTAATTTCTCCCTTCTCCCTTGAGACAGACTGGTTATGTGGAGCAGCAGAATAAATTCTCTGTTACATTCTGTGTATCACCGGATGGCATGATGACTTGTAGAATATTGCAAATGTAACTGCCTTTCCAGAACATAAATTTATTCATAAACATACACATCAGGGATAATAAATAGGATAATAAAAACAGTCTACTTAGAAACATCCTGTCATTATTAACAAAGCCTCACATCATTCTGAACAAACCTTGTACTGTAAAACAAATGCATTTTCTATAAAACAATTGTTTTTATTGAGTTAATTGTGACCATGTCTGTCAAGACACTATATATACACTATAAAAGCCAAATGAATAAATGAAGCCATATGTTTGTATGACAACCCACTGAAATTTATGCTCCTACAAAGACACACTATAGCCAATAACATGTGATGACGTCACGGACAAGCAAACCGATCATATAAAAGAAAGGCAATATTTTCAGTCTTGTGTCTCACACAGATGTGTATGGCTTTAAAAGACTTGACTATATTACTGTAAAATAAAATGCAATTCATATTCACAATATATATAGAGGATTATTTTTGTGTTATATAAAAACACAACACATATAAAAAAGCAAAAGCATTTTTTATATGATTATTGATATTTTGGTTAGCTGATTCTTTGATCTGTCACTGTTTTTAGAGCACATTAAGCTTCTTTAAGTTCAAAATGTATGTAGATGTCGAATGAAGCAGTTGTTGCATGCAAGGCAGACTAAACAACATACCAACAAAACAAGAATGTGTGAACATAATAACCAAAGAGATTAATCTACGAGAATTATACCTGAAACACAGATCATCAGCTCTAAAGTATGATAAGGCGAATAAAAGGGTTTCCGTCCAGATGATAATACGACATTATTTTAATGCATACTCTTTAATGCATACGGATATCAGATGCTCAGATGTCGTGCTTAACAAATGAACAGACTTTAACTTGTAAACGACGAGCGGTTTACTTACTGCGTATCTTTTGGAGCATAAGCGCACCTGTGAGATTATCTGCTCTTATTTCCCGGCAGTCAGCACGGATTGAGACATTTTCCTAGGAGGTTTGCGCATTATTATATTATATTATATCATATGTATATTGTATATTATATTATTTATTATTATATATTATATTAATATAGCGCATTATTGTGGTACGCACTTACATTGATGCGAACGCGCTCCGCTCGGCTCAACCTCGAAGCAATACAGAGGCAAGCAAATGCGTTACCAAGCAACGAATATGGGGGCGTGTCATTGGCTGTTCTTTTCACGCGCTCATGCAGAATATCCACCAATGGGCTTTGTCGCCATCGTTGCAGGTGCGAAATTCAAAATACAGTAAAACTCCAACCAATAAACTAGATAGTTTATGATACCACTACAGTCCTAAATAAATCCAATCATTTATATCAAACAAAGAATAAATATGCACATTTTATTCCAGTACATCTACGTGTTAAATGAATCAGCAAATAATACATGATTCACTTTTTGTACTTAAAAAGCCTGAGCAGCAGGCAAGGGTTTTCTATTAAACCAAAAGTGCACCACAGTGTTTTAAAGAAAAGGCCTCTACAAAAATATGGCCAAGATCACTGTACATGTTCTTAAATCTTCCTGACAAATCACGTATGACATTTGATCTTTATCTACTTAATACATAAAACAAAAGAGCAGCAATATTTCAGTAGAGCGGCAATCAGATGTTAGACCTAACATATACACCAACGGTAATATACATATCAATAAAATCTATCGCCACAGCTACTAAAAGAAAATATTACAACATATCTATTTATTTGTGACATTTCCTGTCTCAACTGTGGTTATGTACGACTGCAGTTAATTGCTGACAGGGACAGGAAGACCCAGTGCCTCATCCTCCTGAAACAGCGGGTCTGTGGAGCTCCTTTTTGCCTCCAGCCACCAAGTTGTCATCTCACCTTTACCCTAATAAAAAAAGACGACGATCAGTAAATCTCATCCGGTGTATCTTAACACAGATCTCTGAAGGACAGCATCAAAAAGGGAGTGAGTTAGGGAAGCCAGGGCTTGTGAATAATGAATAGACATCATTTAGGGTGAAAGCACAAAAGCCAGCTGAGGCCAAGGCCTAATTGAGACATTGCACAGCTGAGCTGGGGTCTTTAGTTCAGTCTCGTGGGGCCATTAATCTAGTGTGTATTCTCTTGTGATGTATGCCATCATCTCAGGCACAAAAAGATCAATAACAGACTGATTTGGTTGAGGGATCTAAAACACAGCAGATCGGTTTATGAATTCAGGAGCTTTGCAAAATAATCAAAAAACTTATTTTGATTGAATATTTCTCCCTATGGAAATGTTCTTAATATTAATCTGCTTGTATTGCATTTTTGTAACACTACTTGGTGTGTAATATTATGAGTCAAAATAATTAATTATACCAAATAAGTGCCACAATGCTAGGGAGTTGTGAATCGTTGCCAGGGCTTGTTATGCAGTTTCTAGGGTGCTCTGTGTGGTTGCTAGGCTATTGCATTGTATGAGGCCACCCCCGAATCCCCTATATAAATTGGTCCTTGATCAATATGGGTTTACTAATCCTTGATTAGATATGGCTTGAGTCACTGCGTAAATGTAAGTCAATGGAATTTGTTTTTTTATGTATTTATTTTATTATTAATGTAACAAATGTAACAAAATGTATCAGCACATTTATCATCATGTCAAGCAAGAATGCAGAGCTTGTGAGAACAGGTCAGTTATCCATGGCAACCGTGGTGAGTGAACTAAAATATTTTGTCTTGCTACATTTACAACAGTCAAACAATGGCAAAAAATTAGCTCAGTGGGTGGCTGCTTTGCAATTCTTTTATACATACAAGGACTGTATAAACAAATAACTGGTCGTTTCACCTTCACATTGAGAGACCCACGGCATATCAGGACATATCCTCCAAGTTTATATAGCAGATCAGCTGTAGAGCCACTGCACTGAATCTTTAAAGCTGCAGGCATGATAACACAAGTATAAAAGTATGCAAGAAAATATAGTAGGCTTTGAAAGATTTTTATAACAACACATCACAAAATCATTTCTTTTAGTTGTGATATTAACATAATTATAGACTTCTGCAAATTTAAAACAGTAGTTGTTTGGTTTTTGTTGTTTTTGCTCAACAGAAGCATACCTGAAGCTTGACTATAAAAGAAAGAGAAATATTTGAATCCTGCCAAAAACAAGGTTCTGTTTTATCTCTTTATGGCCAATAAAAAAGTGCTCAAAGACAAATATTTACAAGATTCCATTCCCCGGATATATCCGGCATAATCGGTTACTAATTGATACTGTGTAAACAGCTATGCTTGCTCAGATACCTTCACTGGTGGACTCCATACGAGATGCCGTGTTTACAGTGTCACCAAATAAGCAGTATCGAGGCATTTTGGTGCCAACCACCCCAGCCACTACGGGACCTGTGTAAGAAAAGTCAAAACATTTTTGCCACCAAAATTACAGTAATTACCAAATTTATAGTAATTGTTAAAAGAATATTTTACCGAATATACCGAATATCCTGCAGTCATTTATTTACCCTGACGCTGTTCCAAACAAAACCTGCCTTTATTTTATTTTTAATGTAATATAAAAGTAGACATTTTTGACCACAATGAATTGTGTTGAACAAACTATGTAAACATCTCAGTGTGTTTCATGGGAAAAAAATAACACCATACTGGTTTGTAAGGACATGAGTAAGTAAATAATGGCATGTTAAAGCAAACTATTCTTTTAAACATGGTTTTGTTGAATATGTTAACCAATATTCTTAATATTAATTATATTTCTTGGGCCAGATCATTACTGGTAGCCACACTAACCTGAGTGGATGCCAGCTCGTATCTTCAGCTGTGTGGTGGGCTTGTGTGGGATTTTAAACTCGTGACAAACACTGATCAGATCCAGAGCCATGCTGGCGATCTCCCCAGCGTGATTGATCCCGTTCTCTTTGGGAACTCCTGACACCACCATATCTGAGGAGGTTTTGTTAGTAAGTCTTAATTTTATTCAATGTTTAAGGCCACAGACAGTAAGACCTCCGAAACCAGACTTACAAGCATCTCCAATAGTTTCCACTTTGTAAACATCGTAGTTGTCAATGATGTCATCGAATGTGGTGTAGAGTTTGTTGAGGAAATCTACAACCTGGTGGGGAGTGCTGGAGCCAGACAGCTGAGTGAAGCCAACTATATCACTGACCAACAGAAACAAACCAAATGTTGTTGGAAAAAAAACAGAAGGAAGGAGTTTTAGATAATTAAAGTTAAAAAAACAAATCAAACAACTTTAATTTTATACATACCTGAAATAAACAGTGGCATTGGAGTAGCTCTGGGCTTCTGCTGTGCGTCCCTGACGAAGATCATCAGCCACTGGTTTTGGTAACATGCCTGAGACAAATGGAATATACTGATGTATTGTTCTGTTTTCACCTTGATAATGTTCATTCACTTTCACTCTATGAAACGTAAAGTGATTTTCATTGAATACAGTCCTATCTGTCAATTTAACCCCATCTCATGCTAGAAACTGAGGAACAGTCACAGTACAAGCACTTTGCAGGCCAGAAACAAAACAGCTAAAACTGCCTTAAATGTCCAGTAGGTGGAACCATTACGATGAAGATTTATGGCTAAGCTAGACTTTCATACAGTATTCATACAGTTCATACATTGCATTCTGTAGTGTACAGTTCTTTATGCATTGAAGAAACTAATGACTTACTACATTTGCCAAACTGTATAATATTTAACAGAAAATTGCTATACTGTATCCCACACAATTCAATGGGCTTGACTGAATGTACCATATCCAATGTGATGAATGAACATATTTTTAACATAATTGTAATCGCAAAATGTGTGAATAATTTTTTTACAAAACTGTACTAAAATTGCTCTGCTCATAGCGCTTGTCTTCAGTAATTTTAGTGTTTGTGTTCTTGTAATGGTCAACACTTACTGTAGAGCAAACGGTCCGTCTTCTGCTTCTCCTGAAGCAGATCTTGAGTTCTCTCAGCTACAATTGCTTCCAAATGTTTACTGTACTTTTCCATCTAGAACATAAATGATGGATAAAATGAAGGAATTTGAAAACTGTAAATTGAATAAAACAATAAAGGAGTAGAATTGTCTTGATTTTTCATAATACGTACCAGGTTCATCATCATATCCACAGGGCTGACCTTGTGTGGGTTCATTTTATCAAGAATCTTTTTCACCTGCTCGAACGTGGGCCTCATTGTGATGTTGTGGGCCCAGCATCTCTTTATCAACTGTGTAGAGTTGAAGTGCTAATTGCCTTCCATTCTCAACATATATCACCATTAATCAAACACAATAAATAATAATTTCAATAAAGCCTCTTTAACCCTCAGAGACGCCCTACAGCAAAATACAACTGGCCAGGAGCAACATTAGACTTCATTCAGTTTTATTGCCTGTTTCACCCTTGTAAACCCAGCAATGCAATATGGCAAACAACCAGTAGCTTTCTAAAACCCCAGGAAGTAAAATGAAAATACATCATCAATATCAATTCTTGGTTCTCTGAGGACTACCCATAATGCACCGCAAAAGTAAATGTGCCGTAAATGCTGTTCAAGAGCCATCCATTGATTGCAATACTAAGATACTGACCTCACAGTAATCGTCTGGATCTGGGCAATCATTGTCTGATTTTCCAGCCTTCAGTTTGGGAAGTGAGGGACGCCACATGACGTCAAGCTTGACTGAATCCACTTGTTCCTGCTCATATGACATTAGCACACTTCTTATCACCTCCTATGCAAAAAAAACTGTCCAAAAATATCCTAAAGATTGTTTTCCTTGTATCCTTACCGAAATGAGATCACTGCGAGTGGCGATTTCAACCAAGATAATAGAGTAGCTTAAAACAAGGAAGAAAAGACAAATATTTCCTTTTGTCCATGCTTGGGAGAGATTCATTTTTTTCTTTAAGAACACTTTGCTGCTCTGGGAAGCATATATACCCAACATATGAAAATATACACAACATTTATAAAGTTCGAAAAGTTGCACCAACCTGTAAACATCAGCTGGAGCCGTGCAACTAGAGCTGATCCGCAGCAGAACTTCAGGGGCACAGTAAATGCGATAGACATTTTGACAAGTGAAATTGGGGCTCATGTCTTCAAAATCCTCCTTTCTATAGGCCATAAGCCCATAATCTGTATAATGGCAATATAGATGTCTTTTCATAATAGATCTTTTATATATGTTGTAGAGATCTGACATCATTAAAACATGTACCTGATATTTTGCAGACCCACCGGTCATCAATCACACAGTTGCGCGACTGGAGACGGCCATGGAACATTTTATGCTGATGCAGGTAGGCCATCCCGCGTGCAATATCAGTAGCAAAAGACAATCTATGGAGGTGAGAAATGAAGATTTAATGTCATTTCTGAAGCTACCTCATGGAGCTTCTGAAAAGCTTTCCCAGGATTCCTCAATACAGATTTACCGGAACCCCCAGTTGATGGGGATGTCCTCATTCAACAGCACATCTGCCAAGCTTCCCTTTGGACAGTATTCAGTGATTATGCTCACAAAAGGAACTTCGATGCAGCCTCCAATGAACTTGGAGAGGTTTGGGTGGTCCAGCTCCCTGAATAGGAAAAACTCAGTATGAGTCTTCACCTTGAATTGTCATATAATTTCCATTAACCCATCAACCATACGTCCCAGTAAATGACTACTGTTTATCTTCTGTTTTATTTGTATGTATTGTGGCTATGGTTACTCACCTGACCTCTTTGACCTCTTTCCTGATCGTTTTGGTTAAAGTGAAGTGCTTCTTCCGTATGTGTTTCACAGCTACAGTCTTTCCATCACTATACAGAAACAAATGCAAAGGTATTAGTCAATAAACATATCTGAGATATAAGATTCGGCAACAATGGCAGGGAAATGCTCACTAGATTCCAGGCTGAATGAATCGTGGTTTGAAGTTGGTGTTCACTGCAGTGCAGATGGTCACATCTGTGACTCTGCTCACACTGGAGTTCCTCTTCACTGTCTGAAGGCTTGTGGTGCTACAAAACCCTGTGTAGCTTACCTTACCTACAAGGACCAATATGGACAATATGGGTTTACTTTTCACAACAACAAAAAAAAAAAACAAGTGGTGCCAAGGCAGTTATGAGATTATTGTTATTTTAATACACTTTGATTGCTCTGAAATACTGAAAACTAAATGGATAAAAGTATATTTTTATGATGTGCTGCAGTAATGTCCTTTCAGTGATAACATATTTGCAAGAGTGGATGAGGCAGTGGATATGTCGAAAGGTTCTTACCAAACATGATATTATTGTAGCTGATGATCCAGCTCTCATCCCAAAACATTTTCTGTTTTTGGTATTGCAGCCACTAGGAAATTAAAACATTTCTTAGTGTTAAAATATTTTGAAGCCATGATCCTTATAGTTTGCAACACACTTTCTAATATATACAAAATAATGTATTACATACATATAATGTATCATATATACAGGTTAAAACTTAACTAACCAGCTTTTTACCAAATTCATTCATTTCTTTATGTTGTGTTGCAGCTGGTTGTCAGGGTGTTGCTAAGCAGTTACTAAAATGTTCCATTGACTGGGGCTCTTAAATGAACAAATATCAAATGAACGAATATATCAGTTTTGTGCGGATATCCTCACCACCAGCGTTAAGATGAAACCACTGAAGAACAAAGCAACAGGAAGCCCGATGGCAACCTTGATGGAAGTGGCCATAGGACAAACCCCACAGTCAGCAGGACATGTTAGACAGCTCTCCTCCAGCTCACAGGTGTCATCTCCACACACTATGAAACATGATATATTGTGAAAAGCCCTACACAAATAAAATTAACACCGAAACGCACACACAATTGAAAGCGCAAGATTACCTAGACAAACATTGTATATGCTAAACAAAGCTTAAATTCTGTTTCTTATGAGAAAACATGAATTATTTCCTGAAATACTATTAGAATATGTCAACAACCTTATTTAATCCAACTCTTCCGTTTAAACATTTACTGTTGGTGTATTTTGCACATCCTTGTATGATGGTTAAAAAATCTTTTTTGTAAATCTCTAATGTGTGTAACATACAGTATGATACTAACCTTGGGCGCTAACTACTAGCACCTTGGACTCTAGCGCTGCATGCATCTGTCCCACTTTGATGTGAGCAATTACAGATGTTACTCCTAGATGAACCAGCACCACCTAGAACAAACTCCAATATTAAGTATTGGCAACAATGACGGTGATACTTTGCCTTACCACCTTAGAAAGTTAAACAAGAATGTTACTATATCGCTTTGCTTGTAACCTTTGAAGTCCAGAGCAGCTGGCTCATCTTGCCAGCTTTAGATACGGTGTGGGTGACAATTTCCCCATCATCTGGAATCCATGGACCACAGATCCCTCCGCCTCTCTACAATAGACAGATACAGTTGGCTATATACAAAGCATTAGGTTGTGGAGCAACCAAGGCTGATATTGACTGTTGAACATCATGTTCAAATTATAATAATAGGGTTCCACACCGTACAATTAATAGAACCAGTTCAAGTAGAACCTTAAATAAGTGCTCATCAAGGTTGGCCCACTTCCCGCTGATGAGCTTCCACCCCTTCCCTACACGTTCACGTTCTATCTAAAATGTCTTCTATTTGTCCTCAAAGCACAGGAAAAGTCTCTCTTTCTCATAAACACACACATACATACAACTAATACCAGCAACTGCCACAAGGCAATTGTGTAGATAATTGGTCTACAGTACATACTCCACCAGTAATTCGATGATGTGGCTTCTGAGGTTGTGCCAAAGCATATCATGTTTAGCCTATATTTATTTATTTTATTTCAACCCTGATGCATGTAAGTAAATGAAAATGCATTTTACTGTAGGATGCTTTAACACTGACCATGAGTGCCAGTGGACAGGAGTGAATATTAGCATGGTACACGCAGCAGTTGTGCTCATTGGCGTTATTCCAGTTTGTGGGACACTCGTGCTCAAGGCAGAACCTTTTGGCCTCTGAGGCATTGCTGCAATGAAAGACAGGAAAGTGTACAATATAACCACCGTTATGTGAAAGCAACACTGTAATACAATTCTGGAATGTGGTACGTTGGGAATTGAAGAATTATCAAGAAACAGAACAAAACAGAAAAAACTGAACTAGCACCGGGTTGTAATGCCAAATGTTGACTATCCTGCTTCTCCTATTATAGTTAAGATGGGTGTAGACTTTAAGAATAGCAACCAATCAGGTAACAGCCTCTATAGCGTATCAACCAATCAGAAACAGGGCAGTCAGATTCTGGCAGGGAGTCAAAATTTGGCAAAACACCTGCCTCTTGTTCATATTAGATGATGTAAAATGTTGCAATGCGATAGGATCCTAATAACAATACAGCTCAGGTGATACTACATTTGAGAAAGCTGCACTCACCTGAACTGGAGAATCTTGTTTTTAACAGCATATTCATAGAATGAGTCTGACGCAGTAACAGAATAGGTGACGTTAAACTCCTCCCCATCAGTGACCTTCTCTGGTGGACGCTGGATCCAAGCCATTTCTAAACCTGTGGTAAGAGTATATGTGAGTGCAGTATACCCTACAGAAGGGAAATAACATCCAGGTGATCTACCAACCAAAACAAATGTTTATATGCTATATACAATTTCCTCATGGGAGTACACACTCAGTCATGCCAATATTAAAATGAAGGCAAACTATTTTGTTTGCCTAAGGAATTAAAACACTTCCTCCTGTTTAAATAATGACTCTCTTCCATTTATTTATTTTTTCTCTGGCTTTTGTTCTTTAAGGAATATAGGTCATCAAAAAGGAAATCTGTGAACCGTAGCTGATTAGCCTCATTAACTGAAAGATGCACTTACCCCCACAGCTAATCATGTTGTAATCATTGGGATCTTCTATGGACCAGCAGTCATACTCAGAGTTGTCCAGATCATGCCATCCTTCTACAGACAGGATCTGGAATCATTTTATATTTGTAATTATTTATCATTGAGATAAATAAGGAGATGAGTAGTAATAATTGAGAACTATAAGAGATAAATTGTTAGTTAAACTAGATAATCCAAACTAGCAATTTTCGTTTGGTCAACCAATCAGGTCTTGACCTTTTCAACTGTATTGAACAATTAAAACCATACAGCTGTCATAATTTTGATCAAATTGTAGTTACATTTTAAACTGTTAGATCATTTATTTAACAAAAACACAATATTAAGATGTGTCTTACATTTTGCATGCATAATCTTCAGCTGACAAAAAATTTAACGCTCAAAACGTTGTTTACCAACTGAGTCCTACCTTATCCTGACCACAAGTGTTTCTGACATAACCACAAAAGCAGCGCATGTGACTGTCTGATCCAGTCTATTCACAGATGCTTTCTTAGCATGAAAGCTGACAAAGAATTGATCACCTAGCATTTCTGTCACCAGAAAACATAGCTTCAGCTTTAAAAACTCTCAGATTTAATCTACTGCCTTTTAGGAGCAGACCAAGACGCAAAACAGCTTGTGCATTTTTACAATGTTCATTTACCCCTTAAAGAAGGTGAGAAAAGCTTGCACTTACCATAAGAAAAGAAACAGTCCAGGTCTCCCATAGACCCATATTGTCCTGCTTGTCAGTGTGGAAGCGCTGTGCCGACTGACCTGGTAAGAAGGGGCTGCTTCTTGCCCTTTATTTATTTATTTTTTTCTTTCTTTGTGGCCTCAATAGCCCCCTAATTATTCAATCAGGCAGGAGAGCCCTTGCTAATCATAAACACTGTGGCTTTCTGCCCCAACACACTCTTCCAAGGAGAGCCGACTCACCTTCAGAACACTCTTGTACAATCAGCACCGTACAAACCTTACCAAAAACCTGTTGCCATGTAGCCTGCTTTGCATTTTAGGTAAATTAAATACTTTTATATAATACGTACGTGTATTTTTTCATTAGTGCGAATCAGCTGACGTGACACAAAATCAGACATTTGTGGGGGTAAATGTTCATGTACAAAGAACATGGACCTTATTCACTGCCATCAGCATTTTTATTGCCACTTTTAATACATTTTAATTATAATGCAGTTGTACATAAAAAACAAATGAAAGTATTTAAGGAGCATTTGTTAGATTCAATAGAACAGGAGAGAGTTTACACAAACAACAAAAAAGATTGAGTTCCCTGGGGGATTAGACTCAAAAGTGAGTATATATAGTATATATAATGTGTACATGCATATATATACACACATACAGAAAGATTTTATATATATATATATATATATATATATATATATATATATATATATATATATATATATATATATAAAATATAAAATCTGTTAACAAACAGAATGACAACAATAGGTGTGTAAACATAAGGCTGATGACAGCATTGTCATGTTTAGGGTGAACCAACACTTTAAGCATTAGTTAGTTAATGTTAGACTAATCTGTTAAGCATTTTATATTTAAATGTTTGTCATTATAATCTATAATCTAAACCTGCAAGTTCAACCAGTTTTGATTTTTTATGTATCTTTTTTTAAAATAAAAAATGTAGTTTTTTATTCTGGTTATAATGTAGTCGGCTGGCGCACTTACACGAAAGCCACTTGCATGGGCGATACGCACATTTCCTGTTTATTATACTGAAGTGACCTGAACCCACTGTTTCTCCCTTCTTTAGTGAGTAGGTATCTTTGTGTAATCAATGCCTACACCGGCAGTATAAATCATCCTGCTTATTCTCAGATATGTGACATTCTCTCAAACATTTCACATGATGACCTACAATTAGCCATTTACATGCATACCAGAGGCAAGTTTTCATTAAACAGTGTAAACAAGAAAAGCGGGTTTCACAATCACAACCAAGATGGTAGTCGGTTCCTTGTGGTTCTGAATGCACAGAACACAAGAATTAACCTGTGTTGCGACTGCAGAAGCATGGCTGTGGAACTCAGGTGAACCGTTCTGCAGCAGCTCATTGCATCAGTATTGCGTAAAACAGACATCTGGCCATGCTTGCACATAAAGAAACCGGTTTGCAGTTGTGACCTACCATTTGTATATCAGCATGAAGTCATCTCTATGTATATAGGGAGGGGTTTTCAAGATGTAATGATAAACTACATACTGTTTACCACAGAAAGAAGGAAATTTACCATTTTCCTGTTTTTCCTTCTCAGAGACACATTTTACATAGGAATAAGGTTTTAGTCAAAGAATATAGTAACATGCATACTGAATTTTTATTTACAAATTCATTTGGATTTATTTATACACAATTTTACGTGGTTGTGCTCAACACATAAGCCTTTGAATATGATTTTTGATTTTTTTTTTATGATTTTTTTATACGGTTGTATTTCTAACACAGTATTTCTAATATCCATCAAAAGTTGCTCAGATGGTCAATAATGTCTTTAAAGGTTCCAGTATGTCCTACAGCCAATAATTTTAGCACTGGTTTAACTAAATTGTGGGGCTGGTTATTTAATAAAAACGTATACTGACATTTTGTATGATTTTTGTAGATATGAAACCTAGCAAAGAGTACTACCTCTATGTATATAAACAGGGCATAACTGATTACTTGATTAAACATACAAACACAAAAATCATGATTTCAATAGACTATATCAATGGACATCATTTATCTTGAGAAATTCATTATTTTCATAAAAAAATGCATATGTGAAATGTGTGCATTTTGAGTTTGTACAGATATATGTGCTATTAACAGTATGGTACAAAAAAATCCTTAATATCTACAACATACGCATGATCTACATCCGACATACACGATTTTAAGACTTTTAAATAGGTACAGTATATTCAGAAAGTAATCAACAGATTCGTTCAGATTATTTGCCAGTACAAACTAATAAAAGCAGTTCAGCACTCTGAAAAAAATGTACAATCTCATAACAATTTGAAGAATTGTGAAAAGCTGAATAACAGAGGTGAAACTCAACTGTGGAAGTGCAGCGCTGGCAGACAAATGGTCTGGTGGGCAGAACACATGCTTCGGCATGCCGGTTTTTATGTGGGTGACCCAAATCTGAATTCGGCTTTCTCATCCCAAACTACTCATGCTTTATCTTCTATCAATAAGAGTTGGAAAAATCCCTTGGAGTATCTAACAAACACTTCATCACTGAAAAACACTGCAAGAGAATTTCTGAGCAACGCCGATGAACATTGATGAAACTGAGTCAAAACAATGTCTGAAGACAACAGTCCAGAACCCTTTAAGACTTCAGCATCTCCTGTGTGGACACTTTGCTGTCATCCGTTGTGTTCTCCCTGAGACTGGTGCTCGTCTCCCGCCCTGAGTCACGTTGAATGTTGGCCCTGGATGACCTCTGACGCCTCGTCCCATTACAAATGCAACGCATCAGGTTTTTGATGGTGGTCCACATTTCCTCATCTCTGTAAGAGTAGATAATCGGGTTCATGACTGAGTTGAGGACGGCGAGGAGAAGCAGCCAACGCTTGAACTTCAGGACCTTGCATCGTTCGCAATTCAGTCCATCCATGAGCAGAACCACAAGCCCTGGGGTCCAGCAGATCACAAACGCTCCTACAAAGACACATAATCAGAGAGCTTTATCATAACATCTGAGCTTCAATAACCATCATTGGTGGTGCAAGGCATCAGTATTACTGTATATCACACACAGGTTCCCCAAAGAAACTTTCAGTCAACTTGTTTATAGTATGTAGATCCTTTTTTCCTCTATGAAGTTTCTTCATGGAAACATACAGCTGACAAAGAACCTTTTAGGAACTTTTATTTTGAAGAGTGCATATATTGTAAACTTTAGCACTTAACTTGCCCCACACTATTTGTATTACATATACAGAAACCTTGCTAAGCATAGTGCGTATAAACTATATCTGTGGTTACTCTGCTAAGACATCTGGGTCAACTTGAGGGATATTAGTTCTGATACAGTATCTAGCATCACTTGTTTGCATACTGATATTCTGTATCTAATGCAATAACATTCATACAAATTTAACACCAGTTTTAACATGACACAAAGCCCCTCTAACCTGCTCTAGGAACACAACCAGTGGATTTTGCCCTAACCATTTTTAGAGAATGCATTTCTGCCCGGACATGTTCCAAACCCCTTTTTTTCAAGACCTGACAGTGACTCACAGCAACAAAGTTGCTGTTACCTATACTTCCCCATAATTCTCTCAAGTTAGCATGAAATACCTTCAGCACAGCAAAACAAGCTCAGACAAACAGGACTGCTCTCAGGTGTGCGACATGCTGCGGCACGTCCCTCACAACCACAAAACACTCACGCTAGCTAAACTTAACAATGGTGATAGTTATTTTCAGCCGGTGAAGTAGTTTTGGATGTTCTCTCAAGAGCTGCACACAAACTAGCTTTTGTAATTTGAAAGTGTGATAAATGTGCAAAGTTGGCTAAAGAAAGGCTTGCTAATGGAGCATATACACTGTAGAAGTTACAACAAAACCTCATCAAGTGGGGGTTCCTCTGTGGTTTGTACTAAGTTTCCTGTTTAAATGAGCACTCATACCCTGTAATTGTATTATAAAACATCTGGAGGGGTAAAGCATGCCATATTTGTTGCAGATGTGCACAATATTCTAGAATCCCTTTACATGCATGCATATATGCATTTATTACACAGCACGTTTTCCATGCATGATGAATAACAGAGGGGAAAGGGCCATGTGCTGCAAAACCTCAGAATCTCAAACCAACCAGAACTATTTTAAAATAAAACTGAAAGTTTTTAAATATAACTTATATATCATAAAGGAAATGGTTTTAGTGGTTGGACTATAGATCCAGCAAAAACAACAGCATACAAAAGCAACATTAAATAGCATAATTTGATTCTATAAAGCTTTATTGTAAATGAGGGTAATGACAGGCACCATAATGGCGTTTCAAATTAGGTTCTAATGTTGCATTACTCTTTTTTAACCCCACTAACCAAACTGAAAAGATATCATGTGAAACGAGGTAATGCTATAATGTTACACTGATTTACTTAGCAACAGACAACAATATTGCAAGATAAAAAGAGCTCAGCTCATTCAATATTTATGCAATTTAAACAATTCTCAAGCTTGTTTGCAGAATGGATTGTTGTGGATGGTAGGCCAGTGATAAGTTTAAGTTTAATTACTGTATATGGAAATAATAATGTATTGAACTGTAAAGCCAGTTTATTAAAATGTACATTATATATTTGTGTGGGGGCTTTTTCCAGAAAACATTTATATATGTAATTGCAATTAATTTGATTAATTATTCAGCATATTATATAATTAAGTTTTTTTTAATTTAAGTGACAGACCCAGTGAAAATATGAAACAATTTAATGTTAAAGGAAAAAAGAAAGAAAGAAAGACGAGAGGCTGTACTCTGCTTTTCTTGTCCAATATTTTTTACACAAGTATTTCATCACTTTTAAAGGGAAGATGTACAGTGGATTAATATAACCTTTACCTGTGCTACAAGACAACAAAGAAAGAATGTATCGTTATACTGAAACTCAGGCTTCTGCGGTTTCTGCAGTTAGGATTGATGCAGATGGAATAACTGATGAGTCCCGGCCGGTAAACTCCTCCTCAGATTCACCACAGCACTACGTATCCTTATTACGCAAAGTCTGAGACGTTCTCCATACCTTCAAAGACAATTCCTGCCTGAAAACAAAACCATCTTGTCTAGCCAAAAAAAGTGTCTAAAAAGTGTCTTCACACATGCAAACAATTGGCATAAAAGAAAGACGAACATCAAACGTGAGGTTAAGGTTCTTTTAGCTTAAGCCACAAGCCACTTACAGTGGTGGTTTGATTCAGATTCCAGGGAGTGTAAAAGCCGACCTTGTGCGAGATAATTATACAGCCCTGAAGAAAGCCTGCTGTGCTGGGAACAGCCAACTCCTCCGCTCTGGCCCTATCTGTTAGACAGTCACTCCTAAAACTGGTGTAAAACCTGCTTTTCCTCTCTCTAAGTTTGTTCATTTTTCAAACTAACTTCTGAACTTCTCAAAGCTGGGTAAGAAGAATAGTGTTTTGTGTTATGGTAAAGTTGTTATGGTAAAGCTGGTTGGCTGAGTAAGTTTTGCCAGTTAAGACTGTTAAGAAGCCTTGACAGTCCCACACTATTAAATAGCAATGCTGGACTTTTTAACAAGGTCTATAAACTGCAATTGTTGACCGTTTAATTATTTTGTATATGATTCTATATGCCTTATATACATTAAATATGATTTCCACAGAAAGACTGAGAAAATCAAAGCACAAGAAATACTATCACTGATCTTTTGATAACTTTATCTAAAGCAAAGGTGGAGGAATTTTTGTGTGTTGTGTCTCATTGTTCATTAACCCTTTAGTTGAATATGCCTCTTAACCCAGACAGTTTATCTTGTCTGGTGAGAACAGTATGACTCAAACACTAAATGAAATTACACCAGGTACAAAACATAAGAGGTAATCTGTGTCTGTGACCTGTGGGGTGATCTTATGAGCTCCATTCTTGAACTACTAGAGGGTACTCCAGGGTCACATGCTAAATGCATCACAAACTTGGAGACCAAGCCACTGTTTGAAAGTATGCACTTGTTTTAAATTAAAATTTTGGCCATAGATGGTGTATATACACCCAGATATTTTATCTGTGTATGAATCTGTGACATTTATGAATGTCTCCCAGAATTACAAATGAGATCTCTTTAATATATTATTTGTTTCTCTGACATTGCAATGACAGTTTAAAGGACAACAAACAGAGACTTTTGCAGAGACTTTTCGTCTCCTGCTTCTCAGAATTTTCTCCTCTGAGAAAAAAAAAATCACCGTAATCTCACGTGTGCTTTTCTTCTGAACACACTGTTCTGATTTGCCAAGATACCAACGTCTGCGCAACAAATCTGAGATTTGAATATGAATTTATATACATAAATATACCAAATTGTCTGAGCTGTGCTACAGTACCTACATTAATTTTATAGCTGCCTGCTCTTACATTGTCTAAAATTGTGTTTTGCTTGCTCTTATGAATATTTAGAAGAAACAAAGTTCATACCTACATGAAACATACCGATTACGTTACTATGTCTCATAAGATCTGAAAGAGCAACCTTTGAGAAACTGTTTTCTCTCTCTTGGTTGTGTTATGCTCTTGAAATTTTTAATTTCTTATCTCTGTCTCCTCTAAGTTAATAATATAAGTTAATATTAAGTTAATACCTCATGTTTTATTTCAACCTTCAAAAACAGGATTATCACACAACGTGATTTTAGTGAGTCTGTTCTTAACAGTATACGAGATTACATCCCTTAAGTCTAAATATTTACTGAATACTGACTATCTATTTTTAATATTTACTTTTGGGGTGAGCGACAAGTTTTTCAAGAAAAGCGAGACTTTGTGAGGGGTCTCTGTTTGTGAGCTGAACTGACAAATTCAGCAGTCTGGGAGTCTTTATCATGCTTTAAGAAACAGGGTGTGGACTTTGGACAGCTCATCAAGGTCATAGTGGCTTGTGGGAAAACTATAAAACACATGCTGTAATTTCCATTGAACTTCGACTGAAGAGTCATGTTTCCCCTACATATTACCACATCACATTAATACGCATCACAGCCTTGAATATATTTGTTCAATCCACACTCTTTCCAAGAGTTTTTTATGCTTCTTGTAGTAAGAATTTGATTGTATATCTAATGAGGCCCAAAACAAATAAGGTTACAGATTCTTTAAGCAGCCTGTACTAAAAACAAGCATCAATGGTACTTACCCAGTACTGTCATCACAGTTTTAATCAGCTTGACCGGTGTCCTCTTGCGATGTAAAGATCCAGAGGTGTGAGCCTTCATAACGGCTGTTTTCTTCATCACATAGACGTATATCCTCAAGTATATGGACACCATGATGAGAAACAGCACCAAGTTGGACACAGACCAGAAGATTAGGTAGCTCCGGCTGAAGATGGGGCCCAGTTTGGAGCACAGGTCCAAACTACAGATACAGTTCCAGCCCAAGCTAGGCACGGTGCCCATGAATATGGAGATACCCCACACAAGGGCGATCAGGAGGGTCACCCTACGTTTGGTGAGGTTACTGTGAACCTTACAGTTCATCACTGATATGTAGCGTTCAAGGGCGATCACCAGAAGGTTGGCCAGGGATGCAGAGAGGCTTGTGTCCAGCAAACCCTGCCGGAAGAAGTAGCCCTGCACCGTCAGCTCACGGGATATTTTGCCCGTATTGAACATGAGATACACATACGCGATGCCAGCGAGAAAATCCGAGGCAGCGAGGTTGGAGAGGAGATAATAGAATGGATAGTGAAACCTCCTGTTGGTGACCACGGCTGTGATGACCATGGCATTAGCCACTAAGATGAAGCAACAGCAAATAGATCCAACACACTGAACCAGGATGAGCTGCGTTTGGTCCCAGTCATCTGCGGTTATGTTGCTGTTGTTGTAGAAAAATCCCATAGGCTGCTCATGGTAGCAGCTGTTGTACTTTGCCATCTTCAGACAAAACCACTATGAGTGTACAAGAGACAAAAATAAAGGCATTGTCCGGGACAACAAAACTTCCATTCATACGAGAAATCGTAACTCAAACAAGTTCAGGGTATACAAGTGAAAGGTTAGACCTGTAGATTAAACATTTCAGTCCTTCAGATCTTAAGACAAGAACAAAACAACGTTCAAATCACAGCATTTCACATGCACATACGTTATTATAATATTATCAGACTTTGCATGATCTTCTATGATTGAAAACATGACCAAATGCATACAGTACAACGTACAGTGAAGGAGGAAGCTCTCTTACCAGTAACAAAGACGACTCGTCAGGTTTTTAGTTTATTCTCCATTAGAGAGATCCGAGGTTTCGCTCAAGTCCACCGAGACGAATCGACAGTCCTGCAAAGTTTCTGCCGGAGGTTGATCGTGGGTTTCAGGGAGGAGGTTACGAGGGCTGGACCGTCGCTGTGGGCGTACAGATGGCGCACACTGGACAACAATGAATGAAGTTAAGAAAAATGTTTGCCATACAGTAAACCAGTCTTATTTCACTGCCAGCCGGAGGTTCATGGTTTATTTCCGCGTTAGGGTTTGATCATTTGATCGACATGTGTGTCGTCGGTGTGAATTGTCGCTTGCGTAACATCACGTCAACACTCAGGAGAACAAAACAGTGACGCCCAGGTGCGCAAAACGTGTAAATATTTTGAGCATTTAGATAAAACAGATGTTTCTATGAGCCTGTTATTATTATTATTATTATTATTATTCCCTTAAAACAATACACTGTATATTAAAATGTGTATTGTTTTAAGGGAATGCTACATTTACATACAATTATATATATATATATATATATATATATATATATATATATATATATATATATATATATATATATATATATATATATATATATAAACAAAGGTTTGTTTTCATCAATAAGGAAGGTTGGGGCAACATGGCAAATATATGCCTGGTTTGAAATGAGAGTTCTCACTTCTTACAGAAGTGAAAGCATGCTCATAGAAACCACCTGCTTCTAAATAAACTGGTTTATGAGGTTCATAAAAGTACATTTAAAGGTAAAGTACCTCTACACACACATGCACAGAGCCTCATTTAGTTTGCAAATAAAAGCGACTTTTATTGTTGTTGTTTATTTCCTCACCCAAAGTCCTTCTCTCACTCAGAAATAGTGTACAAAAAATGTCACATATGATCTTACTGTCTCAGTTAATTGCTGGATGATAGAATCCATCCTCACATCCTAAACAACCTTCAACACCGGGGCAAAAGTGAATACCTGAACAACATTCCTGACAATGCTTGAAAAAATGCATCCGGTGTTACGTTACAGATAGCAGCAATTCCTTAAACGTTTCACATGTTTAAATCATAATATTAAGAGCTGACTATCTCTGGAATGCTTTAAATGCCATTGAGGCATTTAATGGCAAAGGTCTTATATAAAACAAGTCAAATCTTAGATACAAATCTAGACTTTAAAGTGCTTTGACACAAAACACGGTCTTGGTAATACAAACCCAGAGTCTTGGTCACACAAATGCGGGTCTCCCCAACATCTGTCATTTCACATTCAAATGAAACTTCTCACATTCTGTCGCCATGTTCAAAAAGCTCTTCCATCTTACATAGAACATAAACCATGTACGCAGACCAGCAATCATGCTCAATGTCCCTCAATGTCTCGCTTTATCAAACTGCAACAACTCTCCATTGCAGTTTTCAGTAGATTTGACACTGAATTTGTGTTCTGTAACATTTAGCTGATGAGAATGATGGTGTCGTCTTTGGGAGCTCTGCAAAAAGAAAACAAAAAAAGGTAAACCGAGTTGTAGTTACATGCAGTTATGTATGGGTTTTGAAGGAGAAACCTGTGGGGTGATCTTATGAGCTCCATTCTTGAACTACTAGAGGGTACTCCAGGGTCACATGCTAAATGCATCACAAACTTGGAGACCAAGCCACTGTTTGAAACTATGCACTTGCTTTAAATAAAAATTTTGGCCATAGATGGTATATATATACTCAGATATTTTATCTGTGTATGAATTAAAAAACCAAATATATTCATACACAGATTAAAGACTAGCATTGCCAGTATATATTTGGCAATGCTAGTCTTTAATCTGTATATGAATATAGCTGGGTTTTTATTTTGTGATATGTCGCAGTTTCTGCAAGAAGTGAAACTAGACATTCCTAAAGAAAGTCGACTGGTAACTTTCAATGGGAACTATGGAGGTTAGTTTTGCCAAATGGGGTAAATTCCTTAAACAGACTGTGGCATCTGTGGTGAAAACAGTTAGTTATATCAGTAATGTTCAATGCGTTTTGGGGGCTCTAGATTGATGGCAAGATTGATTGGGCAACAAGCTGAGAAAGTCAAATTAACAATAAATCGGATTTTTTACAAACAAATGTTTTTATAATATAATGGTCCAACAATTCTAATGCATTCAACTGGATTATGGTATAGTATATGGCATAACTGGATATTCAAGCATGAAAGCAGAAACCCCAGATAATATAAACTGCTAAGATCATGGAAATATTTCAGACAGACCCTGGCAAAACCCAGTGTAATCACTGCACCATGTCCGTGGTCAAATCCACTCAGCATCAGATGGACCCTAAGCTAGTGAGTGGCTTTTAACCTGATATTTAGATTGCATCAAATTCTTTCTGAGTTTTCCCCATGAGAAATACCGGTCACAAAGCAGACAAACAATAAGTGCTTCTAATGGAGTTTGGTTTCAAATCTGCCCAGGATGTAACCGAAAACAACTAGAGACTGCAAGGCAACATGGTGTAGCAAAAAAATGAATGAGGCATAGAACAGTAAATAACCAATAAGGGGTCATCTTTTTTACCTAAACTTTCACGTCTTGTTAAATTGTGCATATTTTAAAAGAGGGATACAACAGTGAATGACCAATGAGGGGCCATCTTTTTTATCTGAACTCTTGCTTGTTTATCGTAAAATTCCTGTAAGGAAAGGAGAAACCTTCTCGTTCATCCCCCCAGGATTTCTCTGTAATCAGCACTCTGCTGGGTGTGTCCGTCTCTCCTCCACCACTAATTCTATTTCTCATGCCGCAGTGGGCTAACCTCAGTTCTGGAGGACACTCTGGTGCCCTGCAGCTGATGTTCAGGATTATATACCTTTTGCAGCAACACAGCATTAGGGATGGGTGAATGGTCTCGGTTTCCCTGCTCTCCGTGCCAGTTCCCTCCTGCCCCTGGAGGGGGAAACCCTCCTTCTGCTCCATCAGGAACCGCTGGAGCTCCGTCATGGGGAAGCCTGTTGTTTAGTAACCCTGGTGAAAATAGAGAGGCTGATATGAACTAAGAGCAGTTTTGAACAGCTCAATTCACTGAAGGTACATGCTTACACTTATTTAGATGAACAGATCACCCATAAATAAAATGTTGATCATTTACTCTTACGTCATTCCAACTGCATGTTAATATATTATATAAGATAAAATGTAAGGCACAACCTCCAAGCTTCTAAATCCATACATTTCCAAAAAGGGAGGAATTTACTAAACACCATCTTTCCCCTGGCAGTGGAGAGGGACAAAAAAGCAGTCCACACAATTTTTGTGTTATTCCAAGCCTTATGAAGCCATAAGTTTAAGACAAGTTTCAGAATTTTATAACTATTTATATATGTTTTTTAATATAATTCGCTGGAGCTCAGTCTAACATTGAATTGCCTGTGGAAGAACTGTAGACTGTAGATGAGTCTGTAGACTGTGATAAATGCATCTACCAAATGTGTAAAGACTTTAAATGTACTACATAACTCATATGGACAACTTGTGTCATAACTTTTGAAGTCTGGCTGCATAAACTGTGATGAGGGCGATGAGGAGACTGAGCACCATATAAATGAAGAGGGAGATGAATGAGTAGAGCTCTTCTGAACAGCCACACCATTGTGTTCTTCTGCTCGAACTCTGTGAATATCGGGAACATGTCGTCCCCATTGACCAGAGAGAAGAGACATTCTGCCACCCGACTCAGACCTTCAGACTTAATGAAGAGACATGTAGGAGACCAGCCGTGATAAAACTTCTGGCTACATTTAGCAGTACATACTGCCATTTGCATCTCACTTCAAACCTCTCAGTTACCTTCCTGTTCCTTCAGAGTTCACTTTAGGAAGCCTGTTATAAACTATAAAGGTTGATAAGATTTATTGTCATTCTGATGGTATCTTCTCATGGTAGGGTCCTAGAACAGTAGGTGTAGCCTAGGTAGATCATTCCTGCACAGCAGCAGAAACACAGAACTTTTGGCTGCTTGCATGGTGAGGATAAGCACGTCAGCTCATAAAATCCATTTTATGGCCTTTATTAGCAGTCTTAAGAGTTACATAAAACACATGCACCATTAAAGTTGGCGTGCCCAGAAAGAGGCTGCATACGTCATAATTAGTCAGACTCTGTAAATAAAAATACTTGGAGGATCCGGGATGATTTAGTAGTGTTTACTTAGCAGAAAGCAAAACCACTTCTGCCATGCATTCAGCAATACTCTGAGCTTCGGTAAAAACAGTCATACTGTAGTATTGTTAAATCACCTTGTAGCATAAGGGCAGAATCCAAAGACTACCAAGTCTGTCTCTAAGACAGTTATTGTGTTATGATGTTGGTCTTATAAACTAGTAACAATTAATTGTCATGTGCAACTGTTTCAAACAATCCCACAAATATAATCCTGACAAACATCAATGAAATATCTTTCCTAAGAAAAATCATACACGAACTGTAAACAAGGGAGGAAAGAGAGGGTGTCCTATATGGGTTAGCCAATCAGAACACATATGCAAATTGGGGGGAGATTACCCATTTAACCAACAACAGCAGACTGGTGCCACTACAAAATAATATTTTTTAATATTTTACATTTTTAAACTTGTGGGCCGAATCAGAAGTTAATACTATGGAGACGGTTCCCTCTGGTGGCGCGGAGGAGGTGGAGCAAACAAAAGCTGAAGCTTACAAAACATGTATCCGGACTGTATTTTACTCAATAATCCAAAAATTGTTTAATAATTAAAAACACATTACCCTCCCAAAATTCCATTATCATTACTAGTTTATTATTAATGATTATTAGTATCATTATTATTACATTATTAGTTAATGCATTAGAAAAAGGAAAAATGTTTTCGTCAAAGTACCTGTATCTCTATTTTTAATACTGACCCAATGATGGCCAGAACATCACCGCTGCAGATAGAGGAAGTCACATGACTGCAAGGAAACTGAGAAGATGAGATGTTTCCCAACAATGTGAGCTCATAATGACTCATGCTGATGTTGATTCATAATGTTAAATGTATCTGCAGAACACTGACGGGCTGTTTCTCCTTAATGCAAGTTTACCTGAAGTAATCTCACAGCAAGTACAACAGAACACTGCAGAGATCATACAGACCACAATAACAAAGCCATCGAACATGAGGAGGTAATGTGTACTCTTCTGAGCTGTAAGACAGATAGTAGTTCACCACACTGACCACCTGAAGTCCACATCAATGTCAGGTTTTTTATTATAATTATTAATTTACTATAATTAAATATTCATTGTAATGGATTATGTTTTCCACACTTGTTCCTGAAATCTTCCACCTCTTGCACACACTAATGACTGAATCAAAATGGAGTGTGACTTTTACCTTGTCACTATGGCAACTGTTATCAGTGACAATCTGCCAAAAAACAAACAAACAAACAAACAAAGATAGATTTATTCAGTATTATTACAAACACAGGCAACTCATGTGACAGAATAGTCTGCAAACTGATTCCTCTGAGAGCAAATTTTATCTCAGTATTAACCAGCCTGTATTTAAAAACGAAAAAGTCCACTCACAAGCCATTTGTGGTGCTTTCATGTTATGTTCTGATTATTCATTTGAAGTTTCCAAACCTATAAAAGTCCAGCTGGAAAAATGATGCATTGTTGACTCTCCATGTTGCGGCAGGCTTTGGATCAAGAGTCAAACAAACTGAGAAACAAATCTACAGTTGATGCATAATGATAATATATAATTTTAAATGCTATATACCTGTATATATTAACTGTAAAAGTATAAAGGAAAATTAACATTCTCTCATGCCCTTTTCTGTTTATCAACAGGTCCATTTTAAAAACCATTGGTTTAGGTTCCTGTTAGCTGCTTGGTTGCTGTGACGGCTAATTCACACCAAACATTTCTGAAGGAAAGATTTTATTTTCTGAAGGAAAGAAGTCACCTGTTTCAAGTTGTGCATCAATATTATAGGATTCCTCAGATGCTTCCATGCCTCCTCTTTTGTAGCTTTCTTTGCAGATGACCATGGACAGAAGTTCTCCATTCTCCTCAGCATAACTAACAAGACGCTAACAAGGTGTTTATCTTGTAAATACACAGCATGTGTGTGATGATTGAAGACAAGATCAAAATGTCCCATTTATTTTGCTGGAAGTTGCAAAGTTTAAGCAAAGTCCAGAAGCTTGTAGTACTTCATTTAAAACAAACTATAGGCTACACAAAGAAATAAAGAATAATACAATATTTCAGAATAAACATGATGAATACACATAAACATGATGAATGTGAATTGTTTCCCCAAAATGTTGTTTTTTTTTTTTTTTTTTTAATGACAGTAAGAAAAAAGAGGTCATTTTAATGCCCTGTTTCCTGAACTGGAGTCCTAAAGCTTGAATATTTTTTCTCTCCAGGGACTGTGGTTTCAACACCTGCTGATGGCCCCTGCACCTGCACAAACAAAGCAGATGTTTTTGGTCAAAATTATTCAGGAGCGACCTGAACATACATCATATATTTAATTTAAGAAACTGAGAAAGGAAAAAAATTTTATTAGTGAGATTATTAGAGAGACTATTTCCAGCGTAATGTCTTTATGGTATATTTTTCACAATGTAATGAATATTGGAGATGCCATGTTGACAACTTATTTGTAATACTTTTCAGTGAAATAAAATTTCAATTAGATGGAAAAACAGTTACGATCAAATATTACATTGACAATTACAATACAATCCAAGAACCTTAACTGCACTGGTGAAGACAGACATACGTTATGGTTACAGTTAAACTTAACCTGCAGTTTGGAAACGCAATGAAAATCAATTGATACTTACATAATTGCCTTGATCAGCACCTAGAGTTATCACATCTATTTGCTGAGAAGGCTCACTGCTTGTGGGCACATTGTCACTTCTGTTTTCAGTCTGAGCATCTTTCCATTCTTTCTTGTCCTTAGTAAATGGACTTTTCTCCTTTTCCTTATTTGGAACTTCATCCACTTTAGGTTCTTCACCTCCCTCAATACCAGGGTTCTGCTCCTGTCTCTGTTGACAATCAATGTTGTCCTCGCCGGAGATGTTTTCTGTGGAACGCAGGCTCTCGACCCGTACTGCCTGGGCTTCTCCAGGCCTGCCGACAAATGAATGATGGCAATCCATGCTTTGGTTATCTCTCTCTTCTGGCTGAGGGGTCCTGATTCCCTGCTGGATAGGCTGTTGGACATTACCATCTCTTTCCCCAAAGCCCTGGTTAACACCAGGGTTTCTCACATGATTGTTGCCTTCCCGGTGCACTTGTAGGGGCTGTGGGGCATCACCTCCTGCCCAATCCTCATGCTCCCTCAGTTGAGGAGCCTGGGGCTGCCCTACCCCAGGAGGTGGTGGATCTCGACGTTGACCAAGCCGGGGCCAAGGTAGTGCATGTTGTATTACAGCATGAGCACCTCCATATATAAACACCTGAGAAAAGCAAAGGTGTGGTCAACCTGAGTTTAATATTTTTTATCTTAAGATAAATCCTAAATCCTAAAATAAATTTCACTTACAAAGATAGCTCCTGCAAACATCAGAAGCACTGGTATCTGAAGACTAACTGGGAGATCTTTCAGCAAAGCTCTGAGGAACTCGCCGATGCCCTGCCCAATGTGCATTAGTGGATCTGTGATGAAGCTGGTTATGGTGACTGTGATAGCCTGTAAGACACAAACCGATTATGTCTATGTATTTCAATGTGTTTCTAATCAGGTGGAATTTCTGAAAACAAAGAGAGTCAAACCTTTGTGGGTGGTACAAGTAAAATGGGATTCACCAGCAGGACTTCATAGTACTTTTTGCAAGAATCATCTTGAAGAGTCCATGTGCGTCTATACCACTCTGAATCAGCATTAAAATAATGAACATATTCAGCATTGTGAATGTCATTTGGGAATAATCGGAAGTGTAAATTCCCAAAATTATTTTGTCATTATTTTCTCACCCTCAAACTGTTTTTACAGTGGAACACAAAACTTTGAAGAATCTTCACAAAGATTTTTCAATACAATGGACCACTAGGTGCCTTAAATGTTGTAAAAAATAGTGACAATTCTGTACCTCAAACAAAACTTGTCACTATAATCTGCTGCTGTATGGAAAAGGTCTACATTAAGATTCCTAAAGAATTCTCTTTTTGTGCTCTATTGAAAAAAATAGCAGCATATGGGTTGGAAGCCTCCAGGGGAGGAAGAAATAGTTTAGCTTTGACTCGCAATAACTTCTGCGTTCCCTTGCTAAAATATACTACAAGAGAATGCAAAACTATTGCTTTATGTCCCCTAAGGGGATCTGCAGGAATGAGGAAAACACACAGAAAGTACCTTACCTGACAAACTGTCCTTCCAGTCCATTTGTTCCACCCCGGTACATTTCTCATTGACTCTCTCCAACTGCACAATGTTCTTCTGGTGCTCAGCAAATGCAAGCTAGCAAAGAAAAGTGCTTTACAAAATTAGTCAACACAGGTTTCTTCAATTCATTTTCTTCTGGACTACTTCTGGTTATTAAAAATGCAATGAACATGCAATGAATATACAACAGTGTTGTGTACAGAATCTCTATTAACTGCTTTAATTACATTTATTCACACATAAAAGTACAAAAACTGTTACCATATAAAGATGGAACCAGTTCCAGATCAAGCTAATAAAAAAGCAGACAGAAAACATTCTTTTGAACTGGATAAACCAGGACACTGCAGACCACATTTCCGTGCAGATAACAGCTGTGACAATAAGAGCACACAATAAAACCTGTAGAAAAAAAGAGTAGAAAACAGAGTAAAAAGGAGTTACCTAATTGTATGTAATATTATAATAATATATAAGCAACCACATATTAACACCCTAGCAACCACCCTGGCACAAATCTAGTGAACAAACAAAATTCCTCTATTTCCATAAGACTGACCTTAATGACAGTATCCACCTCCACATAAAAAGTGTCCTCAAATCGCCACTTCCAGACTTCAGGGTCATGATATTTGAAGTTGACCAGAACTTGACTGAGAGCCTCATCTATGGATCCAGTGGTCCAGTCATTGTCTTCTTTGAGGAGCTTCTGGAACTCTGCCACACTTTGCTTTGACAGTTTCACCTCAGCATCATAGTGCATGACTGTTTTTGCATCATCCGGCTAAACAGGAACAAGTAATGAAATCAAATGTAGTGCTGAGGAACATGATTTTAACTCTTCAGAAAACATGGATAGACATACCAAGCCAAGTTTTCCAGTTTCTTTAAGGAGCTTGGAAAGGAACCGCTTGAATACTGGAAGACATGTTGGCTGTTGAGAGGTCGTGTCCCCCTTGTTTTCATCAAGGTAGAATTATAAAAAATTTATATAAATGTTTTAATCTTATGCCCCACACATTCTTCCTTGTCAACTTTATCATCACATTAACTATTGTACTAAATGACAAAGTAGTTCCAATAATTGGGTGTGTAAGTCCAAAAACAATTCATTTTTATTCATTCATTTAAAATTCATTAAAATTCATTTTAATTACTATATGGTTTATGGTCTGAATTTTAAACACAAACAGTATACATACATACACATACATACATTATATATATATATATATATATATATATATATATATATATATATATATATATATATATATTATAATATTATAACATAATATTATATAATATATAATATAATGTTCATTTTTTTTCACTGACAACCAAGTTCTTTTTTAGTTTCTATTTTTGGGCACAGAGGATATCCCCTATAACTAACTACTGGAGCTTTAAGTATGTTTTTCATACCTATCATTCACTCATACATAAATGAATAAATACAGTCCTTTACATAAAGAACATTGCTGGCACTATTATAAAATGCTGGCAGCTGATAATGTATTAAAATAATACTGTAGTAATACCGAAAGAGGTGATAATGTTATCACCTCTTTCTGCAAAACATTACATGAAAACAAGGTTAGATATACTGAAATGGTAAAAAAAAAAAAGTATTTGTTTCTCCTTCACAAAACAAACTTAAAGTAAAGTAGGTTGCTGTTAAAGTAAAGGTGAGAACACAACGTCAACATGTGATGTAATGTAATGTAATGTACTGTAATGTCATTTGCACGTTTGCATACGTGTTAACATGAACTGCATACAAATCTGAAGATATAAATGTATAAGGAAACTTAGGGATTGTAAATACTATACCAGATAAATGAACTGGCAGGTGTTGTAAGAAATCACCCCTCACCTCTGTGGGTTTCCTCATGCGTTTCGCTGTCGGGTCATAATTGATCGTGTCATACGGATCGATCCAGTCATTGAGATTAATATTGGCATAAACACCAGCCAAAAGAGCGCAAAAAACAAGCAAACTCCGACATCCCAACGACGAGCAGCTCATGATCACTACTTCTACTTTTAATATTACTAGTCACGATTTTATCCAGTTCAATTAGATCAACAGACACACCTCCCCAACACAAAAAGTTACTGTATTGCAAACCTGCTCATTTTCTATACCATCATCACCTGACACATATACGTTGATGGTAAATTAAACAATTAACGGGTTATTTCATGAAAAAAAAAGCGGAATGCACATCCACTAGATTGAAAACAAGTTTGCAGCCAAACCGAAAGTAACATCGTTTTTCTTGTTTACCCGCCGCTTATTCTTTAGGAGCATTACTGCCACCTACTGTTCATATCCTACATGACTACATGGGCAATGCATTATTGGTTGAAAATGAAACATTTGTGATGAGATGTGAAACTCCTCCTAACTTATCAGAACTTTTCTGAAAGATGTAGGAGACCAAACAGAGTTTGGGAGATTATTCCACCAGCAAGGGATAGTGAAGATGAACCTGCGAGCAAGCGATTGCGTGCCCTTTGAGGAGGGCATTACCAGATGAATGAGTTTGTGAAGGTAGGTTGGTGCAGAGCCAGTAGTGGTTTTATATGCATGGAGTAGATATCTGAATTTGATGCACGTAGCAACTGGTAGCCAGTGAAGGGCAATGAGAGGTGTGACATGGGCTCTTTTAGGTTCCTTGAAGGCCAGTCGAAGGGCTGCATTCTGAGTCAATGCAGCTTATTAATGCATTCTGAATCAATGTTGCTCATTAATGTTCAGAGCAAAGCATCGCGCACCCCTACTGCTTATATACATAATGCAAAAACAATATATTTAGTGTATCTTTGTTTCTGAACATTGCTAAAACAACATCCCTTAAACGAGAATTTCATTTTTAAAGGATATTAACAACTTTTTAGAAAAAAATCTTAAGTGTAGTATATGCTGTTTCATGTATTTTTACCTGTAACTGCATGTTTTTGACATTTGTTTTAAGAATAAACTTTAATATATTTCACTAACTGTTGCCTAAAACACACAGATGTTTTTCTTTGTTTTCTTGGTCGTCACATATTAAATGTGTCATATTTGGTAACAGGCATGAACTTCACTGACACTGTTCACTCATTGGTAACTAAGTACACTAACTTTTGTTTGGAGTATCATTCTTGAAAACTTGTATTAATTCAGGGTTGGGTCTTAAATTGATTTTGATAGTTTAAGACTGAAAGTCTGGATCTGGGCCAAGTAAAACAACAAAAAACACATAATAGGCATTTAAAAAGAGGCTAAAATAAAAGATGGTGTCGTAAAAATATTTCAAGACAGTTTTAATGTGACCTTCATATAACAGAAAGATTAAAAGTTATTTAGTAAAAACCCCAAGACATACAGTAAAAGTACCTTGAGCTGAAAAACCGTCAACACATTATTAAACAAAAGGCAAGTGAGATAAAGAAAGATTGTGGAAATATACTGTATACAAAGAGCCTCTCTGAAATAAAACATTATACAAAGAGCATCCCTGAAATAAAACATTACTTTAAATGTAATAATGATGTATAGAGATGACAAGACAAATAATGGCAACAACATTAAGTATAAGATTTAAATCAACACATGCACAAACAACTGACCCCAAAACAATTACTAAAGATTAAATAACTTCATTTGAGAGAAAAGATTTTTAAAATAAAGCAGTTGAAGTTATATTTAAAAAATCTGTATGCATATATTCATTTGAACACATTATTGCAATTTGAACTAAGGAATGAACAGACCATTATTTTCATTATTCATTATATTCATTATTTTCAAATATTGTCATTATTTTGGGAAAATGTTTGCCCTTTGCATTATTCATGTTTCATGGTGCTTCTTGTCACATTTGTTATCCCTATTAACTTTCATTGTGAAAAAAGGATGACAGAAGTTTCATTTGTAGGTAAATTAACTCATTAAAAACATTGCCCTGAAACTCAGTTTAAACTTCAGTCCAAACATAAATTTCCTGATCAGCACCTAGTGTTTTCTCATCTATTTGTTATGCATTGTTTGTGGGTGTATTCTCATTTCTGTCTTACATCTAAGCATCTTTTGCTCCTCCTTGTCCTTAGAAAATGGATTTGTGTCCTGTTTCAGTCTCTGTTGTGTAAAATTAGCCTTGTCCTCACTGGAGATGCCCTACCGCAGGAGGCGGCTGCTGTACTGCAGGAGGCGGCTGATCCTGATGATGACCAGGCCAGAGCCTGTGTAATGTATGTTGTACAGCGGCATGAGCACCTCCATATATAAACACATCTGATTATCTGAGCTTTTCTTTTTTTTTAAATAAATCTGAGATATCGTAAAATAAAATTCTTTTCACAGCTCTTACAATGATGGCTCCTGCACATATAAGAAGCACAGGGATCTGGAGAGTGATTGGCAGATCTTTCAGCAAAGCTATAAAAAACCCATTGATGCCCTGCCCAATGGGCAGCAGCGCATCTGTGAATAAGCCAGTTATGGTGACTGTGAAAGCCTGTAAAAACAAGAATTCATGTATGCATTTCATTACTCTCTCATCAAATACAGGATTGTTTCAATAAATTAAGAGAAACAAACCTTTAATGGAGACACACGTAAGATGGGGTTCACCAGAATAATCTTACAGTACTTTTCGCAAGGATCATCTTGAAGAGTCCATGTATGTCTAAACCACTCTGAATCAGCATAAAGAGATACGTTATGACACAAACCAAACCAATGACATTTCAGATCATCATATTTGAGAGCCGGTAAAGATGTGAAGATCATTTGTGTTCCACAATATGGAATGAAACAAAGATTAACCATGACAATTATTATTTTTGGGTGTGTAACTTCTATAACTGAAGCACATCACCTGAAATACTGTCCATCCATGTCATTTCTTTCACGCCCATACATTTCTCATTGAAACTCTCCATATAAATAATGTCCTTCTGGTGCTTAGCAAACTCAAGCTAGCCAAGAAGAAGAGAAGTTTTGGACTATTAATTTATAATGATCATACCTAAATAAGTTTTTTTTTAATCTCATCTGGTGTACACCTGTTTTTTAAAAACGCAGTGGAAATAACCGATCAACAGTATTGTGTACAGGATCTATATCAATCTCTCGTAAAGAAAGAAAATTACCATATAAAGATGGCACCAGTTCCAAAATAAGCTAATAAAAAAGAAGAAAGGAAGTATTCTTCTGAACTGGATAAACCAGGACACCGCAGACCACATCTCAGTGCAGATAACTACTGTGACAATAACAGCACACAATAAAACCTGTAGACAAAGTAAAAATGCATTATGAAACTGCAAAATTAATCAATTTTTTCATTCAATTTCTTCATTCATTATGTATTTATTAAATTAACATATCTTTATATCAATTAATAGAAAACTACTGATGAATGATCCAGTCCTGCCCAAATCAAGACAAATAGATTTTTAGATAAAGATCTACTGAGTGTAAGTGAATAAGACAATTATCTTACATTGTATATGATATATAAATGAGAAAATAGCTTACTGCTTTACAAAGCTGTTTTAACTGCTAGTCCCTATTGCTTATGCTTATGGTTAAGGATTTAAAACACCTACAAAACAACCATACAACATTGCGCTAAACAGTATTTAGACCCAAGTACGGTATGCCTTCATCGCAGCCTCACGCCCTAATGTCATTATGGTAAGTTTTGAATGCACAAATATTTTCTTAAAAAATGTAAAAATCTAGTAAACAAAAATATATTAAACTAACAGTCATGACAGTATGTGGCTCCACATGAAAAGTGTCCTCAAATCGCCACTTCCAGACTTCAGGGTCATGGTATTTGAAGTTGACCAGAACTTGACTGAGAGCCTCATCTATGGATCCAGTGGTCCAGTCATTGTCTTCTTTGAGGAGCTTCTGGAACTCTGACACACTTTGCTTGGACAGTTTCACCTCAGCATCATAGTGCATGACTGTTTTTGCATCGTCCGGCTAAACAAGAAAAAGCAAAAGTAATGAAACATCTCTGGGTTATGATAGTAACTCTGGTTCCCTGAGAACAAGGAACGAGACATTGCGTCTGACAGATGCTATGGGGAACACCCTCAGCGTGACCAGTGCCAAGTATGGTTTCTTCTGTGATCTCTCCACCTCAGCATGAAGATCAGGAATAAACGGAGTGCTCACGGCAGGTTGGCAGTTATGACCAGCCAGATAGATAGCGTTTAGCCAGACGCAGTACAATTTCCCTTTATAGTGCTGAGGAACATGATCTTAACATGATCTTTAGATGGATGGACATACCAGACCAAGTTTTCCAGTTTCTTTGAGGAGCTTGGAAAGGAAACGCTTGAATACTGGAAGACATGTTGGCTGTTGAGAGGTCGTGTCCCACCATTTTTTGTGTTCATCAATCTGCAAGAGGTAGATTTAAAAAAAATAATGAAGTGCCCTTACGCCGAAATGAACAATTTACCATATTTACATACAAAGGTGTTCACATAATTTTTACTTTAAGATTTTATTTTTATGGTACTACGTGTACCATGTTATCATTTATTTATTTATTTGTCATTTTAATAATAATAATAATAATAATGACGTATAATTAATAGACGCATATTTGTTTCTAAAAAAAATATTACCTGTTACAGAAAAATATTCAGAGGTCAGTTACAATTCAGGTGAATTTTACAACTTCAATATTTAATAACAATTAATGTATGTAATATAAATTATTACAATTTTTAAACAAACAAAACTCATATCACACAAACTGTTTTTACGTTTTCTGTATTTACAAGATAACTAAGGAAAAAATTGAAAGGATTTCGATGGATTTCAGTGCTTTGTACGTACTTTCAGATGTTGTAACAAATAATCCACTCACCTCTGTGGATTTTCTTATGCACTTTGTTGTCCAGTCATAATTGATGATGTCATGTGGATCGATCCATTCATCATCATTGTGATTATTGTTCGCATAAGCAAGAACAAGACTGCAAATAACAAACAAACTCCGAAATCCAAACAACGAACAGTTTGGCACCCTCATGATCACTATTTGCGGAACAAAAAGCACAAAACATTTACAAAAGCATTTGACGTAGGTGAATTAACCTGTTAGTTTAGTCTAAAGTTAGTAACCATGGTGATATAAGTTGTGATCAGATGTCAGGCTGTTCCCCTTTTGGATTTTAGTCTGACTTAATAAATCATTAATGTATTAGTAATTTATTTCAACAGTGTTTAATATTATCTTTTAATTCATTGGGGCAGTGTATGGACTGTTAACAGCATTTTCAATGTCATTGTTTAGGTAACACTATAAATATGTTTGGAGTTGTTTACTATACAGTGCCTTTAATAATTATTTTTGTGGAGCAAAATAATTGAAATTTTGACTCAGTAACCTTCATTGATGATCAAACTACTTAATATGGAAGTGTAAAAAAACGATATATAAGATACGTTGTGTTTGAATGTAAAAATCTGTATGAATGAGTACACCCAACATTGCAGCTTGCCAGCTCATGCAAATATCTTTGAATCAAATCAATTCTTTTGGGACTATAGTTGACATATGCGTTTTGAAATGGATTGCATGCTCATACATACCTGAATGGTTTACGAGAAGGTACTGTGTCAAGACAGCATACTAAAACAAATTCAAATACTCTTCAAATTAGTTCATAAAAATGCACACATACACACATACTTGAAGATAATAAGAGTCCTTTTATCATTTTTGTTTATCATGTTGAATTGCATCTGCACTGTAACACTCCTTCCTGTTCTCTTCACCTGCCACACTGATAAATTGTGTAATCTCTTTTGCACCAACTGTCTCTCATTATCTTCTGCTCTTCCTCTTTCTGCAGAACTGCATGCAAGAGAGTCTGTCGCTCTTCTATACCACCATCCACTTGCCATGGTTTGCCAGTTCCTCCATCATCCTTTTCCTAAACAAGATGGACATACTGGAGGAAAAGATCTTAACATCAGATATACAAACATACTTTCCAGGTTTCCAAGGTATGAACAGAAGAGTCTGTGCACCAACTTAGTAAATGGGCCAAGCTTATTTTCTTTCTGTTTTCTGCATGGGTTTAATATAGAAAGGGAATATTGCTTTCTATTCTTCAGGACATTTAATATTAATAAGCTGATGTTTCTAAGGTGAAATTTAAAATCATCATACTTTTTGTACTCCTTTTCTCCCAAATTTTAATTCTCAATGTCCACGCTCTTCAAATTGCACCCTGTTATCATGCCAGGACACCTACAGGATGTGAGAGATGTGAAGGAACACATCAGCCATCTGTACCTCAACCAAGCTTCAAACCCTGAAACAGGTGCAAGGAAGTCCATTTACCACCACTTTACCTGTGCTACTGACACTGACAATATCCGTAAGGTCTTCAACGATGTCAAGAGAACCGTTCTCAACAAGGGGCTGCAGTCTTTTGGTATGCTTTAAGATACTAAAATAATTTTCCAGTGAAGACCTGGAGACTTGGATTCTCTTCAGTAGTAGTCTTTAATGCAGATAATGATGAACGCTAGTCTGAGAGTACTGCTTTGGACTTGCAGTTATACAGACATACATACACACACATACATAATCTTACTATTAACATTACAGCATATACTGTGTGGTAGCCTAGAGCAAAGATTTTCAACATGAAACTTCTGTGTAAGCATATTGTAACAGTAAATACTCCAAGGTGTTTATATGAAGTAAATATATCTAAATACACACACAGGGCATAATAATGTATTGTTTTTTAAATGTTTTGTAATCGCAAAACCAGTACAAGAATCTATTTTTTGTTAATACTTTGGATAATTACCTTTACACAAGTACATTTTTAGTTTTATTTCTCTCTTTACTAATTTAAAAACTAGAAAATTATGTAACTTTTTGAGAACATATTACTGTGTCTGTAAAATGCGCTGTAAATTAACCCACAGCAACAAAAATGTAATTATATTGATAAATATCTTTGAAATCATTCATACTAATCTCTTTTATACTAATAGGGCTTTCAGGTAACTTTAGTTAGCACATATGGCAACATGGAGGCATCTGTGAGTTAAAAGTGTGAGTTTCAGTGTGTTAATTCTGTTTTTAATTTTAAAATGATTTTGTTTTATAAATTATTCATTTTGTTGAAATACCTCTGTACAGCACTTTGGTCGCAACTTTGTCTTTGTCTGAAATGTGCTTTATAAATGAATAAACTAAAAGACGTGCATGACAAACAGGTTTTTCCTGCGAAGTGTTAAGACTGACATCCACAAAGGTCATTTACGTGCATTTTGGCAGACGCCTCTATCCAAATCACAGGAAGAAAAATGTTTCAGCATTATGCCTTCATGTAGTGTAGCAGTCCTTAAACACGGACTTCAAGTAAGCTTAAAGCTTAAAGAAACACCTGGATTTTCTGGAAACTTTCCTGGGAAGTCTCTAAAAGAAAGAAGCTGTTTTAGGCTCACTCTGTCTAAAACATGAGTGCAGGTGAGTAAAAGTGAATGTAAAAGTGACAGATTTGTGAAGGTATGGTAACTCATACTTGAAATTGCAGAATATGTTTCTTTCCTGTAGGGAAGAAGGGCTGTTGGAGATGGTGCCACAGGACGTGCACCTGTTGCTTGTCAAAGGAGAAGAAGAACGCCATCGCTGCACACTATGAAATTGAAAGCATCCTGAGGGCGCAGCAGAAACGAGAACGCCGAGAAATTAAAGTGCTTTTATTAGGTGAGATTGTTAACAGTTCAGAGGGGGTGCCAGTTAAATGTTTCAATTGTCTAAATGTTACAGAGGCCAGCTAGTACTTAAAAGCTGTGAAGTGTGTAAACCTCACTCCCCAATCTCAAGAGGTGCTCCAGCGATGGACAGCATGGCCACAGCATGGCCTTTCATGGTCATAGCTTCCTTGTCAGAGTGGCTGGCTCCCAGGCTGGCCCCCAGGCTGACCCCCAGGCTGGCCCCCAGGCTGGCCCATAGCTGGCTCGAGCACCGCTTGGAGCAGGTGTGAGTAGGACCCGTTACAGTGATGCCGTGGATGGGAGTCATGACCTTTATCCTCCTTGTTGGATTCCCATGTTGGAATGATTACTGGTTCAAGCACTGCTTTGGAGTAAACTTAAACACAGCGACAAAGCAACGCGATCCCATTCATTTCAAAAAAGAGCTGACGATTTTCGGTGTCCAGCAGGCACCATCCGCTGGTGACCAGATGGGATGTGTCCAGCAGGCACAAAGTTGAGAAACATTAAATTTATGCAAATGAGGAGCAACTTCTGAAAGATGAAGATGGTAAAGCTCATGTGATCCTTCTCCTCTCAGCTCCCGCAGTGATTGAAAGACAGAGGAGAGATTGGTCTTTGCCATACATTTATATACATTACATATTTATATTAATTGTTTTTTGTTCAGTATTTTATAAAATTTTAAAGATTCCTTTAAATTACATAACAACATGCTTTTAGAAACCATCAAAGGTCTATATTTTTCGTAGTGCCTTTTAGTCTGGACAATTTGGGAATCTGTTAATGTTACAATTCGGGAAATCATGTCTCTCATTCTTGACAAGTAATCAGCAAGATCAGGACTTTTTCTAAGGTTTTTGCAATAACGTTACAAAACAACAGATTTATTTTTGCCCATTTTGTGCATGTTCATGTTAGGCATTTCAAATTTCCTAAGATTTCTTTTACACTGATTTGATGTGGTGAGTGATTGTTTGTTTGTCAAATATTTGCCCTTTGAAAAACTGATCAAACTGAAGACAGCAGTGAGTCACCAATAACTTTAACATTTTTCTCATTAAATCTCTGTCAATGCAATTTGAAACCAAACAGAAAAAGTTTTAGACAGCAAACATCAGTGCAAATTTATAGGAAAACTAGGAAGAAGTCTTCCATGGTGGATGACATCTTGAGTTTAAAGTGTCCAAACAAGCTAGGTGACATGCTTTTCTGCGCTGCACAACTTTCTTGGGTCATTCCACCCACAATTACAATCTCATTTGCTTTTTGTGGCCTCTGTTAACAAAACAGATAACACAGATAATATTCCATTGCAAAACAATATTTGACGTTTTGCCCAGCCCCTTTTGTGTTTAATGTACTATTTATTTTTTCTTGTTAAATTCAGGCACTGGTGAAAGTGGGAAGACGACTTTCATTAAACAAATGAGGATTATACACGAAAAGGGTTTCTCTGAAGAAGACAGGCGTGGGTACGCTAAAGTAGTTTTCCAGAATATCTTTACAGCTATGAAGGCCCTGACAGGGGCAATGACCACCTTGAAGATTCCTTATGCCAACCCACAGAATGAGGTGACCAGCCAGAGTGTGAAACATCTGTTGTTGTGATTCAATTTTCTAATTTAGAGTTTACATTTTAAAAATTAAATTACTTTTAATTTAAAAGTATAAATAGAAAAAAACTTTTTATATCTTCAGATATACAGCAAACAGTTTCAGGGAGTGGAAATAAATCAGATGACACATTTGAACACAATGCACGTTGAAGCTATTCAGCGACTTTGGGCTGACGCAGGTATCAAAGTGTGTTACCGTCGTCGTAGAGAGTACCAGCTACTGGATTCTACAGAATAGTAAGTATGTTTAACATAATAATGTATGTGATGCTGATCAATAGCTTTGGTTTTATATTAACACACAGTCAAGATTTCTTCACTGATCTACTTTTAGGATCACTACACAGAACCCATAACTAATAGTTATTTAAGTTGCATACGTAAGTTAACATACTATTAACATCAGAACTTAAATCCTTAAATGGAGTAATAGCATTTCATAATTTTGCTTTAGAAACTGTATTAAAAACGTTGTTTTTTATGTAGAGAAAGAAATAAGCCACACAAGGTTGCACCATATTGTGAACATTGTCACGACTTTGCTTCATGCAGTGCAATATGAAAACTATGACGATTTAGATAATATCATAGAAGCCATATGGTTTTGGAAAAACGTGCAATTCCATGCCAGTATTGCAGCAAAAATGCAACCTTTCTGTTGCATTAAATATTGAAGTTTTCTTTCTGTATTCTTCTGAAGCCTGTTGCACTAAGCCAGTTTCAGTGGCTAACAAAGAAAGTTTGGGTTTCATTTGAGGAAACTGTGTTTTCTCTGGCTCAATAATTGATTTGAAAGATCTAATTGGGTAAAGAATATCCTTACTACTCTGCCACTCTGTCAGACAGACTACATCAGAATGCTTGTTTTTCAGCTATATGACAAATTTGGACCGTATTGCGGCTGAAGACTATGTCCCCACAAACCAGGATGTGCTCAGAGCCCGATCCCCAACCACAACCATCACTGACTATTCCTTCAATGTGGAAAAGATCACCCTCAGGTACAGTAACTAGTATGCTAGGCGCTGTTGTTTAGACGGAGATCACAGGAGAGAGTACACTCTGGCTTCAAGGCCTGTACCCTGAAACTCAAAACTTTTGAACAACGTGAAACTAAATATCTCTATAGATAAATATTGCTTCTATAGATTTAAGGTTCTGTTTTACATCCGTTTTACAATTGGATAACGTTAAAAACTACATCATAAATCAAGTTTTTTTAAATCAATGTACAGAAACCTAAAGTACTACCTAAACTAGTGATATCCATTAAGAACCGGACTGAGATACATGTGATGTGCTCCTCTAGCTCAGTTGGTAGGCTATTTTGTTAGCGACACAAAATGTTGTTGGATGGATTCCCAGGGGACATATACTAATAAAAAACATATTACTTGAATGCAGTCACAATGGATTAAAGTGTCTGCATAAATTGTAACAGCAGGATTACTTCTTAATTTGGGGAGAATATCACTAATCGTCCTTTCAAAGTCCCCAAATTGTAGCCAAGTTTAATTTAAGACAAATCAGTGCCTGTTAAAGAGTGTTGAGAACAAATAGCTACATCTGGGCTTCAAAATACCCCAGCAACCCCATAGCTAAAAGCTAAAAACAAGGACACCTTAGCAACTACACAGCAACGTCCTGACTACTCAGAACACACTAGCATAATGACAGCAAATTATATTAATTATATTAGTTTTAATAATTTTCTCTGTTTCAAAAGGATTGTTGATGTTGGCGGGCAGAAATCAGAAAGGAGAAAATGGATCCATTGCTTTGAGAATGTGACATCTCTCATATTTTTAGCCTCTCTCAGCGAGTATGATCAGATGCTGGAGGAGAATGACAAAGAGGTGAATGTTACTGTAATCTGTACCTCTCTGTCTTTCTTTATTGACATTATTTCATAATAAATAACAACTTAAATAGCTTCCCCAAATTCATTTTATTGTTATGGAAAACATGTAATAGTGTAATAGAAATCATCTTGAAATAAATATTTTTAAAAATTAAAACATTGGAGCACTCCTCATTTTTCCTACTCAAAGATGATTTACCCTTAAAATAAATATTACTTCTGTTTACAGGAACATTTTCCCCCTCAGAATAAAAAATTGATGTTAATTTACTCACCCTCAGGCCTTCCAAGATGTAGGTGACATTTTACTTCAGCAGAACAGTAAAGATGTTTTTAAAGAAACTGTGACCCTTGTGATTCGTAAAATTTAAGTCCATGGCTACCATGAATCTCAAATATCATGAGATGTTTGTAGTTTTTCATGTGGAATTGCACTCCTTCCTGTTCTCTTCACCTGCCACACTGATAAACTGTGTAATCTCCCCCACAGCAACTGTCTCTCATTATCTTCTGCTCTTCCTCTTTCTGGCTGCAGAACCGCATGCAAGAGAGTCTGTCGCTCTTCTACACCACCATCCACTCGCCATGGTTAGCCAATTCCGCCGTCATCCTTTTCCTAAACAAGATGGACATCCTGAAGGAAAAGATCCTAACATCAGATATACAAACATACTTTCCAGGTTTCCAAGGTATGAACAGAAGAGTCTGTGCACCAATGTGATAAATGTCCCAATCTATTTTCTCTCAGTTTTTCTGCATGGATAGGATGGGAATATCAGACTTTCTTGGAAACTAAGCAGTTGCCAGAGTTCCTCTTATTTTTAGAAATCTCCCAGAAAAGGCTTTGCTCCAAAGTAGGAAGTTTTCCAAGTAACAAGTCTACATTTACATATTTTCCATTTTTATTATGCTTGTTAAAGGTCTCTTTACATCCTGACAGCAATCACTAAGTGGTCTAAATATATTTATGTATATATATCTTCTGTGGAAAGTGCAGGACCATAAAATGTTCATCCAGTTAGGACGTCCAAAAGCATGTCCTACATGCCTGTCAAGCTATGTATTTGCTTACCTCTACACATCATGTTTATGTGTTAGAGAAGGTGTGGCTCTGGAGGGCGCACTGAAGGGAGGGTGGAATTTTATGCTTTCAGAGTTAGCTTACTATTCCTAGCCTTTCCCACCCTACCTTTAAATAGTGACAGTATAAATATTTAAATATACTATAAACAGTATATAAGTAAGTTTTACTCTGTCAAACAGAACTATTCCTTTAATAACATTTTGTAAAATATTACTACTTTTAGGCCAACGTCAGGACTTGTATGATGCCAAGAAGTTCATCTCCGAGATGTATAATCAGAGGGCCGTCAATGCTGAGAAGAGCATCTACTCTCACTTCACCTGCGCCATGGACACCAATAACATCCGGAGGGTTTTTAATGATGTGAAAAGCACTATACTTATTAAGTGTCTGCAGGAAATAGGAATTTTGTAATGTGGCCCAGGAAGAACCTATGAAGCGCCAAACCTTTCAGGATGAGTTAGCACAGATCTCGTTTGGATTTATAGATGCATAGTTGTTTTACCTGTGCCATGCCTCTGCAACCCTTCCTTTCATTATATTCTTTATTAATCTTTGATAACTTTTTTTAAAGATTTTGATGTCATAATGAACGTTATGTCATTGCACAGTGTAGGATAAATATATGTGTATATGGATTATTTATAGAGCAATACAATTTAAGTATCACAAAAATAAAAGGTTTTCAAACTATGTGTCACTTAAATACAAATGCAATGGTTTCTTGGAAACATATACACACACAATAACATAGATATAATACAGACACAATGAGGTCTTGTTCTAACAAAGTGGTCAGCATTCATCGACCAACAACATCTCATAATCAGTCCATCACCAGACAGAGAATACTTGCATTTACAAAAAATAATCTAAGCACATGCTTATGACAATCCAGAGGTCATACACAACATTTGATGTTTATTCAAATATGTCCAAACACTTTACAGTTTGCGGTATATACCATTACTGTAAAACTTATCTTGCTGGCAAGCATCTTTAAATGTTAAATATTTTAAACTTTTTCTTTTCTGATTCAAACTACACAACAAAACAGGAAGCAATAACAACACTGACCTTTGTGAGGCACCAAGCATCCACATTTACTGTAAACTGTTTTGTTTTTATTTGCCTTGCATGACTGGATACAATAGCTTGAAGGTCTAGTTATTGGTGCACCAATCAGAGCTGAAAATGAAAAAAACAGATGCGAGTATATTCTTAGCTACTTGATGGCAACATGGTAATTTTATGAAACAACAAAGCTAAACATGTGACTTTGACAGCAGGTGACAGACTGGAAGCTGCTTGCGTTGGAAACCCACGTTTAAGCTCTGTGCATTTTAGAAGTTACATATTACAAAGAAATGTTATTTGTCTCTCTACTAATTGTTATTTTACTTGTCTCTCCTCGTTGACGATTTGTCTTACTGTAAATTATACTACCAATAATTTATCATCTTATTCTATGTTTCTATACGTATCTCTTTAGGACTTTGGCTTACCTTACTTACCTGGTTGCCATGGCAATATGTGGAGTATATGTGATCTCAATATCTGTGACTTGCTAACGAAAGGCTTGATAAACCTGTTCTGTCTGTGAAGACAAAAGATTGACATCCACAGAGGCCACAAGAAAGAGGAGTGTCAAATACCTGCACAGCTATTCGAGAAGTTACCACCACTTTTGAATCCTTAAACAGGTTTCAAGCAACCTCCCCAATTACAGGTTATTCTTCAATGTAATACTCACAAGAGCCCATAGCCTATTTTTATCTACCTAGACCAATGTATCAAGTGTGCTTAATGTGAATTGTGCTTTTGAGGCCCAATTCTCTCATTCATTTTCTTTTTTTGTAAGGTTTTGAAGGATAGATGTTAGCTCTTCTAAATTACATAGGGTATAGGAACCAAAGGTGGGGGTGTTCAAACCAGCGTTGCCTACATCTTAGGCACTTTTGATAAGCGATGATTGTGTCCCACAACATAGTGTGCTGTCTACCTAGACAGTCACTTGTAAGTCGATACCCAGGAATGCTGTCTTGAAACTTACTTGGAAACGCTGACTCAAAAAACGCCTTAAAGGGGCGTTTAAAGTTGTATTCAATCTGCCCGGTTTGTTTATCATTGTTTCTACGTCTGCGTCGTAAAGGCGTCGTAAAATAAAAAACAGCTCACCTTAAAAAGGTTTTCAACACGTTTTGTCTTCGTTTTGTTACTGTGATTATAAATGTTTTAAGCGCTGTGCCTGCCTAAGCTGCCTCTATCTAGGTAGGAAGCTTGCTAGGTTTTGAGACGCAGCCCGTACGTGTGGTTGCGCTTAGCCGAGACGCTCCTGAATTGCAGGTCAGAAACCTGGAAAAATGATGTGAAATTTACGTCCGGATTGTTTTTTTTTTTTTTGGGAAACTTGCGGGAAAACTTTGAGAGAAAGAAGTTGGTTTGACTTTTGAAAAGATGGACTGCGTGTCGTGAACGGGTTCAACTCTCGTACGGGTCGTGACGACGAATGCAGGTGAGTGATTCACCTGTAACTTTATTTGAGTCTTTAAAGGGTGAATAAATGGCTTGGCGCACTTGAAATCGATGTTAGCTTTCGTCTTTTGAGTCTTAGGGGAAGTCGGAGATTGTGAAATATGTTTGGGTTTCACGGAGACCTTTAAACCAACATCAAAATACCCACGAATCGCTTTTCCTTTGAACGCTCTGCCGTACGCATGCGTGTAACTTTCACCGGCGTTCAAATGTTATCCATTGCAATGCGATACATTAGTTTTCATACAGTCTTGTGGAAAAACAGCAGCTGTTAAAAGCTCCTGAAGTAAATTGCTTACTATTTCTTGTCCTGTAGGGGAGATGGGGGGCTGTTGGAGATGGTGCTACACGAACTGCACCTGCTGCTTGTCTGAAGAGGAGCGGAGCGCCATCGTCGTCCACAACGAGATTAAACGCGTCCTGGCGGAGCAGAAGAAACGGGAACGCAGAGAAATTAAAGTGCTTTTGTTAGGTGAGATGTTTACCTTTTTATTTACCTTTATAATGGACACTGAGGACGTCACCTTAAGGAGGATGAGAGCTTTGAAGATGCGGACCTCAGGTCTACCGAGTCATTTTGTTCACGCTCTGAATTGATCCAATGTATTCATGCCATTTATTAGTCTTATAAATAGGGTAGTTAAGAAATATTGTTTTTATATGGTTTAATATGGTTTAAATATGGTTTAAGCTACATTTAATGTGTGCATGAGATAACGTGTACGTTTGTGTGTTGCAACTGGTCACGCTTTATCCTTTTTAGTTGTTATTTTTGGTTATAATAGTAATAGTAAAGCACTGTGACATTCATTTTGCCTGATGCGCCAGCTCTCAGCGTGACGTCATAGCAAAAGCATGCATAACAATTATGCAGGAATTACAGAAATGCTGTATAGAAACATCAGAGATAAAACACAGCATGTCACACTGCAGGACACTGCTCGAAATGTCCTCAAATTGTTAAGTTGGTGTGTGTAATCGTTTATCTATTAAAGTTTGTGATCTGATGTCTCATTCTTGACAAGTAATCAATATCAGGACATGCCGGTGTGACATGCCTTTCTGATGTTTTGTGCTAATTTTACTAAGCAACAGACTGACTTTTGCACCTTTCATGAATTTTGTATTCATGTTAAATAGTTTGATAAGGAAAAACTGGAATTTTTTTTACAATTCTTTTCACTTTACCCTTTTACACTGATTTGATGTGGTGAGTGATTGTTTGCTTGTCAAATATTTGCCCTTTGAAAAACTGATAAAACTGAAGACAGCAGTGAGTCACCAATAACATGTTAACGTTTGTCTAGTTAAATCCATGTTGATTTTATTTGAAAACAAAACAGAAGTACTTTTAAAAAGCACAGAATATCAGTGCAGACGTATAGGAAAACCAAAGCCGTCTCCCATGGTGGATGACATCCTGACTGTGAAAGTATCCAAACAAGCTAGGCAGCATGCTTTTCTGAGCTGCATGGCTTTAGCAGTCGGTCTACCCATGATTATCGTCTCTTTTGCTTTTTGTGGCCTCTGTGAACAGAACAGATAACATTCCACAGTGCATGAGAAAAACTTGAGTGTTTAGATAATACATTTTTTCTCTGCGTGCCTTTTCTCAGTTTTGTCTTGCCTTGACTTTGTTTTAATTTATAAATGCAATGTTTGAGAAAACAGTGTGTAACATCCCTGCCTTGCCCCCTTTTTCTGTTTAAAGCTGCAAACCAAAATTTTTTTCAAAAATCAGTTATCGAGCAAGTACATGACAGATCGATGTTCTGCTTACCTTACTCTTAACAGTAAATTTATAATAATAATGTGCTATTTGAGCTTTTGGGTCCTATTTCCCATCGAATGAAATCCATCATTAGATGGTCAAATGGTCCTTCTGGTGGTGGATGTGCAGTTATAGGCTTTTGTATACCTTTTGCAATGTTATATCTAGCACAAATCATGCATTTTTTGCAAAACTTTTCAGCATAGGTTGTGAAACCCTTTACATTTCATGAGGTTGTCAATTGCTCCACCATCCCCCCTTTTGATACATGGTCTAACCCGTGTGTCAATTTAGCATAATGTGGAAAGAAATGTTTAGGCAAACATGGCAACCCATTTGGTCTTACACAAATACCTTCTTTAATTGTGCAGTTAGACTTTCTCCATCCATCCTTCTCAGGCTGTGGTGCAAAAGTCTGCATGCTGTGAAGAGAAGAGAGAGAAGAGGTTGCCTGTGTGTGGTTAGAGTTGAGTTTCACACAGGCAAGCTCTTCTCCTTGGATGATAGACAATTTTGCAACTGCATCTGCTCGGTCATTTCCTGTAGAAACAAAATCATTAGCTCATGTGTGAGCTGTGAAATGAGCATTTAAAATTGGTTTCCCGTCTGACTTGAGAAACTTTGTTTCCATAAAGCCCCAAAATTATGAACATTCAAAATCATGAAATGATTTTCTGACAGAGAGACACTGAGTGCACACGCGTGCACTGACCAGAATAACCACTCGGTTCTTATGGTTTCCCCTGGAGGATCAAAGACCCAACTACTTTTAAAGATGTGTCTCTTTCTGTTACGACATGTGACATGCAGGGTAGGTCGCTAGGCAGCATAAATTTAGTCTTTGGATCACTAATTTTGTTACGTGCTGTTGCACATTGCATTTACCCAATTGTGGTCTTGTATTATCCATTCATAGGCTAATTGAGCTTCAGTTGGGTGTCATGGATGTGCCGTTTTGGTCACCATGACTCCATCTTCATTGGCAATTAGACATATACCCAATTTGCACATTAAGTCTCTCGCCATCAGGGGTACTGGGCAGAAGTCAGACAACACAAACTGATGTGTCGTTGTCCAACCCCCTTCAGTTTCACACTGAAGTGAGACTGTTAAAGGTTCAGAAACATGATGCCCAGAAGCTGACAAACAAACTATGGTGTCTTTAGTCAGCGGCGGTTTACATAACAGGCCACACAGTCGTATGGTGGATCTACTCGCACCACTATCAACTAGAAATGGTATCTGCATACCTTCTACCCACAGAGAAAATCTAGGCAGTTTATTAAAACATTCAGATTTATACATAGCAAAATTCAACTCAGCAGAAACAGTATTGCAAGCAAGTTCATTGCAGAAAGCATTATCAGTGTATGTGTATGTGTTTGCAGTTAGTATGTTACCACTTACTCTTTCTGGCAGTGTTGGCTGCATGCCTGGAACCCCCACTCACTCCTTCACTAGTCAGTCTGTGTTCTTCTTGGGACTCTTCTTGGGTTAGATGCCCATTCTTGTTGCATTGTGTGCACCAGGGTTCATGTTGGTCATGGCGGCTTTGAAAATTCCACCATGATGGGCCTCTGGTACAGTCACAACCTTTGTTATGATCAGCATTGTCCCTGGGTGCAGTGAACTGCTGAGGCTGTCGTGATGTATTGCCTCCCACAGCCTGTAGAAGGGCTAATTGCAACTGCTGTTTGTTTCTCTCTTTCTTCTTGTCTTTCCTGTCTTCCTGTTGTCCCTCTGCATGAACAGCATGTGCACGTATGGTGGTCAGTCTCTTACCTCTCCAGCCGATTTTCTTGATTGCTGTTGATATCTCCGGTCTCAGTCCATTTAAGAAGTAATTTCTGAGGTGACGAACTGAAGGCCGTTTCCAGTTAGGGGTTCGTCCATGCCTGAATGTGTTTGAAAAGTGTCATACAGGTGAATGTAATACTCCTCGACGGTTTCACCTCTCCCTTGAACACATTCAGTCACTTTGGTGAGATCCAGTCTCACTGGAAAGGCTTTCTAATTGCTTCACACAGAGTTTTCACAATGTCACTGTATGCTCTGTTGTCTCTGTGAGTCCAAACCACATATTCCCGTTGCTCTAGATCTGTGCCTGCAGCCTCACTGACTTTGTGCCAGTTGGCAGCATAGTTGTGCTGGCTGAATTCTTGACAGAAAATTTAGTTGGTCAGCGAATTTTTTTTTCCAGAGTTAACAGGGTTTGGCAGGTGAGACATTGCTTATTTCATATCTGAGGCTGTCCACGGTCTAAACACCATCACCGGACCATCTGGAACCAGAAGCACCAGAAACTTCGACCATGGTTGCTTGTAGATTTTGAGTCTCATCTCTCTTTGTACAGCTGCGTGTAATTCTGCGCTGGTTGTCGTATTCACCTTCCTCATGTTGTTCTACATCTTTCTTTGCGTCCATCTCTGTGGCTGAGAATGGTGGTGGTGCTGCTGCTTGTGCTCCTCTGATCTGTTGTGTTCTGCGTCGAGTGGAGCAGGAGTCGAGGTCAGGGTTCCTTTTTTTAGGGCTTGCAGCTCCGCTAGAGGATAGTGATATGGGGGTGGAAGTGAGACAGAAAAAGGAAGTGTTAGTAGGTGTCTCCATCTCCACTACATTTCTATTAATGCTGACTTCCTATCCCTCTTCTCTGCTTCTGTTAACCACAACTCAAGTGTAACCTTGCACTTGTGCAATCATGCGAGCAACATCCTTTGCAACCCTTCATGTTATGACCTTCTACTGATTCTTTAACCTTTTGCGGTTTCACCGAACTGAGGGTACCCTCTACCGGAAAACCATGGTGTTTTATGATCTCTTAATATTTTGCATGCTTTCAGGACCATATGTGCGCTTCATTTTAAAAATAGATTGGTTCCGAGAATTTGGGACGTCGACTTTGTGAGTTCCCCATTCAGCTCACGTGGGAGGATTTATACGGTTGCGCAACACTAAACAGCCCTATTTCTCAGCGTCCTGGAAACAGTGTCTCTGCACGACAATGGCTAAATGGTAAAACAAATATCAGCCCCTTAAGTGTTACCGGTTTTCTTGGTTTACTTGCTGACGACCTTACCAGCAGAATGAGAATTTAATTTAATGTTTTTACTACAGAATATGAAAATTTAAAATCTCTCACCAGAAGGTTTCCACACGGTTCTTTAAGATGATGGCAGTGCTGATCTCCTCGGTCCTCAGGCGGGCAGCCCCTTCTTACATTTACATTTATGCATTTGGCAGACGCTTTTATCCAAAGCGACTTACAGTGCATTGAAGTTATACATTTTCTTAGTACATGTACTCCCTGGGAATCGAACCCACGACCTCTTGCGCTGCTAACGCAATGCTCTACCACTGAGCTACAGGAGAACTTCTTCCCGCAAACTAGGCGGTGTAGGGCTGGAATCCTAGTTCCAGGATCGTGAGTCACTGTCCGCTCCAAGGTCTACAAGGATCACAGACAAGCCATCCCACTGCTGCCACCAAATTGTTGTGGAAAATCCCTTTTTCTGGAATGAGAGACTTACCAGACACAATTTGCCTTTGTAATATTTTATTTCTTTCAAGGGAAATCAATTATGAAGGAACAGAGCTCATGAAGATGGGTTGGAGATCTCAAAGATGAGTGTTTGCATGAGTGAAGCTTATATATGGTACATTTAGGGTGTTTCCAGTTGTCATTGGCCCATGCTCATCTGAGCATATATCTGCTGTTCACTATTCAGTATTCAATGTTCAAAATGTATCACCTTATATGGAAAGTTACACCAAGCTCATTAAAATTCCCTCCCTTCACCCTTAAGATCTCTTCTAGGAAATAAATAAGCTACAAATTCTCAGTAGCACAATTGTTTACTCACTTAGACAGGACGAGGTGCATACACATAGAGCATCATCAGCATATTTCCTTGACATTATACAGAAAGGCAAAAGTAAGAAACAGAACTAGATTTCCATGCTAAAGTCACAGTGATAATCATTAGACAAGTGTAATGTTATATTCAAGAAATAAAAATGTCCTCTAAATTACTTTTTCTTGTTAAATGTAGGCACTGGGGAAAGTGGAAAGACGACTTTCATTAAACAGATGAGGATTATTCACGGAAAGGGTTTCTCTCAAGAAGACAGGCGTGCATATGCCAGAGTTGTTTTCCAGAATATCTTCACAGCTATGAAGGCACTGACAGGGGCAATGACCACCTTGAAGATTCCTTATGCCAACCCACAGAATGAGGTGACCAGCCAGAGTGTGAAACATCTGTTGTTGTGATTCAATCCCATACAGTTTTCTAGTTTGCTCAGTGGTGTAAAGTGTAATACAATTTACAAGAGAGGCTTAATAACTACTGTGTTTAAGTGTCTTTTTACTGTGTCTTTAATAAATAATAATATTGTGAATATCTGAAAGGGTTACTGTAGACTCAGAATGATACATAACAGCTGTTTCTCAAACTTTAGAGCAAATCAAAGATCCATATATTAAGAAATCTACAATAAATATCAACGTGTTGTTATACACATATGCACAGGTATTTTAATTTTTGGATTTCATACGCCTTGGGCTGTAAAAATAACTCTATAGTTTATCAATTAAAACAAGCCAGAAACTCATAATGCCTTTAGAAAGATTTATGGAGGCGCATTCTTAATAATTCACTTTGTTATAATTTTTGGAATTTCTCAAAAATGTTCACAGATTTTGAAGGGACTCTAGTGATAAATATTCTTGAACATCACAGAGACCTGAGTGACTCTTTAGACTTCTTTAGACTTATCAGAAGATGTAAAATGTGACTGTACATTATGCATCACCTGGACTGTTTGAATACAATAGCTGTGGCAGTTCCCCTTTCAGATATGCAGTTATTTTCCTATAATCTGATCTGTTTTTATAAACCAACCTCAAATGTTCCTTTTTATATCTGTAGGTATATGGCCAACTGTTTCAGGAATTGGAAATAAATCAGGTGACACATTTAAAACGAAAGCATTTTGAGATTATTCGGCAAGTTTGGACTGATGCAGGTATCAAAGTGTGTTACAGTCGTCGTAGAGAGTATCAGCTACTGGATTCTACAGAATAGTAAGTATGTTTATCATGTAAGAAATAATGTACAGTCATCTGATCATTATTGCTAATTACAACAGTATTAGTTCTGGTCCTTGATGCTGATTGGTCAATAGCCTGAATGGTTTATTTATAACAACACAACCAATGATCTCTTCTGCCCTCAGTATTGCTATCATGTGACACTGGAGGCTGTGTATATAACTGTGTATATATACATTGTGCAACACTTGATATTAATTAGCAATATATTAATGACTATATAATTTTTCATACAATATTTAATGTGTATAATGTTATAACAGAATAGAAAAATTGTAATATATAATTTTAAATATTAATATAACAGTCTATACGGTTGTGAAAACCATGAAATAGTTTGTGCAGATCCAGATAGTACCATAGGAGGGCAATGCAGCTATGTGTTTAGTGTTGCAGTAAAACTTACAACCTCTGCTGCAATTTTCCATTCTCTTCTGTTATTATGTTGTCTTTTATTCTTATAGAGATATTTTCAGTTCTTTGATCAATATGAATAAATTGCCTTTAGTTTATATTAACATACCTTAAATCTGTTTAAGGCAGTTTTATAGTACAATTAAGCTGATTTCCTGGGGATGCTGTTGTTAATCATTACTGGCAGTGACACCCTCTGATCTCCATTTCTTTGTCTCTTCCTGCCCCCTCCATCATGTTTTCAATTCTATGAGTCCTGTCACAATCACGATAAGAAACACAAACAAACCAGGACATTTAATTAAACTGCCATCTACAACACAAACACCAATAAAGCACAAAGCAAACATGGAACTTAAAAACTCCACACAGCCGATTCATCACACAAAGTTCTAAAATGTTACAGTAAAGTAACATTGTTAAAACTTTACTGAATGTTTAAAGTTCATGCTGCGCGAAAAGTCACACATGGGAATAAATAAAGATTCTTTTGAAGGAATAGATCACCTAATTCTGTAGTTCAGTAAATTCTGCCATAAATAGAACCTCATGTTATATGACCAAAAAAGTGATTTTACTTCAAGAATACCATTGAGTATTTTTGCTATATAATGAAAGTGAATGAAGACTGGAGCTGTCAGGCTCCAAATGACAAAAAAATTGTAGCTTATATGACTAGCACTGTATTTCAAATTTTCCGAAGCCATACAGAATCTTTGTGTGAAAAACTGTTCAACAATTTACCATCTGTGTCATGGACAGACAGTCAAATAGGTTTGAAACGACATGTGGGTGGGTAAATGATTACAGAATGTTGACACTGGGTGAGTTATGCCTTTAAGGTGACATGATACATGTTCTTAATGTTTTTCCAGCTATATGACACATTTAGATCGTATTGCAGCCACAGACTACATCCCTACAGCCCAGGATGTGCTCAGAGTACGTTTTCCCACCACAGGCATCAACGACTATTCCTTCAATGTGGAGAAGATCACCCTCAGGTACAGAAACTAGTGCGCTAGCAGCTATTGTTCAGACGGAGGTCACAGGAGTTCATGGCATGTTACTATGAAAATTACATTGATTTGTAATCGGAGATAAAGCTTCATTAAGTGTAAACAACTTATCATCCACAGGAAGTAGAAACTGTTACTTGACATTTATGTTTTTAGCATCTTATGTCCAGTTTTCTTGTTCATGTAATTAGCAGGAGATCTAAAGATTACTAGATGCCCTTAATGGAAAATGAATAGTCATTACCTAAAATATTCAGCGATCAAACTTGACACCACTTGATCAAAATTGATCAGCAATTTTGACTTGGCCTAGCACGTATCCTCTTAGCAACCCATAGCAACCACATAGTACCATGCTAAAACCCACTCTGGGCACCTTAGAAACTGCATAGCAATGATAACTCAGAACACATTAGCGTCACAAATGTAACTGTAGACTTTATTTCATTTCTCCCGTTACTCTTTTTTTGGAAGGATTGTTGATGTCGGTGGGCAGAAGTCAGAAAGGAGAAAATGGATCCATTGCTTTGAGAATGTGACATCTCTCATATTTTTAGCCTCTCTCAGCGAGTATGATCAGATGCTGGAGGAGAATGACAAAGAGGTAATCCTTTAATGCACTACATGATATTCAGCAGAACAAATACCAGCATGATGAATATGTACTGTACTGTCCAATGTAATAGTGCGCTCATTAGTTTTGTTCATTAAAAATGTTTTACCCTAAATGAAGAAATAGTAGTCCTGTTTATAATCATGTACACTCACAAGAGATAAAGATGTGTCTTGAAAAGAGATGAACATGTTGTACTGTGTTCTACATGGAGAAATATAATCATATGAATACTACTTGTTTTAACTCTGTAACCCATGACACTTTTGCTTTCTGTATTAAGTAATTGTAGCAGCCACACCACTAGGTGTCAGTATAGGTTCATGACAACTGCCATATTGGCCAGCATAACTTATTACAAATATACTAGTAATATTATTTTTGAATTACAGTAATGAGAATATTTTTCGCACCATGGTACACTACTGACAGTTGGGAGGTTTTAATTGTTATGAAAATAATGTCACAATGACAAATTTGTCTATAACATTTATGTGTTGAATTGCATTTCCCCTGAAACACTTCCTGTTCCCACACTGATAAATTGTGTGATCTTTTGCGCACCATCTGTCTCTCAATTAACTTCTGCTGTAAACATACTCTTCTGGCTGCAGAATCGCATGAAGGAGAGTCTTTCGCTTTTCTACACCACGATCCACTCGCCATGGTTCGCCAGTTCCTCCATCATCCTTTTCCTAAACAAGATGGACATACTGGAGGAAAAGATCCAGACATCAGACATACAAGCATATTTCCCAGGTTTCCAAGGTATGAACAGAAGGGTTTGTGCACAAGCTTAGTGTATTTTCTCCCAGTGTCCTGCATGGAATATTTTAGGATGGAAAGATCAGGCTTTCTAGCTAACAGAGCAGGTGCCGGTGTTTTAGCTGTGTTTATAAATCACACGCAAAAGGTTTTGCTTCAAAGTACTTGGTGTTGTACAGGTATGTATCTCATAAATGAAACCACTGTTTCTGAAAATGACCACGGTTTCTCCCTTCTTCTACCCATTACCAATGGAAACCATAAAATAGCCAGTTCTGTGCGGTTACAGGCGGGAAAGGTGGCAAACCGACTTTCCCTCTGAAAGGGGTAATTCAATAACTGAAATTTAGCAATGTAGCCCTAAATTTATAAAATGCCTCTCGTCTGCACAAAGGAGATTCAGTTCAATAGAACGGTTAGAAAAGTTTCAAGCCAGGGGACCCTCAGCCTATAGTTAAACACACTGGAAATAGATAATATAGAAGATAATAGAATATTTGATATAGAATAGTTCACCATATGAAAAATATGTCATAATTTACCCACTTTCATGTCATTCTAAACACAAATGACAGCCCAAAATAACAACATCAAAAAAATTATAAAATGGTCCACAGGACTTTTAGAAAAAAACTAGTAAAAACTATAGTAAAAAACATATAGTAAAAAACGTATGTTTCTGAAAAACTAAATTTTAAGGATTTGGAATGACCAAATGATTTTGAAAGGTGAGTTTTTAATGACATGATTTTTAGAACTATTTTAAACTGCTACGACACTGACAACCTTTGATCTCTAATTAGTTAAATATTAATTCCCAAGCAAAAGCTGGTTTATCAAAGTCTCTCTTAGCTAACGTAATTGTTCCCGCCTTCTTAATTTGCATGTGCTTCTCCCCAGTTCAATCCCTCTCACTTTCCAAGCTTGTACTAACCCCTCCCCTCCTCTGTGGTTTGGTGCCACCCTCAGGCAAACAGTGGGACTCACAAGATGCCAAGAAATACATCTTTGAGATGTATAATCAGAAGGCTGTCAATGTCGAGAAGGAGTATAAGAACATCTACTCTCACTTCACCTGCGCCACGGACACCAATAACATCCGGAGGGTTTTTACCAATGTGAAAGACACCGTACTTATCAAGTCTCTGCAGGAGTATGGCGTTTTATAACATGCCTCAAGAGGAGGCACGTTTTTATAACGTGCCTCACCCATGAAGTGCTGATCCTTACTGGATGAATAAGCGCAGATCTTGCTTCGGCTTTTGCAGTCCAACTAGTGAACACACCTGCGTATGTGGAATACACAAAGGACAGTCTGCGTTTTTTCCTTGTGTCACTCCTCTGCAACCCTTCTTTTCTTTATCTTTTGATTAATCTGTTTTAATCTGTTTTGATTTTGGTGGGTGATGTGATGAATGGGTGCTCAACACACAATGTCATGGGTTATAACCAGGCCTGTATGGAATCTGTACTCACATAAATCTCTGCAGGATTTTGTAGTGCAAAATGTAAGTGCAGCAATCAGTCATGAAATACTACAAATGTCCAATTTCCTGCAGCTTTGTTTATTCAATATTTTGACTATTTTGATGACACTTGCAACCAGGGGAATTATAAACGAACTCAGGCGAATACATTATAAATCCCACCTGCGTGGCTCATGAATATTAATTAGATGGTTAATTAGAGACCCAGCTAAATTTCCACTCAAATCAGAGCAGTACAGAGCAGGTTTTCAGGTTCTGTTTTGCCCTAGCTACAACCCTAGCTATGGGGAAAGATCTGTGCATCCAAACAGCGCCTCCCACAGGTCAGAATGTCACACTTTCCCCCATAATGTCAAAACAATCAACAACTCCATTGATCCCTGTCACGTGTCAACTGAAGTCACTTAGAAGGTATGAGGAACTTGTTGTATCACTTCAGACTGATGCAGGTATGCAGCACGACTGACTGAAGGTTCAGGGTGGTGTGTTTTGGTTTCGAGGGAGTGGAGAAACACTACACTATAGCTGCCAGGCAACATTTCTTGTCTCTGCTTTGTGAAATATAGTGAATCATTCAGATGTCTTGACCAGATAGTTGCATTTTCTATTGGAAATGCAAAGGCCAGATTACTACAAAAGGTGTCCAGAGGTCTGAGACCAGTAACTGCATCTACATTGCTTTATGTTCTACTGCAAATTATCATCATAATATTGAATAAAACATTTTATTTGAAAACGAAATAAATAGTTTTTGTATTTGAATAGATTTTGTATTTGATCTACAAGTACTGAATTGAAATATTTCTTATGTCATAATGCCTGTATTTAATGTGGGCTCTGGCTTTTGCACCCTGCTATACTAATTGTTTTAAAAATCTGATAAAAATCTGTTCAATTGCTACATAGTAACACCCAATATCTTAAAGGGTTTTGTTATACTATTACTTGTATTTATAATTAATATTATATATACACATTTGGTACATGCAGTACTGTAGTTTTGCAAAAGTTCTGACAGTCTATTTGTTGTGTATGTATAATACACACAATATGTTTGTATAATAGTATTTTTGGAGGGGTTAGTACATATCGATAAACCCATATATACAGTTTATGTTAAATTAACTTTTAACCAGTTAAATAGTGGTTAAGTCTGCCATCTCCTTTGTTTATAATTAGACATAAAACTTATACACCATATTAAATATTACTGTATTTACTGTGAGTGAGGAATGATTATCTGTTTCTTATCGTAATTAATAAAGGTAAAAATATTAAAAATCATGTCTTGGCTTGGCTACCTTAAAAATAATCTGAACCTCCTAAATGAGCATTGAATGAAGACCCTTATGTTATATATTTACAGTGACATTCCTTTTATATGTTGTACACTTAAGGTTCCATAAAGAACCTTTATCATCAGTAGAACCTTTCTGTTTCACAAAAGTTCCTTGTAGTGGAGAAAGGTTTTTTTTAAAGTTAAAAAAATGTTAGAGAGGTTTTTACAAAATAAATCTTTAAAGAACCATTGAATGAATGGTTCTTTGGGGAGCCAACAATGGTGGTTCTATGGCATTGCTGTAAAGAACCTCTTAAGGACCTTTATTTTTAAGAGTGTAAAGCACACTGATTGTTTTGCAAGCACATTTATAAATAAAAACAATCTGAGCTTGCACTGTCAGTTTTAGCAACATTATTAAAAGTTTTTGACACTGTATTATTTATGTATTTATTTACTGTATATTTATAAATGTTTCCAGAATCAATTTAGAACTGCTTGGCTACTTAATATCAAACTGTTTTTCTGTGGTGAAATTTAAAACATGTTAATGTTCTTCTCACCCACATCTTTATTCGTTTTTACCTCAATGTCCTCCATCCTCTTCTAATTCCAGGTCAGCCGCGGGATGTGAGAGATGTGAAGGAGCACATCAGCCACCTGTACCTCAACCAAGCTTCAAACCGTGAAAAAGGTGGAAGGAAACCCATTTACCACCACTTTACCTGTGCTACTGACACTGACAATATCCGTAAGGTCTTCAACGATGTCAAGAGAACCGTTCTCATCAAGGAGCTGCAGTCTTTTGGTATGCTTTAAGAAGATGGGAAGCATCCCTTAAAGGGTCGGTTCCGCCTATAAATGAAACTTCTGTCATCATTTGCCCACCCTGATGCCATTCCAAACGTGTTTGATGTTCTTCTGTGAAAAACAAAACGATATATTCTTAAAGCTGCAATCTTTAACCTTTTTTGGTTAAAAATGTATTCAATTCAATTTTATTTATATAGCACTTTTTACAATGTTACATTGCTTCAAAGCAGATTTACATATAATAAAAAAGAATTATAATAAAGAACAGAACAAATGTCAGACATGTTCAACAAAGAATACATGGTATTATTGCAAATAATTTGTGAGATGTATATTAATAAGACTAATTAGGCATACTAGGTTTATAGTAGGTTTTAAAAAAAGGGGTGACTGAACCAATAAAACTACAAAATCCAGTCTTCTTACCTTACCCCGTCTCACAACTGTAATCTTAATTTGAGCTGTCCGGTCCGATTTCACAGTATATGTCAGTTTGGCTTCATTTGACTTCATATGTAATGAAAAGTATGTAAAGTAACCTGCAGTTTATGTTTCAAACAGAGATGGCAGTAGAGAGTCAGAAGTTAGATTCCTGCTTTAAGATTACACAAACATTAACAATACTTTTCAGTCTGTTAATCCATATTGCTTCAGAAGACTTGGAATGTACCACTTCAGTCAAAGAGACTGATTTTCGCAGGAGTCTGAAATTAGCGAGTTTGAACATGAGGGTGAGAAAATGATGACAATTTTTATTTTTGGGTGAACTGTCTCTTTAAGGCCGCTAGAAAATCTGCTGCGTCCTGGACAGGCACAGAAGCCTGTAAACAGTAATGACGAAAACACAAGAACTCCTATTGGAATAAGCAACATTTTACTTGTTATAGAATCATTAAATTAAGTCATTGACTTTCGCATGTAAATACCCTTCCCTACTATTCTGATATTTACTGGACTTGAGCATTGTGGACTTGGAAATACACTTTGTTTGCAGCGTTAAGAGCAAAAATATACTTTTCTGTCTCTAAGCTTTACTGAGGAATTGAAATAGAAAATCACAAAATTATTAAAAAATGAAACTGGTGCACTGTATAACTGAAGAATGATCATGTTTTTAAAAAAACTGTTCCAGCTTCAACTCAAAGGAGGTTAGGTGGTTATTGGAAACCTATATGTATGGCATATTTGGTGGTAAGTTACAAAAACAAAATAATTCCATAAAACCATATGTGCAGTTACAGTTGCACAGTTAGAGGAATAAAGCAAGCAGGACCATGTACTGGGTTTTTAAGTAGAAATGTGATATTTTTGTGCTGTTAAAGCACCTAAATGAATTCTTTAAAATCAATCCTTATTTAAGTTGCAAATTGCTGTTCTAGTCTGAATAACTTCTAGCTATTTGTCACTATTGTAAATCCAGTGTTTGGATTGTGTCTATGTAACAGTCTCTTTCTGGTATCATTTTGTGTAGCATTTAAAAGTTACCTAATTTACTCGCTTTAGACGGTCGTCACTCATGGCAGCAGTTGTATTACTTCACACAGTGAATTAGGCAGATCTAGTAAGTGATTTTATCACTCTAGTCTCATGTTAACACCTTATATGTTAACACTTAAAAAATGTCTTGCGGCAAAAGTCTTGAAACAATTTCTCTTCCGCAATTTAGACACTTTGTGTTGCCCTGTTTACTAAAAAAAGGTGTCTGTATGGTCTTCAGTGGCTTTAGAAGATCAGCACTGAAGAAGTTACTGGAAGCTAAAAGTATTTGGCATTTGCCAGCCACATTTACACTCTGCTCCTTCATAACACACTCAAGCTTGAGGATAGTCTCATAATCTCCTCATTCACTTCTTACACACATCAAAACTGATTCCCACACTTTCTACCATGGTTAGGTCAGATGTGGTCTTTAGGAATGAGGACCAGGCTGCAGCCTTCCAAGAGTGTCAACCAATCAGAGGCAGGGGAATCTGACACAACACCATCAAGTGGGGTGAACAGTTGCCATGCCCCTAGTTGAACCCACCAGGTGCTCTTTTTGTATAAACTAAAAACTTTTTCCTCTCATTTTAGAAGCACAGAAGTTATAAAGCAGATTATAGGTCTGAAACTGAAAAATTACAGCAAAGAAAATTTCTTCTGCTACCTGCTGCGCCGCTTAAGACGGATGAGCGCACAAGGTGGTATTATCCTCATCGCTATAGAGACCACTTGAAAAAGACCCCATGTCATACTTGCACAGGTTCTTCATGACCCATGTGAGATAAGAGCCTTTAATTGCTCATAATTTTAGCACGATGCACCTCATAAATGTATGCAAACCTTTCGAGGTAAGTGTTTGGAGAAAGACCGCTTTCATTTGAGGTTTGTATGAAATGCAAAATGCATTGAGGTTCCATGGTTTGTTATTGGGAAGCATTGATACTGTTGCTAATATTATAGATCTGGGAACCCAGACTGTTAGTGCACTTTGCATGACTTGCTAAAAAGGGAGGTGGCCATGCAATATCTACAGACAAACATCAGACAAAAAAAGATTTGGGAGTGGGCTCTTTTGACTTGGGCCAGTAAGCAACCACTTACAAACACACTCAAGACTGCATAGCAACACCCTGGCAACCACCAAGAGTGTATTAGCATCACTGCTTCGAGTCTGGCACGTAAACTTACACGTCACTTACATTAAAAAATTTTTGATTGTACTTTCATCACCAATAAAAGTGTAGCGCTCTCAAACGTGTTTTAAAGATTTTATATTTTAAAACAATCTGCAGCATTCCGCATTCCACAATTTCGGAATCTGTTGAGACTGAAACACTCGTAATTGATCGGGTCTCTTCAGTTTCAGCTCCCTGTGGGTTGTGATCAGTCCTCAACAGAAAAGCTACAAATTTGAATCGTTAAGAGTGACATTTTTTTAATGAGCCGACAGATACGCTGATTACCTCATCTGGCTAAAACCACATTTAAACCCCAGCTGGGCAAACGCATTCCATGGCCTGCTGACAATCACTGTCGGCAAGCCGTTCAAGCTAACATCTATAAAAAGATCTTTCTTTAATCCCCAGACCCAATTAAATGTGAAATTAGATGAGGGAGAGAATAGTGGAGATGAAAGAAACAGGAGAAAGTCAGGAGGAAGGACATTCAAACTGTTTTGTTTCCTGGGTTTGGTGAAAACACACAAACAGTGCTGTCCATGTATACAGACAGAGACAGACAGACAGGTAGGTAGGGTAATAAAAGTTAACCCTGTTATTATTAGGTGGTGAAGTTGTTATACTGCATAGACACATTCAGGATGTAGGTGCAGGATTTAGTTGTGCTTTATATCACACACACACCAGCTCACCTCCCCACACACACTAATCAACAGCAGCCTAAAAACGCATGCTGAATCGAGTCTGGATGTGTGATGCTGCGGCCCTGCTGCATGTCATTCTCTGTTAGTCGAGCTGACACTCTCCCCGCTGGGCACCTTGTGTGCACGTCAGCTTCCTGTCAAGCGGCAACCAGTCTCACTGCTCCTGTCAGAGGGACGCCTCATTAGACACGCTCATCTCTCTCTGTCGAACTCCGATGCCCCTCTTCATTTCCTTTGAACAGGATAGAACTGATAGTCAAAACTGAACAGGAAGAAGTTAAATCTGTTCATTCAAAAATCTGTCATCATTAAAGGTAGGGTAGGCAATTTCGGAGAGACTAGCAATGTTAAGAGTGATCTCCATAGCCACGCCTCCACCAATAGTCTGTGGAGGTATGCAAATTCATAGTTTGACGGGCAAGAAGGACATCCTATCTTTGGTCCAGTGCCACCCCACAGAAGATATATAAATATTTTCCACAGTGATTGCTGTCAGGATGTGAAGAGACTTTCAATTAGCACAATGAGCATTAAATTTAACTATACTGCCTTTAACTCGTCCTCACTATTATTATAGCTAAGCACAAAAAACAGGCTAAAAGTTGTAATTTTCTAAATGCCATAAATTAGAATTAAAATTTTTGTCTGTTTAGAAAACTTTGTGGTTTTTGTATGTGTTTTACTATGGATCATAGATCACAGTAAATAAATTAATAAATAAAACAACAAAACTTTCATTTTGGTGTGAACTAAGCCTTTAAGTACATGAAATGTGATCTCAGTTTTGTTTCTTAATTTTAACTCCATAGGCCTTTAAATATACCAAATTATAAATTAGCAAATGCCAAGTTCTCAAAGTCATTTTGAAATTAATAAAGCTTAGTAAAGAGTTTTTTCCAGAGATACTTATGAGCTTTTTTTAAGAATGTCAGACAGGTAATGTGTGACATTTAAAAAGGCGTAATCTATTTGTAATCTATTTGAGTTTGAATACGGCAGGATTGCGCAGACACATGGACTAGACTTAAGCTATCCAATCTCATAAAAATTGGTTTAAGCAAAGCTTCATTAAGCCAAATGTAACATTATATCTCAGTATGACAGCTCGCTAAAAAATTGACGCTCATCCTTGTTAATAAAATGTGTAGAATACTGTAACAGGTGTCCCAGCTAACAATTTTAGGTTGAAATGATGTCCATAACATTTCCTTTAGTTAAAACAAATGTTTTTAAAGTTGTAGGAACGTTCAAAGCGTCCCTTTTTTGAGACATTGCATTAAGGTTACTATTTGTTTGTAAGAACGTTATTTACACTTTTTTAATTATGTACTGTTCAATATAAATGTTCTACTACCAACTTAGGAATAACATTTTTGATATATGTTATATAACATTAAAAAACATTCCACAAACATTACTGCAAGAAAAATTTTGAGAACGTTGAGAGAACTTTTAGACAACATCAGCCAATGTTCTGGGAACATTCCCTGTTAGTCCGGAAGTTCAGGTGGGTTTGGAGACAGGCTTTGGAGAGATGTTGGTCTTATTAGCTGCTGGATGGCCTCAGTGTCGTTCTGCCACAAACTGCATTTGCTGATAAGAGGCTGCCAAACACAACCTGCCTCACAAAACATCCACACACACACTCACAGGAAGAAGGGTTTAAACACAAATTTAGCGGGGGAGACACAGATATACTGCAAGATTAGATAGAGCAAACCGAAATCAGAAAATATCTCAACAAGCAATTTAGGAAAAGAAATACAGTGAGTGGAGAAGGTTTTTCTGGGTATTTTTCCTGAAGAGCTCAGACATTGATGTTCGGAAAAGCCTTTTCACCTCAGCTTAGTCATGAGGAGGGGGTGAGTGGAAACAGGATGAGGAGAGGATGTTCTGAACACCTGAATGTAAAATATCAATAATTCGACTGGGAAAGCTGCCCAGGAAGCTGCAAGGAGATTATGGGCCCTGGCAAGTCATTGTCCAAGTCAATGTTCTGTGTAAATACCTGATGACTGGCCTCATTAAACCGTAACTAGCCTTTCCATCTGAGATATTCTCATGATATTCCAATTGAGTTATTCCATTTTCCGGCTTTTATTGTTGCTTATACTTCAGGTTACGAGTCTGTACAGGATCCCTAGCCTTAATTATTCAACTTAGGCTTGCAATTTGTGTGATATGTCAAGGGGAGGCATGCTTTAACTTTTCTGAGAATTCAGACTTACAAAAATAAATCTAGAGACCCTCATTGCAAGAGGAACACAATCCATATCTAGGGGTTGGAACATCATAGAGACTTAATAGTGGGCTGGGGCCTGTAGCACATAGTAACAATCCAGCACACCCTAGTAACCCCTCAGACAGAGGCATTAAATGTCACAAAAACCATTTGGTTTTGCACCGGCAACCACAGACAAGAATTTCGTTTTTTTTTATATAATTACTCTTTATTTATCTGTTTTTCCTCTACACTCTCTCTCCCTCTTTTTCTGTGTACTTCAAACAGACACACAAATGCACCTGGTTTGGGGCCATTAATTAGATTTAACCAAAACTGCTCAGGGCTTTTAGTTTATTAATGCTGAGAAACAGCAAACACAAAATGTTCCCAATTAAAATGAAGATGAATGGCAGCGCACATCCCCTGTTGAGCGTCTGCATCTAAATTATCACAGCGCAGACAAACCATTAAAATACACAGCCCTCGCCCGGTTCCAACAGATACACTAGAACCACCCACTGCTTTCTCTCTCTCTCTCTCTTGTTTTCTATTTATGTCTCTTTCAGCTGTTGTTTTGTCACTTTAGGTGACAAGTGGACAGTGCAGCCGTAACAGCTTAAAATATTCATGCTTTGTAAATGAGCCGCATATAAAAAGCAGCGTTGTCAATTTAACGCATTATGTCAATATAAACAAAACAGCGATCAAATTGTGCATAATTAATTATGCCCCTGACCGATATGTACATTTTGTAATGTATAAATTGTACGACCGTCAGTAGCAGTCCATCGACTATCAGAAGTCTGTGTACCTCATACATACTGATAAACGTAACTGCAGAAAGGTTTGTTTTGGACTGTTGGCCAGTGATAGACTTTTGTTCAATGATATGAACAAAATCATACAATGTATTGACTTCTAATGCCAATTGCCACTGTCTGCCAAAATAAAACAATGTGTTTCAGTTCTCATTTCAGTCTTAACTTGGGATCTTTTCTCAATCAGTATTCATAGATGCATTTAATTGCTATTAAGTCTGATAAATGTATTGGAATATGCATTTAATATACGTTTTTTTTAAACAGCCCTAAACAAGAAGAAATGATGGCTAATGAGACATAACGAGAATCAGTGAACCCCTCTGATCATAATAAATAAAATATGAAAGTATGTACACATTTACCCTGAAATTATTATAAAAGAAATAAAAGATGAAAGGATCTGAGCTAAAAGAATGAACGAAACTCATTAAAAATACAAGGAAACTTCTAATCAAATCAACCAGCTGTTTCACCAACATTTCAAAGTGCCCAATCAAAATAAGAGCACTCATTTCCTTGGTCTTCTCAGACCAGCAATTATGTAACTAAACATCCGGCATGAGTGTGTGAGCCACATCCTGTAGGGCACATGAATAACCAAAGTTGTGAAATAATTTGCCAATAAACTGCTATGACTGTTGACACAGGTGTCACTGGAAAAGTAAACCTACAACAAACAAAATGAAGCCATCAAGTCTGTGAAACACTAACTGTAGCTCCAGAGACTAAAGAGAGAGAGAGTTAGATTTTTATCTGCCTCTCTGTTGCCTTGAGGGAAGGAACCTGTTTTTTAACAGGCAACTGTAACTAATAATGTGTGCAGAAGACAAGTCCAATATCAAAAATCCAGGCTGAGATATAAAGCAAAAACAAGTAATTTAATTTTTTTAATGCAATGCATGCTTCTTTCTGTTTTAGTAATTTTCTGGTTAACAGAATTCATTTTTGTATTCATCAGTGCCTTGCAATAAGTCATATGTTGAAGCAATAGAATGATTAGCTGAGTGAGTGGCAGCGCTTTCCCTGTTTCTGTTCTCCAGAACTGTGATTTCAGGGAAACTCAATATGGCTAAGCATATTGCTTTTATCAGCTAGTACTGCATACAATCTCCATGTTCATAATTTGTATACAACTAATGATGTGCTGTACTTAGGTGACCTGTACCTAACTGTATATACAGTGCTCTCCATGAGTATTGTGACAGTAAACCAAAGATTGCTCTGTTTGCTGTGGAGTCGATAAATCTTTTATCACTAAAAGATAAATATGAGGCAAGATACAGAATGTCACATTTTTTCACAGATTTTCTGTCGTCTTGGCTTGTGTGTGTTTTCACCTAACACAATACTGCAGAAGCAATAGACAGAACTGATAATACACATTCTGCTTTTAATAGCTTTTCCCACAACTGTTGCCAATACTTAGTGTTGGCCCATTACATTAATGTGTTTAAACAGCCAAATAACAAAATGTGATGTTCTATACATTTTCCCATAATCATCTTTTAATCATAAAGATTTGTTGACAGCAATCAGAGCAACAGAAAAAAATTATATATTCTACACTGTCAACACTGTAACAAATTCAAAAATAATGATCACTTTTCAATATTTAATTCCACTTGCAAAATGACAGTGAAGACAGTCAGTGCTAATGATCGGATTAAAAAAAAAATCGGAATTGGGAGCAAGGCGAACAAAGCCAAATGCCTTTTTATTTTGCTCTGTCCTTTTCCTGTGACACAAATCCACTCTGGAAATCAATCCTGGTAGGTGGGTGGACAAAGCCATTACATCATTGGTTAGAGAGAGCGAGTTCTCGTATTTCCATATTGCATATTAATGAGCATTTGATTTGAGGGGGTGAACAGGACTGACCTTTCCTGCCATGCTGCACCTGTGATGAAGCCCCCCACACAGAGACTAATTGTAATGGAGAGACACCCACCAATATGGACATACACAAAATGCTTGCGATGGATTTTGGACATGCCAGTATAGAAATGAAGATAAACAGCACACACACAGTTCTCTACAATACACCATTTTACTGCAGGGAATTGGCACAAGACATAACAAAACTTGATTGCTCTTTTTCCAAACAATGAAGCTATCTACACCCTGTTAGAAAAGCCAGAGACACATGCTACAGATGATAGCAGGTTTAAAATGATATCTAGCTGGACAAAACTGGTCATTTATATCCATTAGCTGTTGAAGCTCATATAGATAGATGATACCCTGAATCCAACTAACTGTAGTAAATAAAGATGGTTTCAAGCTGGTCCAAACCAACAAACCAGTAGAACAAAACAGTAGAACCAACTAGAAAGGTACAATGTTCAAAAACACAACTAGCTAGTTCAGTTATAGTATATTTACCAGCAGAAGTGAGATAGTCTACTAGCTGATGGGGTCGAGGTGCACTTAACAGGCCATCTTGGTCAAACAAGTTATAGCTGGAAGATCACCTTGGCTTTAATATATTTTGTCCTGGTTTTACCAGCCACCGGGACACTGCAAGTAAGTGATTTAATGCAATAAAATAAAAAAAGCTCCTGGTATAATCAACATCTCATTTGCAGTGTAGAGAGTTCTGTTAATTGTAACAGGAACATCCTAATTTTGTCGCTCAGACAGTGTACAACAAATCCTATGCAAGACTACAGTGCGCTATAGCACCTACAGCAAGGGCACTGCACACAAAAACACAAAAAGCACATCAATATGCACATATACTCAGAACCATGACCATGAACCCCCCTTACAGACAGACAGAGGAGGAGAGAATGTTTCTAATCTGTGCATTGTGAGTCATTTTCCTCATGGCGGAGTTCGGAGGTTAGGTGAATGTGCTATAATGTGTTCTGTAATTTCAAGGCTGATTCTGTCAGCAGGTCTGTGGGACGCTTAAAAGCCTGGTTGACCTTTCCGATAAAACATTAGCCAGCACTTACAGTGATGTGCTTAAGAATCAGGATATTTACAGACAAGCAAGATCTCAGACAGCAGGAGGGTAGTGCTAAACGGCTAGTTCCTGCAATAAGTGGAGACAACAGGGTCAGTAGCACCACTAGCATTGTAGGATTCTTATGCTAAACAGAGGTCAGGATGTGGGTGATATGAACCCAGGAGAATATTGTCATAAATATAGCTATAGTGACCCTTATGCAAATGCTTATTTCCGTTACATTGGAAAAATTGCACAGTGCATATTGTGCAAATTAATTCTGTGGCAGCATTTACGCTGTTTCTGATTTGCATAATTCCTTTAATGTTCCATTAAAGACAACGAGCATTATGGGATGGCCCAAAAGAGGACATTAACTGACAATATGTTAATAAAAGCATAAAAAATGAAAGCATTTGGGCTTTCTTTCAGTATCTCTATGGTAATAACTGTATTCCCTGAAAATCACAATATTCCCATAATGATTCATTAAACATTGAAATGGAATAAAATGATCACATGAAAAATATACATATGCATCTAATAAACCCCCAGTCATGTCTAATCAAAAGGGCAATTGTTTAAATGTATTATGTTCTATAATTAGAATTTTCATGAGAATAATAAAACTAATTTTTTTTACCCCTGCGGTTGATATTCCCCTGCAGGTTTTCTTTTGTTCTTTTCATAATAAGGATGCCATGTGATGGTAAGATGAGCCAAGGGATACAGCGACACACACACACTTTCATCTCAAATCGAATTGGTCAAATTAAATTTAAGAGTAGAAATGCAACAACTTTATCTTTCCAAGACACATAAATCCTGACTGTGTAAATACAGCACTCGCACATTTGAGGTTGAGGTTAGAACGGAGAAACACGGCCAATTACAACTCAATAGAACTGAAAACAAACATTTTCATTTTCTAAATCGAAACTGTGCAGGCAAGGCCACCTGAAGAAAAATCCAGAAATGCATTAACAAATGCTTAGCCTGTTTATCACTGCAGAGATAACTACTCATGTGTCTGCCTGCCTTCCATGTCCATCCAACTTCTCTCTCTGGCTCTCTGGTTTTGGCCTGTACTGACAGCTCCACTGAAGCAAACACAACCATCTGTATTTGTGATGTCCATTACTGGTATATATACCCTGAGCTGAGATTAGAGAAACTTCTGGAACATCTATTATTATGTATTCTTGCCAACATTTTGGCAGTTTTAGACAATATTTACAGATGATGACCTGAACATACAGAAATATTTCAGTCATTACTTTCTATGGGGAACTTGTAAGGCACTGTTCTTTGAAATGTTGCATTGGAACAAAATATGTTGTATAAATGAACACAAATGCACAATGCAAATGTTCGTTACATTTTCTGATCAAAGCTGATTTTAAAGGAAACTTGCAAATAAAACGTATCCTATAATGTATACTGTGGCAGAAAGCACCCAAACTGTGTCTACATTTTAGTCACACCTTCCACAGATCACTTGCTTTATGTTGTCAACATCTACTCATCCTCATGTCACTCCGAACTTGTTTTCCTGTCTTCTTGTGAAGCGCTTTGCTCTTTTCCACACAATGAAAATGTATTACGGACATTATGTGTCAGTACAATACAATTCAGTGAAAAACACTTTTTAAATTAACATGTGCATAATGCCCTTGGCCCTAGTGCTGCATTTGTGAAACAAACACCAGCATCCTGTAGATTGTTTAAAAGCACCATGTAATTGTTTGACCCAAGCTGTCCTCTAGAGGTTTTCCTCACACTTTCTGCCTTCCCCACTGCCAATTAGAGCTGATAAAAGCAACAAGACCTGGTGAGGAGACACAAGACACAGAACAGTGTCTTTACTACAGTAAAGATATGAAATGACCTTAGTGCAGTTCTTTCAGTTGACCTTTCTAACAAGCCATTCTGTAAACAGTCAGCCTCCTAAACACAGTGATCCCTGTGTGTTCATTTACATGCAGTGACTATTAAAAGTCAGGGATTGCTAGCCTCTCCGAAATTATCTACCCTACCTCTAAACAATAAAGTAACTTACATTTTTACTATTGATAACCAATATAACATCTGAAAGCTCAAACACTAAAGATTCCACAACTGAAAAATTTCCGTTTTAATATTTGCTAATATTTGTCACCTCTCAACATATTTAAGTCTCTTTATATATTTTCTCAAATTTGTTGCATTGCTTTGATAAACTGCATTTTTTGAAACACACTCACAAAGGAGATCAAGATTCTAGAGACACATCTGTAGGTCAAAAAGTACAAGAACTGCAATTATTTTATTCTTTTTCTTTGCTCTAATGCTTTTAAAAGGGCCCTTAAAGGGTTACTGGAATGGTTTGGGGGCTATGTTTGAAAGATTTCATATCTCATTGAGATTTGTTCTGTTCACTCGGAGCGAAGGTCGGATCATGAGATGAGTGTGAAATTACAGGAATGAAATTACAGTTGGACCCAAGGAGAATTAGATGTAATGATTAAGAGAAAGATAAGGACAGAGAGATGACAGAGGACTGAAGGAGACAAAGACAAGGATTTATGGATTTTAACAGATATTCCTTTTTGACAGGGAAAGGTGGAAAACAAAGCCACAAAGTTCTGAATCCACATTTCACTGCTCAGGATTACAAGCTTTACAAGATGAACGTTTTTTTATCATCCACAGTAACTTCATAGAATAAGAATCTTCAAAGAATCACATCTGCTACCCAGCTAACAGGGAACGTTTTCAGAACATTGGCTAACATTCTCCAAAAGGTCTTAGTTATCAAAATGTTTCTTGCAGTAGCCTTATTTGAACATTTCTTTAACATTATATATATATATAAAATATATATTTTAAATATTTAAAAACGTTCTATAAAACAACATTATTAAAAACTGGACTTCTAAAAGTTTAAATAACATTTTTTCTTAATGGAAGCATTCAGGAAATGTTCTTACATCCTTAAATTGTTCGCTGGGTAGGTACATTTGTGTTTTTTAGGTAGTTGGCAGAAGTTGTTGAGCATCTTGGAAGTTTGGATCTAGTAAGGATTTAGTTCAGATCAGCCTCAATTGTGTCTGTATTCATATAATTCCCGACTGACTGGATGATGTTGAGACCAGGGCTCTGTGGGGGCCACACCATCTGTTGCAGGGCTCCTTTGCTGTTTATTTTTCACTGAAGATAATTCTTCAATGTCTTGAAAACCTGATATTTCCCACTGCACACCAAACCAGAAGATATAAAATAACGGTCTTAATGTTGTAACACATATTGCCTGAGGCAGTCAGGATGTGCAGAAGCAACAACCTGAAAAATACTAAAACCTTGAGCTAGAAAACATGAACAAGGCTTTTCTTAACTAGGCTAAAGTAGGACAAGGTATAAGAAAGCAAAAGATATGAACTACCCTCAATATATGTCAAATTAGAGGGCTAACTACATATAAATGGACGAACAAGCTAAAGAGACAATTAGCAAGAACCAATAACATAACACTAATCTAGACACTAATGACAGGACAAGACTACAAAAAGGAGAAAACAAGGAGGACAAGACAAGAATAGAACCCACAATAATGTGACAAATATATATTTTATAACATTTATAGTGTACTGCTGTCACTCATGGGTTGGTCATGTCAAATACCAGTTCTTCTTTAACTGTATATCTGGCCATTTCTATAGCCGTATGTAATAGACCGACAGGTGCTGTCACTCATAGAGGTTTAAAATCAGCAGGTGAACATAGCAGCTGTGATTTCGACTGTGAACCTCGTCTGTCTCAAATGCTGACACAAATCCCCAGAGACCCTGGAAGCAGCTGACCCAACTTGATAACAAGGTAACAATGTTCTAGAATGTTCTCAATGCAATCTTCTGCATGTCTGCACCATTTGTCCCAAGAGATAGAGGGAAACATGAATGAAAAAAATGGATCACCTAAAAGTGAATCAGTTATTTTTATTCACCCCCATGATGTTCCCAAGCTTGCTGTTATTTTTCCATGAAGATGAATACAAATGAGAGAATGAGAGCTATTCCTTGAAGATCATCAAAGAGCAGAAAGAACATACAGAGAGCAGAAAGAACATACAGAGAACCAGAGAGGGCAGGTGAGAAAAGACAAAACAACATCTCAGCACTTACTTTAAAAGCAGCAGTGAAAGATCAACCACACGTCATCAGATGTTGCCCCTTGAGGAAACACTACCAGGAGCAAAGCAATCAAACAGATAGTCTCTTTGTGTCAGGTGCAATGAAAAGCCAAGCTGTTATTGGTCATTGGCAGGAAATCACAGTGTTTCCTTAATAGAATGGAAATCAATAGCTGCCAGCTGGGATTTCATGCAGCCAACAGAGAGAATGTGAAATCAAGCTAATCCTCTTGTAGCCACCGCAAAGTTGCTAAAAACAGACATGAGATTTCAAAGTGAGATTACAGTCAACGCAAAAAGGGAGCAATGATAAGAGATTAAACCAAAAGGGTGCCAAAAAGTGACGGAAAATGTTCTCAACAAATTAAAGACTAATAACTCAAAAAAATAATAAAACATCAGGTCAAAGAGATACAAATATACAATTAAGGTAATATACATAATAAACAAGCTAATAAAACCAATAATAAGCTATTAAGCTAGATGTGACATTATATATTCACAGCCAAGTTTATCAATTATAATGTCAAACCTTAATAAATGATATTAAACAATTAACTTTTTACAATTAACACTTACACAGATTCACACAACTACAACATAAATCAAATTGTTGAGTGAGACAATTGGCTACATACTGAGACCAAACCAAGTTGTTGGACTACTAAAGACACAACCCAAAGCCCCATTTAGACAACCAGACACTCAAAGCGACCCGATTTAATTCCAATGGCAGCTGGTGACTTATGAGCAACACAAGCAACAGCCAAGGCTTGTGACATGATGTGGTGTGTCCAGCAATATGACAAAGCATTACACGCTAATGGAATTATTTTTGTCAATTAAAATATTTTGTTCAAAATTGGCAACCAGAAGCAGGACTGCCTCCTACAAACTGACAGGCAACACAGGGACAAAGCAGCTGGTGATGTAAACAACTTATTACATTTACATTGTTTTGTATGAGTTCCACAGTTACTGTAGCTTTTACCTACAATGTGAAAAACAGAACACAGGAAGAAAACCCACATAAAGGTGAACACCAAGCCCATATATTACAGTCATGATACTCAAAACTGATCCCCGGGGAGGCAGGCTGAGCCAGGCCTGTTGTCTTCTCTTATTGTGAGGCCTGCACAACCATCTGGGAGGCCGTTGTGAGTGACAGTCAGAAATCGATTGAGCAAACAGTCAAGCTGAAGGGATACGGAGAGAAAAGGAAACAGGCAGGAAATCAGAGGCAGAGGAGAAGAAACCTGACCATTGCTCTCCCTCGAGCTCTCTAAGGTGAAGCCCTTGTGCACAGTGATGTGATGTTATTAGCAGCTGTGGTCTCAGTGCAGATTCTCTTGGTTAGTGAGATGAAAAATACACCTGTGGCTTTAGGCATTGCTGGTCTTTATTTAACTCAGAAAACTTCTCGCTGATGCTCTTGAGTAAAATTGCTTGAGGGACCAGTTAACATTATCTCCTCTTTTTATTTGTTCATTATCTGTACTTGCAAACTTGAGAACATGTAATGTAATACAGTAACACAGACGTTGTTCCTGACTGTTATGCAAAACTTATTGAGCTTGTTAATGTTTAATAAATATGTTTGTATTGTAATTCAGAGGAGACTATTTGCACAATGGCAGACAGGGTTGAACCTAACAGACTGCACTGGACACTTGCTTAGTGGTAGGTCATCATGGGTTTCAAGAACTCTTGGAGCGCCACACAAAGAGCATCTCTTGCAACCAAAAGTCGGCTTTGTTGTGTTAATCATCTCTCGGAAAAGAGCAAACACACACTTCAGAACCAAACACACACATACACACTTTCTCCCTGTCATATCATAGGCAGACATAGCAGAAATTAGCCTCTGTATAACAGCAAAATAATGACACTGGGAAGCAAACATCTGTCTATTGAGGCACTCTGCCAGACGTCCTTTCAAAAAATAATGAACATTTACCTCACAGACACCTTTTCACTTGAATAGGCTATTTGTATTCAGTGGCAATTTCGGGGAAATTAAATTTGTTTTCTTCTCCCTTTGCTAAATTGCGGCTAGTATTAGCAGCCGAAATCAAATGCTCACCCTTATTTGCGTTTCTGTGTTACAATAAGCTTTTTTTGTCACAAGTTCATGTGAACTTGCGGAGTTCACAGAGCTTGTTTTCCTCCTATCGGTCTGTATGGGTCATTAAAAATAGGTGTCAACATCCTGTCCACGCTTAGGTCATCGCTGACGCTGACTTAGTGTTTCTAAGTTCAGTAGTCACATAATAGAACACAACGGCTGCAAAGACTCCAACAAAGCAGATTTGTCTTTGAACACAACATGTCATCTAGTTCTCTCTCCAGAGGAGATCTCCCAGCTAACAATTTTAGTTTGTAAGAACATTTCACTAATGTTTCCATTCAGTAACATAAACATTAAAAATGGTAATTTGATTGTTCTAGGAACGTTCAGAACATCCAGTTTTTAGTTAGTTAATATTATTGTTTGGTTATAAGAACATTATTTAAACATTTTTTTAAATCTGTAGTTTTTGAAATGTTCCACTAACAACTTTTTTTTTGTTTTACACATATATATACATTGTAATGTATACACACACACACACACACACATATATATATATATATATATATATATACAATATATACAATGTTAAAAAAACATCCTATTAACGTTACTGTAAGAAGGGCTTTGAGAGAACGTTATGCAACATTTTGAGAACGTTCCCTGTTAGCTGAGCGCACATCTATTGTATTTCACCCTTAGCGCTCAATGCGCACAGTTGTGTGGTACGAGCTGTTTTAGTGTTTTCCATAAAAGATAAAATGTCAGTGCTCCACGCTGATGATTATGATGGCAATGATCATCAGAACTTCCTGCTGATTCATTGCAGTCCATTCTCCTGCTGAGCCCTGCAATGAGTTTTGTCATCAATAAGAAACGTTCCTTTATTATGTAAAAACTGTGAAAGTGTTGGTTAGAAGCATTCGTTGTAATCGAAACAGATGTTATCCATTATCATTTACTCACCCTCATGTTGTGCTAAACCGGAGTATTTTTCCTCTGCTGTCTTCTATACAAAGATTTTGGATGTGCACCAGGGGCTGTCAGGCTTCTAAACAGAAAAGAGATACAACATTATTCCACACAACTCTTCAATTATTCATTTTTTTAACTGCTGTGGTCACCATTGTTATTACAGGGAGCAGCTTAAACATATTAATAACTTCTTTGTGTCGCATAGAAGGAAGAAAACCATGAATCAAGAATCAAGAAATCAAGAAAATCACCTTTTTTTAACTAAGGGCAAAACTATTTCTTAGATGTTATCTTAAGTTATCTTGCTTGCCCAGGGCAGCAAAGAAATCATATTAAATAAAAAATAAAATAAGAAAAAATAAAAACATGTTTTTTTCTAAACTGCATCTTAGGAAGCTTCACATAAGATTTTTTTAATGTATTTTTCTTCCGTGCTGTTTGTTCATGACCTGCTGGCGGTATGGAATTGATGCCTGATGCTGACGAATGCTGTGAAAGATTCATGTATATCACATATGACGTCAAAGCAGCCACAATGAATCTTAGCCCTAAATAAATCCCATTCCCTGCTCTCTTTTCAATGAAAACCCAGAAGTCTCTTTTGCATTATGGACTTATTCACATGTCTGCAATATTACAGCCAACTTACAGCATTGTCATGGGGACCCTACATAATACAATATTGTGCGTACAAGTGGCATAAGAATGAGGCAATATTAGTGCAATTTACACTTGCAAGGATAATATATGCCGCATAAAGTCTTCATAGCAACCTTTCAAAGACTGCTGTTCCGCTGTAACTGAAGTGAAATCTTATTAAAAATTGTTACTGCTCTACACGGGCAGCAATCGGCATGGCATGCAAACTGTAAACACAAGAAGTTCTAAATGTTAATATGTTAGTGTTAGTATGTTGCTACACTAATGATATACAAATAAACATAAAAAAACATAGTGGCACCGAGAAATTTGAAATAAAAATATACATTTTACACCTTTTACATTGTGGCCGAATGAAGCACGCTGAGCTTGCCGCAATGAATTATTGGATTGCTTTCTTATTCCAATACATTTACATTTAGGAATTTTACAGATGCATTTAACAGGAATTTTTAAGATTTTGTCCCATCTTAGAGCGTGTTCACTATATACATTTGATCAACTTCTGTTGTCTGGGAATGATAATATTCATCGTCACAAGGAAATTAAAGCAGCTCTATTTAAATGTGCTGCTTCTGAATGTCCTCTTGCAGGATGAAATGGATTAAGAAAACACCTGAAATTTAGGTGTCAGCGTTAGTTCTTGAATAACATGAAAAGATGGACCATTTTTAGCCCAGGCCCAATGAAACCCCGGACACCTGTTCAATTGTGAGATAATTCCCTTTGATTTTATGGAGGCAGTGTGTTTAAAGGGATGCCAAAATACATTTCTCTCTCTCTCTCTCTCTCTCTCTCTCTCTCTTTCTCATTAAAGCTTCGGCTGTTGTTTCTCGGCGGCGGGAGGTTATTAATTCACAGGTGCCCGCGTCGACTGCGTCTCCATGGCAACCGCGAGGCATCCCATTAATCCCCGCACTTTTTATCGACGCTGATTAATCCCAAACGCAGACAATGTCTGGGAAATATCAGATTGCAAACATTCAAGTGGAAAATGTGGAGGCTCTGAATATCGTATTCTGCCGGTTTTATATTTGAAATGTGTTTCTGATTATGACGTGTCAGACCGGACGCTCTCGTGGCGCGTAATATTCCGCCAAACGTGATCCGGATACGCGGCAGTGGATTAAACAAAACAGCGCGCCGTATTGAGCCCCAAATCAGCGTGAAGGTCCAAATGTTGGAAAGGTCTTGTATGTTGGAAATTTTCTTTTTTTAACAGCTATAGTACCATAGTGAGTGCTACTGCCCTGCATACAAGTCTCATCTAGGGTGTTGCCATCTGGTTGCTAAGGTATTCTAAAGGGTTTCTTTATCATAACCTCATGCAGTTTCTAGGAAGTGGCCGAAAAGAACCTTAGCAAGCACCACTCGGCCAACTGTGCACGCAGAAATGAAACTTAATAAGATAACTTTAATAAGAAACTTATTAAAAAGAGCAAAATATGCATGAAATATATCATGCCTAGCTTGATGACCCATGAATACACACAGCAAACTCCAGGGAGATCATGTAAATGAAACATGTACTCAGAAATGAATGCTTCCCTGAATATCGACACAATGAACAACAGGGTGCCATTTTATTTATTCACTATAGTTGTTTTCAGCATCAAGAAAACCAAAAAGTCTCAAATTTGATATCTAAGCATCAAAAGCTGCACCATATGTGTTTTTCCTCTGTTATTATCAGGGGCAGATGTTCCTGGGGTTTCCATGGGAACACGTGTCACTCTGATTTAGACTGGATGGTGCCTCTAGGTGCAATAAACCAGAACCGACTGAACTGTGATCACTGAAGTGAGCCACATTGCTCAGGTTGGATGGTGGAACAAGAGAAGACCTTCCAAGACAGTACAGATGGACTTAAAGGTCACAGAACGATTATCAGGAAAGTCATGTGAAAATATCACAAGTGACCGTTTGTAAGAGAATCCACAATGTTAAATCTTGCAACCAGCAATAACTGAACACTAGAGCAATATGTTTGTTACCATTATAATTAATAAAGCTGTCTAGACTGAAGAAACGTGACATTGACTGAAGTGACGTTTCAGTGTCTTTTAAGATAACACTTTTTATTTTAAAAGAACTTGTAGAACAGTTTTAATTGTTAGATTAGTAAACGTATCACATGGCAATACCAGAGTACTTTGATATACCATGATACTATATGATAACCATATTCATATATCAAAACATTGTGCCATACCATGTTAATCTTTGGAAAATTAAGTTGTAAGTTTAAGATTAAGTATATTTGTCAAAGGCCATTAAAATGCTCTACTATACATTGTGTATAATGGAACAAATTTGTGTTAGCAGATCAGTCTGCAGGGTTTGTCAAAGACTCTTGGATGGTTCTTGAATCTTTCATTCCAGCACATGGATAACGGACAGCCCCTCCACTTGCTCCCCGTCTCTGTGGTTGCCATAGCAATTCCCTAACCAATAATAGCCCTTACCTTTTGCTCCCTGAAACCAAAGGTAGGCACATGGATATGTGGTCTCTCTGATGGGCTCCCTCATACAGGCAGAGATTATGTTGGGTGTCTTTTTCAAATTGGTTGTCCAAATCCAAGCTGTATTAAAAATATCTGAAGCATTACTGTAAAAACAAAATGTTTGTCTTAGATATCTTATTGCACATCCAAACCATTGACAATGTTTTGAGTTTTGATAAGTTGAGTAACTGATAAGTTACATTAATCAAGGAATAGTTCACCTTAAATCCATCTGTCATCATTTACTCACCCTTGTAGCATTCCAAAACCTTTCCTCCTTTTGTGAAACGGTGAAAGCATGTTGTCAGAGGGTTGCTATGGAGCTGCTACAGTGTTCCAAGTTAGTATGATGTTCTGAGTGGTTGCTTAAGAAATCATGAGAGCCCACCACAAGTCTCTATGATATTCTGGTTCTGATATGTTTCACTTGTTTTAAAATCCAGCAGTCAAAAATCTTATGTCCAAGTTCTACACAAAGGCAGCTCTTTGGAAATGCAACTGAACTTCACCATTTTAAAATGAAGGAACAACAGATCTTTAAGATGCTGTCAGGTCCTGTAGGAGATGCCGTTTCTGGAGACAAATGAAACGGCTTCTTTTAAGATATGTCATCAAGATTAACAGCCTGGACACTATTAATTTACATATATGCCAATAAGAGTTTCAAAATGAAAAATCTAAAAAATTTGTGGTTGTAAATGAAGTTGGATCTTGACATATAAGGCTTGGGCTTGTTAACCCCAAATATTGTCTCCATGTATGTCTAATTCCACATGAATTTACATACTACATCTGGCAGATGAGAAAAAGGGACTTGAGCCTTATAGGGACACTTTTGACTTGTGTCAGTAAGTATTCACTTAGCAGTGACTTAGGATACCTTAGCAACCACACAGCAATGCCCTGGCAACCACCCACAACACCTTAGCATTGTGACAGTGATGACCTTGTTAACACAGTCAGCCTTGTTATGGAGAAAAATCATAGTCATCAGTTGTTTGTACAAAAAAGAAATGCTAATTTAATATTACTTTGATAGCTATGGTCGTCATTAGCCATTTTCACACTGGCCTTTAACCCGGCTACATTCAACCCCGAAACAATTTTAATGTAACAGGGTGGAAACAATGTTCTTTCAGAGAGAAATGTTATACTGTAGGTTTTTCTTTCCCATAATAGTTTTGAATCAGGAATGAAGCAAAAAGGTCCAATAGACACAGACTGATGAATGGGTAAGAGCTATGCGGCTCTTACATTTTTTTCTTTCTCTCTTGGTTCTCTGTTCTGCTGTCTCGCTCTTATTTTCTCTCTTAATGAGGTGGTGGCTGGGCAGCAGTGACATGACCTGCTGCTGTTATCTGTTTACCAAATAGAGATCTTCTGGATAGATTTCCCAAGGTGACTGTAGACGTGTACCACACTAAACTTTGACCTCCATCTTTTGAGAAGTCACCTTGCATTTAAAGGAACAATAGAAAACTCAGACACATTTATCTGTTTATCTGTTATCCTTTAATTAAGGCATTCTATAACAAATTATAATTATGTTGAAGAATTGGTACAAAATGCATTACTGGAGACCCAATGAACTTCATGACATGTATCAAGTTAAATACAACAGCAAAATTGCCACAAATTTATTTTTATTTTTTGAAGTTGCAAAATTGCCCCAGACTTAACCCAATCCCTAACCCCACCCCCAACTGTCCATCTAATATACAAATACAGCAGTTGAACAATCAGTTGAATAGCCATGCAGAGGCACAGGAAAACACACTGAAATCTCCATCAAGCAGCTCACACTTTTAAATATTAGAGGCTGGTTATCAGAGTGAAAATATTATCCATGCACACAAACACCAGAGTTCACGGGATCCAGCATCAACAAATCACTACATCAAGTACACAGGATTGGCATTTTCAATGTTTTGCAAAATACACCTGTAAAAACAGGAAGACTCCAGCATTCGAGTGGTTTGGAAATTAAATACCTAATGAAACACTTGAATATTAATGAAAAGCTTTATATGCTTTTTGCACTTAATAATATTACTGCACAATCCACATCTCTGGTATCGCTTGTGTAACTCAAAAGCTATTCATTGGAATTAATTTTTTTTTATTATTTAATGAGATCTAGCAACCTTGTCACCTCTGAGATGCTTTCTCTGTAATTTACCTATAAAGGGGAACGTTTGATAAATATGTATATTTTTGTTTCATATGAATCAGAACATTGCTGTTTATAAAAGTTGCCATTGCTATTTTATGTTATTGAACTAGGCAATGAACGCACTTCATATTTTAACCACTTTTCTGTTCAACAGGTTGAATGCGGAGTGAATTAGCATTATAATACGAGTGTGGATTGATAGTTCACTGGGAATCTTCTGCCTGTGGGTAAGTAGTGTGCATAAAAAGAACTGTCAAGAAGTTTTTCACATAGATTCATGCTAGAACATTCATTGTAAAAGATAATAGCCATCAAATACATAGAGATAACTGTTAGCATCACTGACTTCTATTAATAATGCTCAGGCAAACAACAGCCCAATGTGAGCATGCAAATTAGTAAGGCGTTTGGGTATAACCAAATGACATTCTGCAGATCGTTGCAAAAATATGCAATCGCATTTACAAATTTACGCCAACGTCCGACAAAGAGTCACGTGAGTATGATGCAACAATTGTTCGTTCTGGTTATTTATCCTCCAAATTAGCCGCCAGATGCATCCTGGATCAAAGCTAACATTAGCACCGAGGGCCATTGTGTAGCTTCAAAGGTCTGTTGCGCTGTGGAAAGTCTTTACCATCAAAAAGGTAAACACTGTCTTAATTAGGATAAACATGTAGAACAACAAAAATACGAAATACAAAAAAGACCTTTTATTGTAGGCTTTTCTGTGTTTAATGACAACATGTTCAGAGCAATGCAGATATCTTTAGCTTGAATGGGTGTTTGTTGTTGTTGGTTTTGCATTTGTGAATGCTAAACCAACCACTATATCAGACTACTTGAAAGAGAACAAAGCAAATATCTATTACAGAAGGCGTTAATCCACCTTTGAAGAGAGTGACTATTGGAGGCCTCACTGAAGGCCTAAGATCTTGCACAAAGGAACCTCCCGTTCACCTAACAGCATGTCTCTTTTCAGGCTAGTGCCTTTATTCACCACCTTGATCTTCAGAGCTAGGTTTTTTACCTGAGCCGAAGTCACCGAATCAAAAAAGAAGTCCTCATTGAAGATGGGGTTTCGGCTGTTCTTGATGATCGTGCTCCTCTGTTTCTGCAACTTGCCTGGATTGAGGTAGAGTGACACGCAGCAGTTGATGCTCTTGATATCAAACATGGGCTCGTACAAGTCCTCCGCCGCCATGATGCGGATCCGCAAGCGTGCAGTGCCTGCGTCGTAGTCTGCACAAAGCCGGACGGCGCCTCCTTTGTGCATGTTGATGGTATGTTCCTTGTGTTGACGGTCCCCACCATGCAGATGTTCCAGAGCCCCACCACCTTGTAAGGAGGAACAGTGGCTTCGTCTAGGAACATTTGGGCTGGGTTCCGCAGAGCTGCACTCATCCGTGGACAAGGAACTATGTCTGGCGAACGTCCGCTTGCCTTTTCCTACCTTGGCTTGAGTCTCCTGGGTGAAGATTTTCAGCAAGGATGCAGAACGGGAGAGCAGTGGAGAACTGAAAGGGGAGGACTCTGCAGAAGAGCAGGTGTCACTCTCGCCACCACTGAAGTAACGGTATGGGTTTATGTGAGAAGTGCTGAAGTCTGGAGGGTTGAGGTGGTTCCCTTCATTGCTCTTGCTCTGGGACTTGCGTTGAGTGTTGGGGGAGGTCACCGGGCTGGTGTGGTCACAGTGGAAGAGGGATTCTTTTCGTCGGGTGTGGGGACTCTCCATCAACGTGGCAAAGCCATATGAAGTCTGGGTTTTTGGGATGTAAGGAAGTGACATGGCTGTCTGAGACTGAGGGTCGGCGTTGGTGTCGCCCGCTACGACATCATCAGCGCTCTCAATTTGAATAATGTGGCGGTTTGCAGCCCGAAGAAGGTTCTTGGTGTTGCCGGCCAACTTACTGACGAGTCGTGGGCTACGTGGGCTGCTGATCTTCTTGTTGCTGATGGTTTGTTCAGACGTGGAGGGCTTTAAACTTTCTTTGGACTTGACATCTGGTGCCTCTGTTTCTGGTGGACAGTTTACCAGCTTTGGAGGGATAAAGAAATCTGGAATCTTGTCAGGTGTGAGGACGTTGCTGTAGACAGGTGCCTTCCCTTGTTTGTCGCCTGTCTCTCCTTGCCGGAGCACATTTGTTTCGACTGAGTCCCGGATCTTCTCCAGAACCCACATGATCCCTCAGGCCTTAACCCACCGGTTAATGATGTGCTGTCGTCTGTAACCATAAGCAACAGAAATTTCAGCAGTGAGCCTTACACACACACAAACAACACAAATGAAAGAGCAGGTACAATAATGCACTATCAAACCTTGAGCAATTGTCTGCGTATGTAAAGCTGTAAAGTGAACAAAGTAATCTGGATATTGTTTGGCAACTTTAAAGCTAAGCAATTTACTGTGTCACTTCAGCATATCAGAACAAACAAATGATAAACAACAAACAAGCTTATGATGAAGCACGAAATGTTGGGAATGACTGAAAAGGTTCATTTACATATATCATATAAAGCACAATTACAGTGTCCAGATTGTGTAATGTTTCGTGGCATACGAAGCAGTGACATTATTTGACAAAAGAAAATAAACTTCGCGGGTTGTTTTTTACCGAGAAATATAAATCCCCTGAACTTTAAGAGAGATTTAAGGGAGATTTTAACAAAGTAAAAACATCGATGAATGTAATAAAGTGTTACGCACCACGGGAGCAACAGGCTGCTCTGTGAACTGATGCTCACTATAGTACCGTTAACTTTATTTGCTCAGCACATTTACAGAATTCATCAAACGATATTACCGTCAGCAATGTTAAGAAATATTATGTCTTGATATTTGTCTGAACAGCAGAACTGAATAGGAAGTGCGTTTGAATATCAAGGTGCACCATGAATATATATTGGCTTTTCTCGACTCGTTATAAGCAAAATTAAACGAACTTCATCTGATAAAAGACAAAGACAGACCGCGCATTAAATCTTGCATTTTTTTTTCATTGACAGTTTTTGCTCCGTTTTTCTGAGACGCACTTGCTTATTTTAAAAGGAAAACGCGTTAGAAAACATTCCACTTAAAGGAATATATATATATATATATATTATATATATATATATATATATATATATATATATATATATATATATATATATATATATATATATATAAAACTTTAATCATATCAGTCCTAAAATGTAGCTTATCTATAAAGTCTACATCAATGATCACTGCGTTTTAGATCATTTAGTTTTGAATGCAGCCTACTAATACAAACACGAAAAGTTGGAGAAAAGAAAACTTTCGCAGTTGCATTAATAGCAGAGTACTCACTGGGTTCAGAAAGCACTTTCTTCAGGTTGTTCACCTGTGGTGTGTGATGTGTGATGTCCCTCCCTCACTGTGCGGCGAGAGGTGCAGCTCCACAAGCCTGTTGCGCTTATATAGTCCTGTGGCAGACGCGCGCGCCTGAACCAACCAATCAGAACCTTCTCCCGAGCGGAACCGTAATAACAGACGATGTAATGCGCTTCAAAACGATGCGACGTCTGTGGCTTTAATTATTGCTAACAGAGATACGTATGCATTATTTTCAATCGATGTAAGTGCATTTCATTACAGCTATACTATCATATTTAATTATAGCGTTACGCACTTGGCAGACAGAAAAAGACGCAAAAAACAAGCCCTCCGTCACCGCGCTTGTTACTCTGTTAGTTGCTCAGTCATTGCTGAAAATTGACTGCTCCTAAAAACTCACTGGAGCGCAAAAGCACTTGACTTAATTCAATTGAAATCACTTGGCTATCTTCTGCCTCGATCTGGCCATCGGTTTCCCTGGAGACCTCGACATGTCCGTGGCAACAAATAGATTTTCACGGATGCAGAAGTCAAACAGCCCAAACAGTGACCCAAGAGGAAAGAAACCAAGAGGATGTGCTACAGACATAAAAACACGCCAGTGAAGTGACTTGACAAAGTGAATGACAAAGAAAGGATGGAAAAACATTAACCTTCGTTATTCACTCACCCTTCCGTCGATTTGGGAGCATGCAAAATGATCATGTCTGTCAAGCTTCAGAAAAAAGTCAATCTCTTTGACGCTTTCTGTGACATTTACATCAAAGTAAATCAGTTAAGGGCAGGGTAGGCGTTTTTTTTTACCTAAAAAACATATTTGTTATACTGGTTGAAAGTCTCTTCACATTCTTATAGCAATCACTAAGTCATCTAGATATAATTATATATAAATAAAATATCTGTGGAAGGCAGAGGACCATAAACAGGTCGTCCAATCATTGCATTCGGACCGAATGCAATGATTTTATAGTCTGACAGGCAAGTACGACACCCTGTGTATGCGTTCATGTGTTGAAGGAAGCGTGGCTTTGGAAAGCACTCTGAAGGGAGGGTGGGATCTTATGCTTTTAAAGCTAGGTTGCTATTGCTAGCCTCTGAAATGATCTACCACACCTTTAAAGTGATAACATTATAGGTCTACAGCACGAAGCAGAAGTTGCTGAACTACTATCTAGGTTACTAGGAGCATTTACCATTTTAGACCCACATCCTGTGATTAGACATCTGTGCGTATAGCACATTAAACAGCAAATTAAATCATAATAAAGGGTGATTATATCAAGATGACAGGCAAACTGTTCATTAGGTTTCTAATGTCCTACAATTACCATTTCAAAAACATTACAGATAGATATAAATTACAACCAATACTCGAGTCAAAAGAAACGTCATGTCATTGAAAAGAATGTCAATGTCATTTTCAAAAACTTTTTGTCACAATGGCATGCTTCAAAGAGCAAGACTCAATGGATACATTGAGTTTGAAATAAAACAGACCACATATTGACAAAAAGACCTGACAGAAGGGTCACATGTACACTACCAGTCAAAAGTTTGGAAACACTTTTTTTCTTTGTTCATATTTTTTTAAATTTATGAATAGTAGTAAACTTATCAAAACTATGAAATAACACAAATGTAACTTTAGGAATTATGCTGTGACTAAAGAAAATTAAAAATAAGGTAAAATAGGATATATTCTAGCATATTCAATATAGTCACCCTTCATCTAGAATTTATAAACATTTTCTTGACATTTTCCATCACCCGGTTTCTTGACTGGTAGTGTATGTCAAATATCATTACCTGGTCACAATTTGTTGCACTATTTCAAGCCTTCGTATGAGTTGGTTCAAAACTGAAGAAACGGAAACAAAGATCAAGCAGGGCAAGAAAGCAGGCTTGACCTGGAAAAAAAATAAAAGGTCACAGTCGTACAGCTAAAAGACTCAGGGTACTTTGTGTTCCAACAGCTTCCGTGTAGCTCACATTGTTCCATTTATGTTCTCTGACAAACACACAGTGTGGCAGCAAAAGCAACGAAATACACATCACACTCATTGCACAGAAAGGTTTATTCTTACACTCCATTCTCCGTCATGGTTTCCTTGACAACAGAAGCATGCACATACCCTTCCGGGAGACTTCAAGTTTTTACCCATCACCCTCTTGTCTGAAACTCTTGACCTGCCAGTTTGCAATAGTTAAAGTGTGGTTAAGAATAACACAAGCTGTACAGACAGGCAAAACTATGTTTTACTGGGTTAAGGATGCTTTGAGTGGCAATAGGACTTTAGTTACAGTAGTTCTCAGTAGTGGTCAGGGTGAGTTATGAAATGCTGGCATTTCTCTAAGGAATTTGGGAAGGACGTATTTTATGGGATCAAAACAAGCTGTGAGCTTTCACAGAGTTCCCACAACTGTTAAGCAATATACTTCCATGACTTCCAGTCATTTGTTTAACAAGTTTTTCTGGAAATGTCCACGGGAAAGGGGATTTTCTCAGGAAGTCAGTGGAAAAGCTGCTTTCACAGTGATTTCCTGATTCCAAGTGATTCTCTGAATGTGTTTACAAATCACACAGATAATAACTGCCCAGTGCTTTATATGGTGGTGCTGCTGCCAATTAAAGACCTTTCAATCCAGCTGACCTTCAAGTCAGGTCTGTTGACACCATAATTGAGCAGCAAAATAATCCAGACTATAGCTGTATTGTCAAAGGCCCTTCATAATAGCTCTTGGTATACGACTGTGGCAAATTTCATTCATTCCTCTTTCAAAGAAAGGTCTACCGCCTACACTTAATGTTTGATCAAGATTTAGACCTTTTACATGCAAATTATTCATTGGAATCCATGCTGGGTGGTGATGAAGTGACTGCATCATAAACCTTTTCTGTACTTTGACAGCGTTATAAAACACTGGGCCCCTGACTTGAATGATGATTCTTGAGACCCAAGAATCTTCCCACTTTGTCCCATAGCTATAAAGTATAATGCTTTAACTTTGGACATAAGGTTGAAATTGGATCTCTATTTGCCCTCTTAACCTAGATTTATTAAAACGGTTCTGGCTAGATTATTGTAATGTTAGATTATTCAAACATTCCAAGTGTACGGAGAACATACATGAAAATGAAGGTGCTAATGGACTATGTTCTGCATTTATTGTGTATAAAAGTTGCAAAAAAAAAAAACCCTAAAGGAAATTCTTTTTGCTATAGTCTGGGCTGTAAAACGTAATGCTACTATAACAAGACATACACTGCCCTCTAGTGGCAACTTTAGTACCGATGTCATACACACGTACATACATTCCTTATATTTTGCATGGCTTACTGTGATTTTGTCATGGACGACACCCTGAAACAACATCCCTTTCCTAAAAATCTAATTTGTTAGTAGGAAAAGTGATACAGTTATGCTAAAGGAGTCAAACAAGGACTTTTTTGTTTTTTAATGGTCATTAGTTTTGTTTTTTTTACAGGACGTTAGAGGTAGACAGGTAAATAGGGGACAGCAAGAGGAACAGGATCAACATTCCAGACAGACTCGAACCCAGGTCTGAAACCAGCAACTCCTGTAAGCAGGAGTAAGCAGGCTTCCTTCTGTCACTGCTTGCACACTTTGTTACAATATACACAAAGAACAAGCAATCCTAATAAAGATCTTTATTCAGATTTAAATAGATTTACAAAGCATAACAAAAAGAAAATACAAAGAAGCAGAAACAGTGACCCCAAATGCCCCCATGTGCATACAAATGTAACGAAAAGGTTTAAAGGGTGTGCTGGGGGTCAAAGGTCAGCCTAAATCATAGGTTTCTCAAATTGTGTTCAATTTCCTGAGGAGGTTATGAGCTTCCAAACCTTCCAAATGTTAGTCACCACAAAGCTTAAAATGAACGAGGAAGCAGAACAAATATTAAAATACCCTAAACGTAAAGAGTAGCTAGAGATATAGCGAATATAGCAAAAAAATGCTCCAAATCTACCTCACAACCCCATAAAAATGACAAAACACAATTAACATCACAGGTTTGTGGATTAAATGATACGTAATGAAGACCCAGTGGGCGGAAAAAGCTATAAATGCTGTGAGCTTTATGTAATACAACTATGTAGTAAACGCCTGGATAAGTTCCTCCACTGAAGAACATGGAAAAAGTTCATCGGAGACCTCTTAAAAAAAAAAAACGCTCCTTGGCTGGCCAAAGATGCGACGCATTGTGTTTTATGAAAAAGCCGTAGCCCTGAGAGTGTGTATTCGCTTCTTTTTTACCACCTAAGACACCAGGATGGTTCTTCAAATACGTTGAAAACCTGAGATAAAGATTTTCTAAATAAAGCAAGACGCAGACTCTAGCATTTATTGGCTGAACACCACCTGACCCCCCCCCCCTCCCCCCACACAGATAAAATGGAAGAAATAAAAAAAACCTCTGGGTTTAGACTTGTTATTTGTAGATGTAGCTTAAACAGAAGAACAGGAACGGTCAGTCAGGATCAATAACCTCTGCAAAAATCATCTCCAATAGCACAAAATCTCGGGTCAGCACAACACTGTCTGTTCAGTCCAGGATCTCGGGTAAAAGGATCTCCAGACGTCTGCAATGCAAGCCAAAAATAGAAAATATTCCTTTTTTGAATTGACAAATAAACCAAATGGAACAGGGAGTGAGGAGTTCAGTTCTTCACAATTCTGGTCATCATGACTCTTCTGTGCCAGAATCATCATCATCATCATAGCAACAGTCCTCATCATCATCTTCATCATCTAAATCATCATCATCATCGTCATCATAATAGTCATCGTAGAACAGGGTGGAGCCTTCATCAGCAGGTGGGGCACGGGTACGAATGCAGTATTCCGCCAGTGTGGTGGGCACCTTGACCCCGTCCCGCTCAGCATCAGCTTTGGTGGCTAGTACCTGTTTCCTGAGGACCAGACCATACAACTGAGTGCAAGCCTCAAAATACATGTACTGGGACTCAATATTTATTAACATGCAAATAATGTAATTTGGATTTTAAAGAATGCAAAAAAAAAACCAAATGAGATGTTACGCAATTTCACAACATGACTTTACACACATACATGCAATAGTACTTTAAAGTAGCTAATAGTAGTAAAAAGGATATAATATGCTTTCTAGGTCAATTATATATATAATATATATATAATTAGTAATAGCACTGCATTGTAGCTAATAGCAATAACTGCTTTTTGAATGCACTAAAATTTTATATACACGCGTGCACACACAGCTACATGAACAGGGTCTCTCTAACCTGATGATTTCTGCATACTCGCGGTCTTTCCCTTTACTGTCCCTCCATTTACGATACATGACTGAGGCGTCCACGTTGGCAGGCGAGAATGTGTTGGGCTCGTTCAGCAGTGAGATAACACTCAACAAGATAGTCCTGTAACACATTACATCATCAACTGATTATATTAAACTAATTATGACCGTTTGTCTCAATTACTGATCTCATGTCACAGAGGCGTATCAGAGTCGAGGATGAGACAGAGTGCAAATAATTACAAGCTAGTCACATACACAAGAGAAATTGTATATATGACAATATTTCAAATTGTATAAGATGGATGATTCTGGAAGAATAGAGAGTATTGTTAAATATTTATACCTCACATTCTGTGTGGGGTTCCATCTTTCTGATGGCAGCTCTCCACTCTGTGGATCATCTACTGGTGGGTGCAGAATGGAAATGCACACGTCCCCATTCTGAAAACAAACATGTTACACATCCATCAGGCTGTTCTGTCATGAGAATACCCCTTAAAAAGATTTTGATAAAATAAAGCATAAAATTCAATGTTAAAAATTATACATGCATGTTATAAATTCCAACAAAAAAAACCCCTTCAAATTGTAGTGCTTTTAGGGTTACTTTAATGAAAAATATTAGGATGATTTATTAATGCCAAAGCAACTGTGATTTAGGTCAATTTAGACTAATCTATTAAATCTGTGTTAATTTCACACAGTAACATTCAACACTAAAAAGTATTGTTAACACTACGTTATTAAACACCAATTTGAACTGCATCTCTCAAAGGCATCGTAAGCCAAAGTATATTGTGTAGCACCAATCGGCACCAATGGTGTCTACGATCAATTTAGGCTCACAATGCTTTAGAGAAATGCAGCCCAGGCTGTAACTGATTTGGTTTGTAGTCTGACCTCATAGATGTTGGGATGCCACATCTTGGTGAGGAATCTGAAGGCAGGGGGTGAGTATGGGTAGTCAATGGGGAATTTGATTCGTGCCTGGAGGAATAAACAGATTCATTAGGTAAAAGAGATAACGGTACATTGTCGGCTATTGGGTAGGGTGAAATAAACATTTCACTCAAGAGAAATATGACTGAACACAGAGACCCAAGATTCCAATGAAACATTAGCTTTGTCATTCAAATGCTGATTAAAACAATTACAAAAATTAAGGCCATAAACAGGCCTCACTCCGTTTCATTACAAAATTACCTCAGTGTTTGTGTGCCCAAAAGATTACACACCCATTCCAAAATGCATGTTTTTCATTTGAGAATTTCTGGTTGAGCTTAAAGCCTGTTACAAGTTAAGCTACCATCTGCAAAGCAGCCAAACTGCATAGAAACCGATTCATGGCATAGGCTGATAATCCCCCTTATGTTTAGACTCAAGTCTTAACTAAATGTTTCATTATGCTGTAAAAACATATCGTCACGTACAAAAACAGCAAACAGCATGAGCTCATACCGCAGGCTTCACATGGGTGCTAAAACAGGTTAACATAACAGAATTGCTAAGATGAGTATCCAAGTTACTACATTTATAGTTAAGCATTTGGCAGATGCTTTTAACCAAAGCGACATACAGTACATTCAAGTTATACATTTTCTTAGTACAAGTGATCCCTGGGAATCAAACCCACAACCTTTTACGCTGCTAATGCAATGCTCTACCACTGAGCTACAGGAGAACTATCTACATTTCTACTACAGGAGAACTAGAAAAGTCTCCTATTTACCTTATACTGCTAACAAAGTACCACTGGAGCAGGGCTCCCAACATTCAGTTGAACCTCCAGGGACATCACTAGAATTCATAGGGCCCATGACAAAATAAGAGTGGGCCCCAGCCCTCACAGTGTAAAGACAGGGGCCTGTGGGACCCCCTTGTCACATGGTCTGGTTGTCCACTCCTGAAGGCCCTGTATACCTTTGTGACCAAAATTATTTATTTGAAATAGATCCTAATGGAACCACAACAGGGCCGTCCCTAACCATGAGTACATGTTGCATGCATGTATATATCTGTGTAAAAACAAAGTCCACACACATAGACAATCAAATCCTTCACAATCTGTAGCAAGCACAGCCTGGTGCCTTTCAATTTAGTGGGTGGTAGGCATCCACGCTCGAACATACAGACCACTCCACAACCCCCACACCACATTTGGCACAGTCAGCTGTTGTGTGCTTCAAAGGTCCAACTCTTTGATGGAGGACAAATGCAGAAACCAAACACACACACATAGTGGCACCTGTACATATCGAAAGATACTTTAATTCCTGAAACCCAAATACCACAGTGCAACTTTTAGGTACGCAAACCTATTAAACCTCAAGTAGGGATCCATGTTAGAAGGGAACGGAGATATGTTTCACCAGAGCACACTCACAGAAGCTCTTCAACACCGCGCATAACCCGACACACAAGAGCTCTTGTGACTGCCAGTGTACTGAGTGTCTCTTTGGCTACACAACCTCGCAGCTACAAGAGAGTTAGGATACACGCGTAAAACCAACAGAAAAGAGAAAAGAGCTGGTTCTTATTCAGTTAAAACTACATTATCTTAAGAATAAATTTAAGATTATTTGTACTTCAAAAGTACTAAAAGAACTGCTGAAATCATTAAGGTACGGTAATCGTTAAAAGTGGGATCTAATTGTTAACAGAAGTGGCTGTTCATGGCAGGAGGCCAGTGTTTATTTGCATTTTAATTTTACGATTTGTAAATGACTTGCGTTGAATCACCTGGCACCTTCACTGGCAGAGAAAGCGTTGGATTTGACATAGTTTATTGCTCTTGAAACAGCTGGAAAAGCTGACTCATCTGTAAATTAGACGTTAGCCTTGGGAAATAAGAGAACTGCTGCATTTAGGAGAGTTGCTTTTGGTTTACATGATCAATCGATTCCAGAACACTCTAATGTATGCGACTTATATTAGGTATTTGTTTGAAGTAAATTCAAATGACAGTGTAAGCCGCGTGGAATAAATGAATATGGTTTTTGCTGTAAAATCTCCATCTTGGAGCACAACCTAAAAATAAATCTCTCTCCTACAATCCCTTTTGGAATGGGATTCTGGGCTGGAAAGGGAAATAAACCAGGTCATCGCAGTTTCAAATCTCCCACACCTCCATCGCTATTTCCCACATCAGCCTCCTTATCTTCCGCTGTCTGCCCTTATTCCATCCATCCCCTCTGAAACATTAGATGAGATGGAGAGATCAAATCCTTGAAGGGAAAGTATTGCAGAGGAGAGACAGCCCCTGGGGCCCATCAAAATGACCTTTATAAACAGCCTCGGGGAGAGAGAGAGAGGGGGGGAGGGGAGAGATTTGAGTTGTTCTTTTACTTTCCATCATTGTATCACTTGACACCAAAAGCTAGTTAAGAATGAACAGGGGTCTACTTGATGCTAGTAATTAGCCTAATTAGAAGGCCATAAAGATCTCTGTGAAGAGCTAGAGCACTTTACTAAACAAGGTCTTAACCCAGTAAATAAAGACGCTTGTAAATAAGCGTGGCAAGTGGGGATTATAAGATTGTAAACAAGCATGAACCCAAAGTTGATCTTTAGGAGTGACTTTTCACACTGTTATTTTGTATGTTAACGTGGAAAGTTCTCTTTACCCAATATGGGATTAAGTGTTTGTCATGAAGCATTTTCTAAACTAGCAATGGCAGATTCTGTGGTGTGAGAAAGTGTGATTATTGCAGCCTTGTACCTTTGACTAAATCACTAATTGACCAAGTCTTGCTGCTACGCAGCAGTATAGCACTCTGGACTGTGTAATATTACTTTATTAACAACATAAGAGTCGCAGAGCTACTACTGACAGGACAGCAATCTGATCAGTAGGTTAAAAAAAAAAAACCTTAATTCCAAAACAAACATGTCATGAAGGCATTAAACATTATTGTAGATTTAGGAGATGCTGACTCACTTCTCCAAACATCTTTTAGGCACTATTCAAAGCAAAAACGGTCACAATTAGGGTGTCGGTCTCACTTCCCCTCTATTCAAGCTCTCTTTTAAAACACTTCTTCAGCCTCAGGAGGGGAGGGGGTAACATGACTTAAGCTGCCAGGCTAAGTCAAGCCCAGCCAAGCCCTGCGCTCTTCACCTGCCAAGGGCCAGGGTGTGTTTGCTCCAGTGGAGCTACTGGGTGATCGGGGGCAAACCGTCCTACTTGTCAGCTCAATGCCACGTGTAAGAACATGAATCCTGCTTAAAGAGATCCCACATAATGACTAGACCAAATCTCCTTTAAGTCTAACATTCAGGCTAGGTAAAGGCTGGTGGTAGGGGTGGGTAGTATGACCAAGTTTTCATATAACGGTATGAATCATTTTCGTGTGAAAATTAGTTGTTTATCACAGTTATTTTATCTCATATGTTTTTTTAATTGCCCAGCCTTAAATAACGTTATTAGATAAGTGTTTCCCAGGAAACACATGGACTTTAAACACATAACTGTAAGTTAGTTAAAAGTGTCTTAAATGTATTCTTAAATGTAACCACCAAAATGTAAATGTACATTTAAATGCAACCAAGAAATCAAAATCCAGTGGAAGAACTATATTAACAAAGACAAATAAACAGAGAAGGAGTCCTGTCTGGTTGTGATGGGGTTAGTTAATGTGCAGGAACTTTCTCATCTCTTCCTGTTAGGAGAGACACAGAGAATGTCCCTGGGCTGACCTGCTTCCTGCCTTCTTACAAACGCACAGGCAGTTTTTCCGCATCAACATAGGAAAACAATAGAGTACGGTTCTAAAGGAGAGATTTTTCACAGCTATGCACTGTCAGTTTAGACACTCAGCAGAAGATTCTACTGGACCAATGGGACAACACAGTACCTTCTGAAGTTCTCAACAACTACATGGCTATCTCAAGTACTGCTGGCCACACCAGTTTTACTCTTGTGCTAAGGCCCACTGTGCCCAATGGTTAAATGTTTCTTGACCTGTCAAATTTGCTTTTGGGCCAGCCCAGGCTAGAACGCTACACGATAACTGTGCATCCAATACCCAGGCTACACAGTAACAGTGTATCCAATATGCCCAGCAGGTTGGTGGCCACTTGCTAATAACATCGCTGTGCGCAGAAGTCGGTTGGCCAGCATGCAAGCCAATGACACACAGACACAGCTATGAAGCCAGGCTAAATATAACCACTATTGTTGTGTTCTGACAGACTGACTTTGCCTGGACACCAAGTAAATCTTGTGGCAAAAATAATTTAATCATTTAACCAGCAAAATAGTTACATCTCATTCTACATACACACATTCCATGCAATGTTCTTTAATTCAGGACAAAATTCATCAGGACTAGGTTATTGTTTAAATAGCAGCTTGGAAGAGCTTGTTCAGATGAGGAAAACTAAGATGTGACATATAGTTCTGTAATTCTGTGTTAAACAGCAATTACATGCTTTCTCTAATTAATGGCACAAAATTACAGGCTCACTTGAAAAACAGGAAATCTATTTAACATAGCCTAATTACTCTATTATGTTACTGCAAATATGAATTGGCAATCTAAAAAGGAAATGCATTTTGATGTCATAAGCTCATAATGCTATGTGGCAAATCATATTTCCAAAGAATTGAAGAAAGAAACACAATTTTAACGAACAACAACTTGCTCATAAATGAACCATATGAGCAGGGATAGTTAAGTAACCAACTGACAAATATTGTTAAAGAATGTAACATTCTATATTAAACAATGCAGTGTACCTTAAGTAATGCCTCAAGAAATATTTAACTGAGATAAAGATTTCAAACACCAGCTCTACAGTTTGAAATATTAAGCCCTATAATAATATTTACATTTACATTTATTCATTTAGCAGACGCTTTTATCCAAAGCGACTTACAAGTGCGGAATACAACAAGCGAGTCAACCTGAAGAGGCAACTAGACACAATAAGTAATAATATGAAATGTAATTATGAAATTTAGAGACATTGGATGGTTATGATTAAACATTTTAGTGTCAGATAGAAAACCAGCGTCCCATATTGAAGTGAAGCTCTTGAGAATTATTATCATTGAAACAAGCTCATCAAGTAAAATTCATTGAAGAAACTGTAAAAACATACAGTCTCAGCTCCACTGGACAATAAGGGGATGGAAAGTACTGAAGGAGGCAACAGTAGAGCACAATGAGGAACAATAGAGCAGTTCTTATATCGAGAACAGACCAAATGTTTAACAAATGAATCGTTTGTGTTTGAAATGTGAACGGACGTCATAAAGCTAACGACCCAATCTAACTTTTAGACCGTCAAGCATGTTTTTATTTGACGTCATAAACAACGCTAACAAAACAAAGGGCTGCCCTCGTTTTCGAACGTTCGATTATGACGCCATCACACACAAAATCGAATTCGAACTCGGAAGTTTGAAAATTCGAACAATAACACACGCGAACTCCGTCGGCCGGGGGTCAGAAGATCGTTCCACCTTAACGAGGTACAGTAAGCGGACACTCACCTTAAAATAACCCCCTTCGTAATGCGTGTTGGGGGGCCCGAAAATCGCAACTTCCCAGTTGTACAAGTCCGACTCGTCGACTAAAGTTATTTTGAAGCCTTCGACCGGCTCGTCCTGGAGACCTTTCAGTTCCAACATTAAAGCTTTTTGAGAACTCGCAACATGATGCGGTCCACGCTGAGCCATATTCCGAAAACGAGCGATCAGACTGGATCGGCCGTGGCTTGTTTTATCAGGATACGCGTCGGGCTTCGGGGAACAGTCGACAATCACCCCACAAACAACTTTCGTGCGTTTCAACGCGCTCTGTGGTTTGGTCGTTTGTCAAACGCCGCCTGCTACTCCGTTCAAAAGCCAAACAAGCTGAACTCGTCCGCGGTGAGCCAACAAACTCGATCGATCACTCGGTGACAATTAACGAATAACAGAAGTTCCTCTCTGGGATTTGTCGTTCCACGTATCCTCGATCTAAGTGCACCAAACGTGTTTTAAATTAATCTAGGGCAGTAAATAAACATGTCCAATGCAGGGCAAGTCGAGGAGCCTCTCACCCTCCCCCAGCCGTCACACTACAGGATACTTTGCTAGCAGCTGTAGTTCACGTCCCTCTAATACGCCTCCAACCACCAATGAAAGGCTTTGGCACACTAGACGAGTGTAAGAGGTTTCTCAACCTTCTGTGACGTAAAAACAATAACACGACTGCCCTTTCGCAATACAAACTACTTAACACGTAAATACAATGGCTTATTTTGTAACAGGACTGATCAAGTTTAATAAAAACAATTAGGCATATGCTGACAATAAACTTGCCTGCTTTTGGAAACATATGGCAGAAATATGGTAGATATTAGTACCATGACATTATCATAAATCCTTACTGCACCACCCCTTGACTGCAGTAACCAGAGATTCTTTGTAAAAGTATTCTTTATCTTTTTAGATAACAGGTAAACAACCAGATAAACTAAACAGGAAATTGTCGTCTTTCAACTTTGGCACTGTACATGCCTGCAATGAAGTAAAAATGTATGTCAAAATAATGTGCAATGAAGTAAAAATGTGTAATAGTGTCAACAGTGTAAGTCGGATATCAGATGGACACCATTCAAACTTATGACAGTAAAAGGGTGAGAGTAATAAGTAACTTTTAACTGTCTTGAAGTTCACACACGATTATAAACAAGAAACATCTGTAGTTGCTTAAACAGAGGAAAACATGGACAAAAAAAATTTAATATACATTATTTATATGTGTTTTTATTGGTACACACATAAAACTACAGTATTCTCCCCAAACTCAGAGTAGTCATCTCAAGAATGGTAATAGCAAATTATTGGTCATTCGTTTTGCTCATTTATTCATCTTAAAACATTATATTACATCATACAGTTGGAAAATACATATGGAGTCAGACAGTACCGTCAAACAAAGAGCAATGAGAGTATATTTAATGATAAGCCAAATCCAGCAATATCTGCACTACAACTCGCCAGAGGGAAAACCTTATTGGATTAGCTGGGCCACTTCACTTGAGTCACATTTAACGGCTAAGTATTCAAATCTATATGGACCCCCTAAATCTCAGCTTGGACACCAAAGACCCACCCCTCCCAAACCCCCTTTATTGATATTTAAAGCAAATTGCAAATCTTTAAAAATATCCTAAGACATTGTTTTGTAGTTCATGTACTTGTAACAAATAAAAATACATTACACCTTCAAAAGGCGTTACCATGGTGAATCCGCCAACTTAGAAAAGAACTGCGACAATCAAGGAATAAGGGATCTTTCTATGCAAGTGTTTGTGTGTTAGTCAAAAGAAAATAAAAACAGGCAAAATAAATACACATTCCTACCCATGCAAGTTATAAATTTGAAGTGACTTTAAATACACTTATCAGATGATTCAGTCTTATGAAACCTGTCAATCACTACAGAGATATTTATCCTCCCAAAAACATTTTTTAAACCTGATATTCTAGTTCTTGTTGAACTTTTGTGATTGGAAAACACTTGCAGGTCGCCCTCTTTGGTTGCGTCCTTACAACAGAGCGCTACAGTGTGCTGGATTAGACAGTTACACAAGTTAAACACAAGATATACTTATAGCACGTGCCTGAATTAGTCAGTACAAGTTCAGTAGTGTGGAAAAAAGGCATTTAACATCTTACGAAAAAGAAGCCATCGAATGCAACTGACAAATATACAAGAGGGCAGTTAGAAGAGCTGAGGAACACATGAATCGTGAGTTTGGATGAAGTGTAGATGTGAAACAGATGGCAGAAGTGCACATTTCACTAATTTTTTTTATTAGATTCCCTGTAACAGTATAATATTCTTGAGTCTAAGAAAGAGAAGTAAACCGTTTTTGTAATACTGTCCAGGGAACATGAACACATGGAGATACCGTTGTGTGGTCAAATATGATGTTAAAGGAATATTCAGGGTTACATAAGAGTTTAGGTCTATGGACAATATCTGTAGATGCTGTCAATACTTGTAACTGCATGTATAAAAAAATCACATGCCCAATGTACAGAAATCACATGCCCAATTGAGTTAATGTTAGTACTGTCAGAATTACAGTAAAGACAGATTTCGTATTTGTCTAAGGTACAGGTAGGAATTATTTTCATAAATAATTTTTGTTTTTGATGAGAACAAATATTTAACTCAGAATGTTCATTTATTTATAGCAAATAGGAGTTTGTATTCTTGTGTACTTAATTTAACTGCATCCATGAAGATTTGATTGTTCAGGACTGCACTGGGTTTCTATTAACCTGTCCAAATCTCACCGGCTTGTATTAACTGAAATTTTGCAGAGTTAGATGTTAGTGTGAAGTTGATGATTTTGTAGTTAGCAATGTAGTATTAACTCACAATATTATTAGAATTGTGTCTGGTTCACGCTTATGTCAACATTAAGACACAAATAGTAGTGGGCCATCACGCTGAGTGTATATGTATACACTGAGTGCCATCACACAGGGAGGTATAAGTAAGGTGCTAAAATGCAACCCTGTGTTCCTGTATGTACTAGCATGCATCGAAATGCAATGTCTGGAGCTGCATTAGTGAGGCTGAGTTGGAGGTTGGTGTACAGGGCACTTCAGAATTTGAGGGTGGGAGCTGGGTGGGTTTCTAGTGTGATACTGAGTACCCAGTCCTGTAAGGGGGTAGTCTTCAAGATAACAACACACATATGCTACAAAACTGGCAAGGAGCAAACACGCTGTTTAATGCGGAAAAAGGCGCTGATGGGATTCAGGACAAAAAAAAGCAACAAAACGCAAAACAAAGAAAAACAAAGCTCAAGCATCCACAATGAAAAATCCAGTTCTCAGGATGAAAGTCATGGACCAGTAAGACAACAGCAGAGTGTCAGCGAGACCAAAACACGTTAGAATGCATTCAATGCAAGAAGAAGCTGAGGAAGAGGGTGTGGGATGATGCATGAGATCAGATGCGAGGAATGCACGTTGAAAGTCGAGAAGGGAAACAAAATCAGTGACACAAAGACAAGACGGGGCTTGGAATTTGAGGTCTTAAAAGAAAAACAAAGGATAAATAAATACAAAAGGAGGAAGTTCAGAGGAGAAAACACGAGTCTCAGAGTATATGATGCAATTCTGAGCACATGTTGTTTTATCTGGACAGGCTGTGGTGGGATTTAGGGGGTCTCAGAGTGGTAAGGGGTCTTCTCAGGCTCGATCAGCATTTTGAGAAGGTCTCCTTGATTTCATCCAGCACATTCCCCAGGAGAGATGGCTCATCGCACTTGGCGTCGATGGAGACCGTCTGATTAGCCTGGATGCAAGGGAGACGTGGGGGATGGGTTAGATATAACTTGGATAGAGGTGCAGGGTGCATTTCTTTATCATTTTGAGGGTTGGGAACCACAAAGTGGTTCTTTTTTAGAACAGGTTCCAAAAAGAAACCATTTCCATTTCCAAAATAATCATTTTCATTACATTTGTTTATGTTAACAGCTTCTGATTCAATTAATGATACTTTTAATGTTTTGAACTGGAAGATTCATCGCAACTTCGATCCCTAACCATATTCCAAAAGATCATTGGAGGCTTACGGTTTTGACCAGCAAACAGACGTGATGGCCCTGGATCGACCTGCTGTACATGGAGGCACAGGAGTCAATCCTCTCCACAACTGCGAAACAGGAAGCAAAAGACTCATGATATATGGGTTCTCACAGTTTGAAACATATTACAAACACAGCATTCCAAGTCAGTGTACCAGAGAAGTGATGGTGGAAACAGATCCTGGCCAGCAGGTGATGGAAGGGCATGTTGATTCCCTCTAGCCGTAGAGAGCTCCCCTTCAGGTCGCCCGACTCCAGCAGCTTAGCATACGCATCACTGACAACACAAGGCATGTGTGTATAACATCAGCAACCAGAATCTAATGAAATCTATAATCACAGGACTGAGGCTGCTGGTTAAAGGCATGGAATGGCATTCGTAACCCATTTGTTTCTGTAATGTGATATTTGTCTGAAAAAAATAAAGTGGGGTGGGACTAGACTGTAACCCTGTGGAACTAATTGGGGGGAGTGGGTGTGGTATCAGACTTGAATTTGAGTTTATTGTGGATTGTGGAGGACTCTTCTGATTTTTTTTTCATGTCTACTATCATTTGCAAGTATTGCTTTAACCTTTATTGTATGCACGTCACTGGGAACTGAATATCTGTGCTAACAGTTGCAAAGATTTCATAAAGGCTGCATTACCTACAACAATAACCATTCAATGCCTAAATAGCTATTTAGTTAACAGTAAACATTAACCGGCAGACCATGTGGCCTCACCTGTAGCAGGGAGTGGTGATCAGGTATGATGTGCATGTAAAGTGCAATTTGAAGTCCAGTTTCTCGTGAGTGGAGGTGTCATCCGACTAAACCAAAAAAAAAAAAAATCAGACCTCAATAAGCCAAAACATTCCAGTTCAAGGTTTAAGCATTACAATTATATACATTATGTATATCTGTGCTTGTGTGAGTTTCCCCACCTTCACTATAAAGGTGAGTGTTCCCTTTAACTTCTGGGGCATGACGATACTCTGCACTGAAAAGACAAATCTGGTCTCGTTTGACACCCCTGGAAAAATGAAATGATGCACAAGAAAAGTAAATAAAAAGTAAGGAAATACTCCAAGAATTTTGAGAAACATTTCAAGAGCTTCCAGACAAAACCTGCCACTTCTAAATCGAGTCAGAAGGTCCTTAAGACTGTTCGGCTCTTATGTTCTGATGGTTCTGACCTGGTGGCAGTTGGAAGGGGACAGCAAGGCCATCGTGGGGTCCGGCTCCCTCTGGCCGCTGCAGTTTGGAGTTGAGGGAATCCAGCACGTTGAACTCCATGGATTTGAGGAAGCTGTCACACTTGTTTTCAAAGATGACAGACACCACAACTTGACTCTCGTCCTGGTGATTTCCCTGGATATCGTACACCTGCGGAGGTGAAGACAACACAGGTTTTTCATCAAGAAATGTAACATTAACAAAGTAACACCAAAATGTGCAGATCACTCCAACACAAACTGCTTAAAACACCAGAAGATATATAGATCTACAGAATGTTTTAGAAAGAGTCCAACAATTAGGTGAAAGAGAGCTTATATTAGCATACAAAGAAAATAAATAATTTCGTTAGACTTAATGACATCAAAGTAATGTTTAAAAGTCAGAGCTCAAGGGTGAACAGATCTTCTCAGTGTTATAGAACTCATCAGAATTTAGTCAGAGCAGATGCCATATTTAATGTGATATTCATGAACATGAGGCTATGAGGCATTGTGTAGGTCATCATGCAGGTTTGAACAATGTGGTTTCTATTTCTGCTGGCTTTATCTGTACATGCCTGTCAATATTGTCACTAGCTGCACCATAAACAAATAAAAACCCTCCTACTGGCCCAGCCACTCCTTACTGTTAGATCTTAGATCTTACTGTTAGGCCACCTCTAGGCCAATAAGATGTCTAGACAAGGACATTAGCAAAGCAAATAGACAACAGCATGATGTACTGACCAGACCTCAAAGCCTTCTTGCCATCTGTGTCAAATTAAAAATGCCATGTGCTTTGACTAAAGTCTACCTCACAGCAACTTAGCAGCAACATCAGCAGCCTGCTGCTATGGTTACCTGATCAGCATCTTCCTTCATCTTAAAACAAACATGCAGAGACAAATAATAAAAAGTGAACAAAAAAAATATATATATATCAAGACCATGGACCAGAATCACTTAAAATCAATGAGACCTCGCTTTACCAAACACACTGACCAGCATCCATGTCTCAGCATTATAAGATCTTAATTACAGCCTGAGACTTGTGCTGGTGTGGGTAAAAACATCCGATTGACTAAATCACACTCACCATCTTGATGTAGGAGTTCTCGGCCAGAAGAGAGTAATTTGACATTGGCTGAAACAGGATGAAAGATCGATCAGTACAAAGCAACATAAATTTAACAACCAAAAACCTTAAAAGACTGTAAGCACCAATGCAACAGCAGACAACAGAATTATAAATACCTCGACAACAATGTTTTAACCCACTGTCTAATTATTATCTGATAATATGATGGACAAAACCAAGTCGCAAGATGGGACTGGTCATTAATGTTATTAAGGCGGGGCTTAGCAAAGGGTCCAGCTGTTTAGATACTGACTGGCAGAGGCTCCTCTTCCTCCATGGTGCCGTTCTGCACCGAATCTTCTCCTTCGTCACTGTGATGATGATGATGGTGGTGGTGCCGCTTTTTCTTTTTCTTCTCCTTTTCCTCTTTTTCTTTCTTCTGCTTCTTTTTCTTGTGTTTGGAGGATTTCTGAATAGGAAATGAACAGACAGACAGTTTATTAGAATACAACAACAACAGACCTCACTCCAGGATTGTTGGTAGTGTATTCTTCAGAAATTTGGCAAATAAATATGTATTTTGAGTTTTAAGTTGAAGTTGAAATCTGTGTAGCTTTGTAAATCTGTATTTTCTACAGAACTGCTGCTACTATCAGCTACCTAAGCTCTCACCACAGGTCCGTCTATAAAGTATTAAACATCATAAACAAAGAAAAGCATTTTAGAGAAAAGAAATGGGTATTTTACTTTTGGAATTTTACTGTTGTGCTCTATTGAATCCAGAATATATAAAAATTTATTAACTAGTAACTTGAACAACTTTATGAACACTATAACTTGAACAGTTAATTAACATAGCATTAATGACAAACAAAACTGTTAAAAACATAACAGATCAGTGAGACCCACCGTGTCCTCTGGTTCTGTGTCTTTACGCTCTTCTGGTTCAGATTCGAGAGCGGCAGCAGAGCTTGTGTCTACAGCAGCAGCTGGTGGGGGCGCTGTTACTTCCTGTAAACAAACAGGTTTATTAATACATACAGGCAGTAAACATGATGTTCCTTCTTTTAAACACCTTCCACAGAGACTGAAGAATGACCATCTACTCTACGAAGCATGCAGGGTTAATAATATTATGATTAATAATGAAAAAAACATTTAGATCAATTTTTCAATCAAATTTAATGTTGTTGGATAATCACATTGGAAGAAAGTGAAAGTTAACAATTGCCCCGCCAACAAGGCCTAGATGACATCAGCTGGATAGCTAGGTTGCTTTTGAGGTGGAGTAAGCTATTAAATTCTGATGCAAGTTTTTTAAAATCCTATACAAATTCAGATACAGTTTACAGTATATACAAATTTATATTCAAAATGATATATAGGAGGCATATGTGCATTGATAAATTGTGCAGTAAAGAACTTGGAATTAAACTGATGCACAATTAACACTAAAAATAAATAAACTTAAGTCAAATAGTAAAATAAATAAGGTCTATTGCATTTCAGATGACCTACATTTAGTTTAATGGGAAAGAGGATGTTTTGTGAATGTAGCTGGTTGACTGGAATCACAAGAACTGTCAATAAACTTCACAAATATCAGAGGTTTTCAAAGACATGATCGTATAGAAGACAAAAGATGCTGTTTCCCACATCATTCACCACAATAACATTGATTTACACCTCTGCACATGCATACATGCATAACGAACTAAAACAGATCAAGGAAACATTTAAAAATGTGCGAGACCTGTGAAAACCAGATAAAAGACAAGTGAAATTGGCATGTGAGGAACACAGACAGCTCGGAGGAACACAAGAACAGATGCTTATTAAACACAACAGAAAGTGACATAAGTATGACCAGTGGGGGAACAGAGAGAAAGAGAGAGACAGAGAGAGAGCATGTGGGACCGGACCTGGGCGACGTGGGGAACAGTAGCACTAGAGAGCCAGAAATCCAGATCGGAGGCCTAGAACAGAACAGGATGGGGGAAAATGAGTCTAGAACGACCCAAACAGAACCCTAATAATGAGCATTGTAAAAAAGATTTTTTTTACAAAATATATTCCATCACCATGTGTGTCATGTTATAGTTTGATCTTCAAATGTCGACATTGTAAATTCAAGTAAATTGAATTTAATTTGAATTGAATTTAAAATCCTACCTTTAACATAATAGCAATTTAGTGGTGCAAGCTTTAAAAGAGCACAGAAAACGAATTCATCCAAGCAAAACCAGTTTAAAAATCGCAGCATTTTAATGTTATTAAGTCGCACTGGAGTGTGTGTGTGTCTGCAAAACACATCAACAGAAGTTCATTCAACATAGCAATGGAATATTTCATAACTCAATAAAAAAGCCACTGGGCCACCTACAGTTAGTGATGGGAAGTAAATAAGACATGATTTTCAAACGCAGCACATTTTGCACCAACTAAAACAGACTGTTACTGTCAATGCCGACAACCAAAGCAACAAAATCCACAAAGCCTTGAATTGTAAGATCACACCTCAGCAGATGTTGATGTGGGTGGGGCTGCCACTTCTTTGGTCTCCTCTGATAGGATGGCCTCTTCTGGCTGGCACTCCACAGGCTCCTCCTCCACTTCTTTGTGTTTCTTCTTTTTCTTCTTCTCCTCTTTGCTTCTCTAAAAATAAAAACATCACTTATGAAGTCGTGACGTACCTTTCCAAGCAGACTTCAAAGCAACTTATCCTTACTGTCTCTTGACAAACATCTCACCTTTCTGTCCTTCTCCTTGTCCTTCTTCTTCTCTTTCTTCTCCTTACTGCTCTTCCTCTTGGCCTCCTGTGGGACGCCCTCAGTGTCTCTGTCCTCCGCAGGGCTCTTGAGCATCTCAGGGCGGTGGGTTCTTACAGGAAGCTTCTCACTGTCTGCAAGCGGCCTGAGAAGAGCATGGAAGAGCCAGAGAGATTAGACAGAGACCGATGGACAGACAGAGAGCAGGAGAACCAGAGGACGTTCACAATGGAGCTGGGAAAGACTGTGGCTTATACAACATATAGGTTTAAAGTCTAAAGGCCTGTTCACAACAAATCTGATGTGACTTAACAGTGTGCAATTTGACATTGACATTTTTTCGCACCAAATCTATTTGCACTGCAGTACAATATTTCATTAGGTTCAAAGAAATGCATTCTGCAATCTGCAACTTTTACCTCTCTACCACCATCTCTGTTGAAACATAAAATTGCAAGTTTTTCTATAAAATCGAACTTGACAGCTAAAATTATAAATCATTACAAATTATAAACTGACCGTTGGGAACTGGGGTAAGGTGATCGTGTTGAGCACAGATCTGTCATGTACTTGATTGATAACCAATATTTGTTCATTTTTAACCCAAGAAAAGTTACGGATTGCAGCTTTGTCTGCAAATTCTAGTGGTGCATGTTTCTCATGTGAAAAATTCAAACTTGATGCGAAGAGGCCTTGTAGCAGAAAACAGGCAATCTCACAGAGAGCTTCTGTACAGTAAAGCTGAAACCAAATCAACACAAACTGTATCTGCGCTCAGATGTTCCACAAGAACAAATAGCACCAAGGAGAAGCCAGGCAAGGCTAGTGAACTCTGTATTTATTACAGTGATATTTCCTCAGCAGGACAAAATTGGCAGGTGAGCTGATCTATCATGCATCATGTATCGCTACAAACATCTTCTCCACTGACACACTGCAATTGTCAGGATTAAGGGGAGTATGAGGAGTTGGGAATCTGGTTCCGTTGGGTCATGTGACCACAGGAAGTACTCACCTTGAGCTAGAACCCGAGAGCAGACTGTCAGGAGGGCGGAGATGCGTGTGTGCGTGAGGGAAAGGGAGATGGAAACAGACAGAAGCAGAAGGCAGAGTGCATGTGAGAGTGGGGAAGATACAGGAGAACTCCAGAACGGTCCTCGCTGCTGGGAAATCATATACGGTACAAGAGTTTTTACATTTCATGAACAAACTGTAAGTGGTGCTTGCTAGGGTCTTAGAACTCTTGGTTGCCAAGATGTTGCTATGGACTTTCTAGGATGTTCTTGAGGTTTACTTAATTGTACAAGTAGTTTTGAAAGAGTATTGAAAAAGCAAAAGCATGAATTCAAAGATAAAATGAAGAAATTAAAAACACAGATTGATGCAGAACTTCCTTATTAATGCTATAAAGGAATAGGCCAGACAATTCATAGTGAACTAACTGCTATGGACCAATACAATTTGGGTGCATTTGTACGTATAATCAAAAGAAACATAAATGGTCACAGGGCAGACAACAAAGACGATGTAGTACACATACTTGTCTAGATCGATGTCCAGAGCTTTGTGAGGGTCGTTGGGATCTTTGTCGTCATCGTCACTAGGTAAGGCATTCTGCAAAAATACACAACCATATAAATGCATGTCACTTTTATTGCATGATAATATTATAAGATGGTCAAATCTGACATTTGATAGGTCAAACTATCAACTTGTTTTCATAACAGGAAACAATTAGCTGTGGCCCACCTCTGGCATTTCCTCTGTGACTATGTCCACATGGTGAGCAGGTGTAATGTCCTCTTCACTCTCAGGACCTGAATCCGCCTTTCTCTCCTTCCCTCGTTTTTCTCTCTTTTTCTTCTTTTCTTTCTTCTTCCTATCTGCCTTCTCCTTCTGCCGGCGTTCCTCTTCCAGCTTCAGGTACTGGTCTGACATGGGCATTCCTGGATAGAAGGAACAAATGAAGAACCATGAGATGAGAGAACGGCAACCATGGGTGGTGACTTGTTGAGTCATTTGCCATTTATTCCATGAATGTTCTCACCTGGGACTTTGAGAGGCACGCTAAGGTCAATCTGCACCACTGGAATGTGCTCTACCCCTGGTGCATCGAACCCCTGCAATTGAAAACACATACATTACAAGGTCAGAGGATCAAACCAAAAGCAACAATGAATTTATTAGAAAAACTGTATGGATTCATGTCTTTTTAAGCAAGTTCTCGTATGTAGTTTACAAGATCTCCTACTAGTGACCCCATACCTTCTGAGATGATGGGGAGGCTTTGATGTAGAATGGATTGTTGGCCTGTTCCTGTTTCCTGGCTTCCCTCCTCTATTTGAAAGAGATATCACAAGATCAGCTTAGCAGATAGTGTGTGCAAAGCATTGTGGGTAAAATAAGATCATACTGGCTTTTAGATGTTTGGAATTACACATATGTCAAACGGCATGAACAAATCCAATACTGAGTGAGTTGTGCATGTGATTGCATGTGTCCACTCTACACACCCTGGCCAATTCTTTCTCGTCCACTTCAGTGTGTCTTGATCTGGAATGCTTGGGTTCCTCTTTTGCAAACACAGCTTTGGGCTTCTCATCCTCAGACTCACTCTCAGATGGAGGTTCATTGATCCAGGCATCCAGGTCCAGACTGGTATTAAAAAAAACAAGAAAATTATTGTTATGACATTTATAAGCACTAGCAGCCACTTCAATTGTATGGAAAGGAGCAGCCTAAACTCTCTGCTAGATAACACCTTTGTGTACCATGGTAATAGTAATTGTACAGTCGATATGGTGGAAAAACAGATTCACCCTTCTGGTACAGGCACTTTCTTCTGAGCCTTGGGGGCAACGGGGTTGAGTTCTCCGGCGAAGAGAGCCGCAACTTCTTCTGCCACCTCCACGTTCTTCTGCTGCAGCTTCTGGATGTACTTCACCAGCTGTATGATGCAGGACGCCTGCGGGGAAACATCGCAGTTAGTGGTGCAGCGTGCTGATTTCAATCTCTTGAGTACAAAACAAGATATATTTATAAATGACATTTTGTTTGACTATTTTCACATATCACAATGAATTCTGGGATTGTGTTACGCTGCCCTAGATTTTAACCAACAAGTATTCTTAAACATCTGTTTACAACAGCCTTTGCACTAGACATGCACATATGGTTCCAAATAAAGTTGCCCATGTAGGCAGCATCCTAGGTTTTGGAACAAACCATTTGCATGTCCTCACCCTCTCCTGCACTTCAAGGTTAGCGCTCTGGACGAACAGCGGCAGTCTGTCTATGAGCAGCTGGCTTGTCTCTTGCACCACCTGGCTGTCAGTCTCCCCTTCATGCGTCTGAAGCACAGTGGCGAACAGCTTTGCGGCATTTTGCACGTACACCGCCTGGATGTGACCAGGCAGGGTGGCCACTTTGGGCCTCAGCATAGCTTCCAAAGTCTGCACAGGGTCTTCCAAATGCCTGGAAGATAAATATAAGGGAGTGTATCTAGCTGAGGCTCACAATACATATGTATTAACCCTTGTGAGATTTAAACATACACCCTCTTGGTCACTAACCCTTGATTGTTAACCATTAGGATACATCATGACTTACTCCGAGAACTCTCCGCAGATCCACGCAGCAGCATACAGCACCTCGCAGATGCCATTTCGCTGCGTGTTTCCAGTCAGCAGATGTGCGTTATCTAGCAGAGTGGCCATCTGTGCCACCGCAAAGCCTCGGATGGCTTTGACACGGATGGCAACGTCCAGCATCTGCGAGGCAATTAGGTGGCCATGCCTGGTGCCCTCTAGACGAGTCAACTCCACCAGAATACTGATATACCTAGAAGACACGCACATAGTTGCTTTATTGGGCTTGCTGGTGTTTTGTAATCAAGTAATGATTTTGATATGCAGTAAACTGTATACATATAGCTTGGAGAAGTCGGCTAAACTAGGTAAAGATAGGGCAAGATTATGTTCTAATCCAGTTTCAATAGCCCATTTGGTCATCAGCCCAGATCTTTAACCACTACACCTTGAAACAAAGTAGCTCTTTATAGCTGCACTGTTAAAGTCACACAACAGCTGAAAAGTGGAATAGCTATGCAAGTTTGTCCTTCATTGTTGCTTTGGGTTTACCATTCAAAGTTGGTGATGTACTGGTAGTTGCTCTGGCTGCAGATATCGATGATCTTGGTGAGCAGTTCGTCTCGGTACGTTGTGCCCTCAGCTTTGTCCACATGCAGCATGAGCTTCTTCACAATCTCCATCAAGTTCTTCTTCGAAACCTAATGGCACACATTAACCAATGCGTTTCAATTCATCACAGTTCCAAAAAACAAAAGTTCATACATGATATATATATATATATATATATATATATATATAGATATATATATATATATATAAAAAAACACACACACACACACACACACACACACACACACACACACACACACACACACACACACACACACACAAAAAGTTAAACAACTTTATAGTTAGGTCAACCAATTTAGAATAAATTCAAATATGGATTCGGATCAAGTATTAATGGAAAACTATGAGTGGCACAGCATAATTTTGAACTGCCTTTAAAGTCAAAGTTGGGCAGAGGTTTTCGAATGATTTTAGGATGCTTTGTGTCATCTGCCAGAAATATCCAAAGTGTGACACCCTTTATAGGATAATTAAACAAGCAAAGGCTGTAGATGCTAAACACACCATGCCGTAGAGGAGATCTAAGGCTCTCAGACGAATGGACTCATCTTTATCATCCAAACACTGCAGGATAAGGTCCTTGTGTGACTGCACGGACTTGGGATGTGTCTTCAGGATCTTGGACATAGCCAGCAGACCCAAGTACTTCACTGCAAAACAGCACAGCACCTAAGAGACTCTTGAATTGGCAATAATGTTGTAACTATACCGTAAACATAATAATTACTGTTCTGTCTGAGGTTCTGTTACATAAACAATTTTAATAAAAGACTGCAAACTTCATATAGCTAAATGTTAAAATTTGATATAAAACGCATTGTTTTTTAAAACTCTAGGTTCTACGGTGTTGGCATAATGTAAAACTAATGAAATCTAGATCTAAACATTTAACTTATACATAACAGACAACAAAACATGTTTCTGCAAATCACAAAATTAAACAAGGGACAACACACAAGCAATGCAAACTCTCACAGCACATTCAGACAACAGGCACACAACACACACACAAGGACCAACACACACACCACACTACTCACTCACTCACTCACACAGACACCCCCTCAGAAAAGGACTTCAGTTTTGTTTTACTCCTTGCCAGATCCTTTATGGTTAATCATATGATTTTTAACAGGTTAACTGTATATTTGATACACTGCAATTAATGTTTTAAATGGCCATGAAATCAAATATAGATGCATTACATTTGGAGCTGTTGTACTCTGGGGATTAGAATCGTAGGCTTAATCTGCACTGTCTAACTGTGTTGATGCCGAAACAAATTGTAAAAACGGATTGGTCTATTTAAAGAACAAATGGTTCTTCAGAACTGACATGATGCCAAGGCTAGAAGTGAATATCAAATAACCCTGCGAGGGAATTCTGTGGTTTTTGAGAAACAAAACATGGCAGTCCAAGATTCACAAAGCTACTCTACAGCTGACTGTCCATAGGACAACAATAACTCGAACCCCTGCAAAATTGCTCAAATTACTTCATGCACAGGTCTTGAAATAGCATGTTATTCTGTTATTCCAAAAGTGCATTGTGTACTTCTTGAGGGCCTAGAGGGCCTTTGGAATCTAGAAGATACTTAAGATCTCTTGCCAATTCCATATAGTAGAAGTGAGGTTGCTTCGAGTTATCCAGGATGGAGATCTAGACAAGCTCCATCTATAAGGTCAGAGGGGGCTCAGAAACAGACAGACAATGAGAGAATGACACACTGCAGGCATTGACAGAAGGCTCACAGTTCTGGTCCGAGTCTTCGATCAGGATTCGCAGTTTCTGCACACATAGCTGTGAATGAGAGAAAGGTGTTGGAGTTTGGAAGACAGAGAGAGAGAGAGAGAGAGAGAGAGAGAGAGAGAGAGAGAGAGAGCAAGAAAAGAGGGGTGGGGGTGGAGGGAAAGAGAGCGAGTGCGAGAGAGAAAAAGGGTACAAGCCATTATTACCATATTTAAAACCTTTCCACACCAGCGTACATTGTTAATAGTCTACATAGGCAAACGGCAGCTTCCATATGCAAAAAGTCTATTAGTTCTTAATTCTCAAGTGCAAATTGGACTGGCATGGAAAGGGCAACATATCAACAGAAAACGTGACAATGGCCCACCTGTATGCTAGCGCTGTGATTGGGCATCCCAGAGGACAGGGAGATCAGCACTAAGGTGACACAGGGGAGAGAAAACAGAAATCAATAGTGTTGCATAGAAAAAGGGGCTTGACTACAATCCCCACCATAATACCCACCTGCTATAACCGTGTTGACACACTCATATAGAAGTGACATGGCCGAGGTACTGAGAGAGCAAAAACAAAAAAATTACTTTTAAACAGCAATAGTTTTGGCCAGCTGGAGTGTTTGAAGGTTTGTTCAGTATGGATGTTTTTACCTGTGAATGAGGTTTGTTAGGGGCTCAATTAGTTTCTTTCCCAAACGAGGCTCCAAAGGAGTGAGAGCACCAAACTGAAATACAAACAAACTATTAAAGGGGATCTATCATGGGATCTTGTTCTTATATAAGATTGTTTACTTGTTTATGGAAACAACGTTTACAATGCATGTGAACAGGAATACAGAAATTAGTCAATCATAACTGCAGTTATTTACATATTGTAGCAAAAATCACTCAAGGGTCTGATTCCAAGGATCAAAGGAACCTTGACTGACCTTATAAGAAGAACAACTACTACTTAAAATGCTGGTGTAACAGATCCTAACCAAACCATGACACATACACACATGCTTTTAACTTACCAGCTTAATGATCTTGATGAGCACCCAGTTGTTGGTGGATGAGGTCATGAGCTTGAAGAAAAGGGGTGCCAGGGAAAGATAATTCTTGGGGTTCCTTCTTGCCAGTTCACAGATGACATTCACAGCAGCTGATTGGACGCCTGTTGCATAAACGATCAAAGACTCAGCTCAACAGGAAACCTGAAATATTAAAGAACACTTTACGAGGATTTGGCGTACTCACCAGGGTCTGGGTCCTCCAATTTCTCTTTGAGTCGGGGGAAGGCGGGACGGAGGGACTCAGGATACTTCAGGAATACTTTATACATGATTAGCACTGCCTTCTTTCGAATGTACGGCTTAGTGTGGGACATCTGAGTTAGAGGAAGGGGGAAGAGGGAATGAACGAGAACTGTGCTACATGCAGAATGTCAATATTTGCCAATTATAAACACTCTGAATGGATGAGCTTTGTTTACAGTTTAATACACTACTATAAAAAGGATTTACTAAAGTCATGATGTCATTGGCCAGGTCACGGGCAAGGTCAGGGGTCACAAAGCAGGAAAGTCCAGTCAGCGCCACACCAGTATCGTACTGGTTGGGACTGCTGAGATCCTGTTGAGACAGAGGGACAGATGACAAAGTAAATCACCATGATCAGCTTAAAAGGACAGTGCACCCAAAAATGATAATATTGTCAATTATTTATTGCTTGTGTCAGCTGCACAGGAAGCAAACCCACCTTGCGGATCTGATTGGTTGTCAGCATTATGACATCAGTGCTCTCATGAAAGCATTGTGACGCTGCAAGGTAGCCAATTCTCTGAAAGTGAGAAAGAAGGAATGGAGGGTGTATGAATTTCTGGACTTGGTCCAAATTAGCACCAAACCTATTTTTGTAGTTTCTCACCTTGTACGTGAATTTGGAGGAGCTCATCACCTCCACAATGTTAAACGCAGCCCAACTGACATCATAGCCAAGCATCTGCAACTGTAAGTAAAGAAAGATACAGCCAAAGAATAAGCAACAGACTGAGTTAAAAGCATTTAACACATTATAAAGCAGATAAGAATGAAGATTAATTGTAGATCAGCTGTCGTACATAGGTGAGTTTGCAGACTGCATTGGCTTTAACAGCAATGTTGTCCTGTTTGAGTTCTTGTTTGATCTCATCGATGCAGGTGGAGATGTATTTGGCCTGTACAAGAAACAAGAAGCATTGTTAAACACAGTAAGCTAAAAACAAAGCTATTCTTCACAACTGCCTGGGGGATCATTTGGCTTCTGGTTTATAGCTGTGTGTATGTCAAATCCCTGTCTGACCTCCCCTGAGAAGAGAGGAAAAATGTAAAATCAGAACTTTGTGTGTGTGTGAGCTGAGGTTTTCAGCACCATTATAGAAATGTTTCACAACCACGTCTCAACCAAATGCAAACATTATCACCTAATGAATTTCCCCAGACAATACAACAGTATATTCGGTATATTCTTATTTTTTCTTTCATTCAAACAGTATTATTACAGTATTAACACTTGAAGCATATGATCACACTTAGCATAAACTTTTTTTATTCATTCAATTCTTTTTTAAAAAACAAATATTAGTATGGTAGACTGAAAAACACTATTACATAGTTACATAATTATTATTGTTACTAAATATGTATACTGTACAAATATTGTTCATATGTAGTATATATAACGTACATATATATTACATCAATATAATTTACCTTATCACCTTGATATACATTTATGTTTATATCTTCTGAAATGGTGAGATCTGCATGTGCAAACATCATTCACGTCACAACACTAGTGTCTTCTGTTGGGTTTTATGGTGGTTGCTTAATAGCCCATCTTTAATCCGCCATTATATTCTGCTCCCCGGATATGAGAATAGGTGACTTCTTAATGGTCACCTATTAGTACCAGCCAATTCTACATCAGTGCACCCTTAGACAAACCATTTTCTTCAGTTGTTATGTTCTTACGTTATATATAAACCACAACTTCAGGTATATGATTGAGACCCAAAATCTTAAAATAAACTCAAAACTAGGTCAGAGTGTGTTAAAACAGCATGACTGCCTGATAAACCAACCGAAATCACTCTCCTACAAACCACTTAGATCATGAAAAGAGAAAGACCTTTAGCCAACTTAGATACCCAACATGGCCACACACACACAATGCTGACAAAGTGCTATTGTATGTAATGAGTGTGGTGGTCATGTGTCTTTAGTCATAAGACAGCTAGAGCAGTAACAAGAGGGGAGGAAATTAAGGGGGACAAGAACTATTACATGTGCAGAAAGTTGAACAGATGGTTTTCTGTCGCATCTCAATAAATTCCTGCGCATGATGCATTATAAATAATTTCCACCCATCTAGGACGATAAATGAGAGGTATGAAAGGGTCCTGTGACATCTTTTACAAAACTGTTGTGAATAATACATTGTGTGTAATGCCAACCCAGTAAAGATAAGAGATAAAAGAAGCCTGGCAAAAGGTATTTCTGTGAACCTTCATGCAGTTCTGATGAACAGTGCATTCTGGGTAATTTCAGTCAATTGCCATGACTGAAATATTTGTGAGTTAGCCAAGAGCTGGATTTGACCAGCTCAGCAAACCGTCAGTGAAGTATGAAGATGAACACAATGTCCTCCTCTGTAAGACAAGAGGGCACAGTCCAGAAAAAGATCTTCCCCTCCTATTCACTCCAACAAGGTTTCCTAGACATTATAAGCTGCTGTCCAAAGTAAAAGTCATACATACATACATAAAACATATGGCCCTATAGATTTGGGCCCTGTAGGAATGCAGAGGATGTGTCACAAAATCTAGTGAGCTGCATACCTAGACAGAATTTCTGGGCATCACAGACATTTTATTTAAATTAAACTTCCCAACGAACAATAAATAAGCCTATGATGTCTAAAAAGAAATGTTTTCCCAATGATGATTCATTTTTATTGCAATGCACCTATGATGACTAAAATTTGTTTTTAGGTAGGCATCTCACTAGGTTTTGAGACACAGCCAGTGCGTTTGCAGAGTACACCCACCTCTTGTGGAAAACAAATATAGAGGTCTCACATGAAACCAAGCAAAAAGCAAACAGACCAGTGAACACACGCTCTCTCACAGTTCATTCAGGAGGGTATGAATATTTCACAGCACTGTCCACTGTTGGCCGGGCAACAGACACGATATCTAGGCACACTGGTACAGGTTACATTGACAAAGGCTTGCTGATACCTGACTCCAGATGTTTGCAGATTAAACAGGGCACAGGGAACATGCACCAAACGATACTGTAACATTAAAGCAGCATAAAAGTCAATAAATGTCTTATACAGGGAAAGTACATCCAAAACTTGTCAAATTCCTCACTCTTATGCTGGTTCAAACAATACTATAAATTACAAACTTTTACATCCTTTAATTTACATATTGTTTTTAGCTTCCAAGAAGTGAAATAACTCCATCAAATTTGGCTTATCCAATTAATCAAACAAGTTATAGGCAGATATTTGGAGGTTACCTTAAAATCAATATACTACACACAAACATCAAAGTTTTAATTATTACTAATAAAACATTGTTGTCTCACAAACTACATATTGTAAATATCACAACACACTAGCAATGAGATCACAATGTTACATTTTTTGGCAACAGACTCGAGGCCAAATCAGACAATGCAGGACATTAAGGTAGGGTGACCCTGTCTTAAACTCACACTTCTGCCAGGTTTGGCACATTGATGTTAGTTTTCAGTGTTTGTTATGCATTACACGTCATAACACGACAAACCAGATGTCTTCAGGAAGGGTAAACCGGTGACTGAAATCAATATGAACTTATTTAACCAAAAAAGGAAACAGATTATATTATGCCATAATCAAATATGAGAGGGAAAACCCTGTTTCAGGTTATAAATGCTCAGTGTCACAGCATCCTGTTCCCTTTTTTTTCTCTCCAAAGGGAGGGGCAAGGATGGAGCATATTGCAATTGAAAATTCAGCCTTGTCATTATAGGTAACCATGCAGCCTGAGGCCTACTCGAACATCTCAACAAACCCGCAGATCTCACTCATTTATCATATATTGTTTCATTGCATTTATAGCACAAACACTGCTCCTGATCCACGATGCTGTATTCAAACTGACAGATGTGGTTTATACCGAAGACAACGGCCGTGTCTAAAACCCAGTGAGCTGCCTACCTAGACAGCATCATAGGCAGGTTCGAACGTTTGTAGACGTCATAATCGGTTTCGAATATTTATATGTATCATGAATGTGTTCGAATATTCGAAACGATTATTATTATTATTATTATTATTAATGAGGATTATAAGTGCGCTCGAGTGTTTGAAACAACCATGTTGAGCATCATTAGTGCGATTTTTAAAGGCAATATATGCGCATTAGATGGAACATTAAATCCGTGCTCGAGCGCTGTCTCAACTCGCCTATGATGCTAAGGGTGGCAAGCCGTGTTCAATTAACATCTGTTTCCCAGCGCGCTGTGAATTAGTTTATTACATTTCGTGACCAAAGATCGTCGTGACAATTTAATCTGCAAACATTTCGTCTGAATGTTGCTGGATTGATTTACAGATGTTAACCGTTAGCAATGCTAACTGGCCTCATCAATAACAAAAAAAAAAAAACGATGACATACTATCACAACAACACTAACGGTCGGTATTAGCCACATAGACTTAATTAAACTCGTGAAATAATAACTTATCGTATAAACACGAACACGGTTAGTCATAAAGGCACATTTGTTAGGTTACAGCCGGTTGGCTCACCTGAAATCACACCAGGTGATTTGAGATCACTGACATTTGATCAACTTGATCAATGTATAGCAGCCAAAGGCTATGCACGGTTACCAAAACAACCATTTCTGGCTTTAACAAATATATGCACATAAACGAATGGCAAGGTCTTACCTCATCTTCCTTATGGTTTCTAATGCCACGTACTAAATCCTGCAGGTTCTTGTCGAACATCCGATCGATGCTTCCTTTCACGATCTTCAGAGCCATGATGATTTCCCTCCCGACCAACCGGACCGAACCGCAAACACGGGCTTTATCCGAGTACCGACCGGCCCGTCAGAGCGCTAGTCTCTCATTCAGTCCCGAACAGCGGCCTGTGCAGGAGGGGTTTTACTCCGTGTGCTGATCCGCAGAGGACCCGTCTAGGAAATGGCTGACAAAATGGTGGACTGGTCAGCTGACTGACAAACTCGTATACATCACGCTCCTCTCTGTAATGGTTTGGTAACAGATGTAGGACTTCAGCATGAGAATAATAAATATTACACTTTTGCATGTTTTATCTTGGTGTTGTGTTGGAAATTTGCTCATTGATTTCACACGATGTGATACAGTTTCATTTGATTTTTCTTCATTTAATCATGGCTAGTGTTCATATTTCACCAATGAGTAGTGTTAATAAGATGGTACCTTAGTGTTACCTTAACTCTGGTAGTGCTTTAAATAGAAACGTTAAATAAAAATGATTTTTAAAAGTATTTATAAAATACTTTTAATTTATAAAATACTAGGTCTGTGCTTGTGAATTATTTTTTCTACTTACGTGGCTGCTTTTATTTCTTCTTGTTCTGATGTTTGCGTTATGTTATAGTGTACTATGATTATTGGAAAACATTTATTTTAATAGCTCTCTTCTACACTGCAAACGAACGCGACGCGTCTTCTAGGATCGCGCATGCATTACGTCACACACAGTCGACCAATCATAGGCTTTGTTTATGCTAGCGGCAGAACGCGACGTAGCCAGTTTCATTATAGAAATAATTATAGTGACAATTTTCACTGCAGTAGGTAATTTACATAAATCATATAGTTTAGAAAATATTATGAAAAAATTAATAATAAAAATTATTTTGCATTATGGGTTTATACAATGTCATATTACCCTAACTAGTAATTTCCTCAAATCTAGGGATTCATCACATTATATATCCTTTCATAAAACACTTTCCAAGTTGTAGCAATCATGCAGACCTTTTTTATTTTAATCCTTCAAGGATGCTAAAAAAGCTTGGTCCAAGTTACATAGCACTATAAACATCTTTATAATATGTATGACACGTTTTAAACATCCAACAAAAAAAAGAACTGAATCAACCTTTATTTTAATCCATGTACATTAGCTTTTTGTCCTAATCAGTATGCAGATGTAATTTTTTGAATAGAGGACCAGACAATGACCAACTAACAGCACATCTACAGAATTTAGTAAAAGTCCAGTTATAGAAATCCAGACCAGACAAATCAAAATCACGTGTGTGCCCTAATGAAGAGAATGCAGAACGTCATGACACCATGTTGTATGGCTCAGTTCTTTGTGGGTCTTGATCAACACAAACCAGATTGCTTTTTATAAACATTTTCCTTTTTCGTACAAAAACAGGAAAATTTCAAATCATAAAAGGTGGCAACTTTGTACAAGTAGAGTCTCCAAATACATTTGGGCCTTGATGTTCTCTCCCCTTAACGTCAGTGTGGTTTTGGGAAAAAAAAATAAAACCTTGTTAAAACCAACCTTGTTTTGTGAAATAAAACCAAATGTGGTTAATGCAGAATCATTTCCACAAAATGGCGCTTGTTTACCTCACAACCTCTTGATTCGAAAGTGCTAATAATGTTCATATTGCATTTTATGTACAACACGAAAAATGTAGCTTACAAAGTTGGGCAGAGAAAAAATAACACAAATTTAAGGAAGGAAGGAAGGCAGAGTGTGTTTGTGAGTGTAAAAGAGGGATGCAGTCTAGAAACCAAGTATTACTAAAAGCAGTTCTCAACTCAGGTCTCGCATGACATCGGCTCTTCCTGTTCTCTGCTGGTCTCTTTCATTGATTCTGTGTCTGCTGTTGGATTGGGCTCTGTTGAGTCGATTGTGAATGTTTGCTGCTCTGTTGGGCTATCTGGATTAAGCCTGAAAGATAAAAAAAAAGTTCAATCTTTAGTTTTATCTATCAACACGCTAGGACCTACAGAGAAGCACGGCTAAGTACTATTACTACATACTCTCCCTGTACCACTGGAGTATGTACTTTATACACTTAGCAGAAAGACTGATTTAAGCTGTCTCAGGGTGTTCACCTGACAGCATTTGGAGATTTGTTCTCATCCTGTTGGTCTGAGGGTTTTGGATTTCCTTCAGATTCTGAACCCTCTTTTCTCTCACCCTCTGATTCACCATTTACTGGCTTGGAATCTGCGGAAGGGAGATACAATGACAAGTGATTCAAAAACAGGCAAGCAGCGAAGACGTGTTCAAATTTGGTTGCTTGCTTTAAAAGAAACCCTAAAACCAGTTAGTTACAAAACTGACAGAAGTATTTCACCTGTGTTTTGTCTGTCTTTCTCATTGTTTTCTTGGTTATTTTCATCTGGTTTTGCTTTACTGGGTTCAATCTTGCCAATAAACTGGAGTTTTAGTTTGTTGTAGACCGCAGTTGCCTTTTCCATAACCGCACTGCTGGCCTTGTACCGACGGATCTTTAAAAACCAAAACACATGAATGAAGTAATACGTGACCTTGAAACCAATAAAAAAAAAATTTCAATCTAATTCTCATTAAGGAGGAATAATATTTCTAAGCTTCACACCTTTTTGAGTGTGGCAATAACATCTGCGTTCTTCTGTAAGATATGAGAGGTGACTTGTACAGAGCCAAGCTCCTCTAAGGCCTGTAGACACTTCTCAATGTCCTGCAGAGAAGCAAAGAAGTGGAGACAGAAAACAACAAAATGATACCAGGGGATTCACATGCGTTCACACATACACCCTTTGCCCTAAATATAACAGCTAGATAACACTGAAAATTTTTTACATTGAAAATATGGGTAAACAAAGGCTTAGAGGTTAGAACAGTCATGTGAAATGGGAGTCTAAAATATACAACATATTTCTTACAAAAAACAAGTACCTCATTTAAGATGATCCTATAAATTTACATTAAATAAACAGCACAAGTAAAAGCTATGCACGTTTTCTATAACTTGCATTTTGTATGTAAAAGTGACTATTGAGTCCTTCAAACAAAGCACAAATGGTACTGGTTTGAGCGCCCCCCCACTCATGCATCTGTTTGGGCCGATGATGTCACTACTTACTGGGTTGTCCACCTTCAGTGCAAACTTGATGTCTGTGTGAAGCTTCTGTAGTTTCTCTTCAAGAGATGGTTCTACATTCAAACAGGAGAAGAAACATGGTAGTTTTCAAGTCTGTTTGCATTCAATTTAAAAATGACTGAAAAACTGCTATGCCACATGAATGCTTTATTAAACCTTTTTTCTTCTCGACTTTCTTCTCAGGTGAACGCACCAGTTTTCGTTTCGGCTTGTCTGGCTTAGACCTTCTGAGAAATGGTGAAGTCAGTGGAGGACTGCAAGTGTCATACACAAAACTTTGTAGTATTGAATTTATTATAATGAACATTTCTCTCGACTCCCCTTAAACTGAATTGTTCACAAAGCTTGACACAATGCATTCTGGGATTGCCATCTCCACTAAAGGTACATGTGATGCTGCTTCATTTTTTCATCTTACATGGCATCTTCATGTTGCTGCCTACATTTGGAAAACCCTTAACATCACGAGCACATGTCTGATGCCTCTGAAGCTGTCTAGGTAGGCAGCTTATGAGGTTTTGGAACAGAGCCTAAATGTCCAGATGCAGTTACCTTGCTCTGTGTTTCTCCTCTGATCTCTGTGGTTTCTTTTCTTTGATCTGCCCCTCCTTTTTCTCCTTCACCTCCCTTTCTTTCTTTTGTCGCCCTTTTTGGCTGTCTTGACGTTTGCCAGATTTTTTCACCTAAAGAGATAAAAGGTAAACATATTCACAACATGCTAAACCTTTTAAGAAATGGCCCACAGGACAGGTAAAACGACTCGCCTCTGCAGGAGGTGGCGAGTCGGAGTCTGATGGAGCAGGTATGGGAGGAGGTGGAGGTTTCTTGGATTTTTTTAGAGGATGATCATCCATATCTTCATCTGAGCTGCTGCTGCTGCTGGCTCTCCTGGCCTTGGTCTCCTTCTCCTTCTTCCTCTTCTCCTCATCTTCCTTCTCTTGCTCTCGGAGTCTGCGCAGCTCCTCAGCCTCCTCCTTCTTCCTTCGTTCTTCCAGTTCCCTCCGCCGCTCCTCATCTTTCCTCTTCCACTCGCTGACGCGGTCTGGCTCGCTGTCGCTGCAAATAAACCACCAAGATCTCTTCTATGTGCTCTTCACAAATTTACAAAATGTATGTAATAGATGTTTGTTGTATATTGTACGTTAATTGTATCAAATTAAATGGGTCATGAGGAATAAACTTTTTCCTGAATATTTAAGAAATAAATGATAAGAAATCAATGTATTATAAAAACATGCCATTACCCTTAATCTGCCCGGCCTTAAAGGTAAAAGTCTCCAAAAAAAAACGTCATCAAAACTGGCCATCCAAACTAAATTTTAATGGTACAATATTAACCCTATTGACAGATAAAGCAAACTTACCTGTCACTGTCTGAAGATGATGGGGATCTCTCTGGAGCTGGTTTGGGTTTCCGTCCTCGTGGCTTTGGTGGTGGTTTCTCAGCTTAGAAAATGATGCAAAAAGAAAATGTGCTTGTCTAGGACTCCTGATATCCGAGTACTGACAACTGACTCGGATTAGGTTTCTATCCATTGCTGCTAGTCAACAAAACTACTCAGCTGTTAAAACTAATTATAACCTGTTAGCAACATGCTGGATTCATGTTACAAAGTGTGAGTTCTCACCTTTCTTGCGGCCTTGCGGGCCTTTCCTGCGACGAGGTTCTGAATCAGAGTCGGATTTGGATCCAGATTGCGATTCTGACCCAGATATGGCTGGTCGCGGCTTCTCGTCTTCTGAATTGCTCCCGGCAGCCCTCTGGTCTGACTGGGAGGCCGAGTCTGAATCAGAGGCTGATGATGCCTTCTGTAGTAATACAGGATAAAGTATATATCCACACAGGTATGTAATAATAGATTGTGATGTGTCAATGGATCTCGTCTTACCTTCCGCCTGCCTCTAGCAGCTGGCTTTTTACTACCTCGACCGCCTGATTCTTTCTGTGGTTTGAAGTCCTGGAGAATACATTATCAGCATCATAAGTTAGGAAACTGCACGAACCTAACTTAATTAAAGCTGATCACAGTTAACATACCATATTCTGTTAAATATATGAGGCAGTGCTTTATTTCGAATATATTCATAACACACAGCCAAATCGCATTCCCTTATTGCTTTTCTAAAATGATTTCTACATATTAAGGATGAAGAATATTAAGGAGACAAATTCTCATTTAAATTAATTAACCAGTGGCACCTGCTAGAAAATAAAGCCCCTGACATGTAATCTAAGGACAGTTAGTTCCTATGGAAGTTAAGCAGTAATACACAGGGCAACTAGATAAACACCCGTTTCGCATCATAGCTGTTACTATATTGTATGTTTTAGTATGACATAAAATGTGTTTTGAGCAGTCAGAATCCAAAGCCATTTTCTGTAGTGTTAAAGTATAGAGGAGAATACCTGATCGCTATTTTTCCCAGAGTCTGAATCTGAACTGGGTGAAGGTTCTGGTTCTGATGGAGATCCGCTCTCCTCTTCATCTCGATCGCTGGATGATGCCCGTGTTCTCTTCACTGGAGGCTTCTGCAAGATTTGATATGGTGATTCTTAATAAAGATGTCAGCCTTTCAACAAAACCCATCTACACACATCTTTTAAATATTCTGTACAGTCTGTACTATGGATATACTTTATCACTATATCCCCTAAGTGACATTTACAGCACCTGAAAGTACGAAAGAGAATGCTTCAGAAGCATGTCAGAGAGGAGATAACAATGACATACAGCGGAATCAAACAATACTGACACCTGGTTATCTAACTAACCAACGTGTTAGAACAGTAATGGAGCTCATGTCAGCACAGTCAAGATGGTTTGCAGGGACATGTTTGTTTCACCTTCGCGGCAGGAGCTTTTCGTTTCACAGCGGTCTTCCTTTGATCTTCACTCCCGGAATCAGAATCTTCACTTCCTGTTTCGGCTTTCCTCGGCACCACTGCTTCCTGGTCGTCTTCTGCATCACTTCCTGCTGCAGGTTCGTCTTCCTCGCTGTCAGATGCCTAGATGAAAAACAACAACAAATTTGTTTTCTGTAAGGAAACAACGAACTATTTCAGATGTAGAAAACAAAGCTTAACTCACTGCAGGTACATTGTAAGAGGCATGAGGATTGTTCTGGATTTCCCACAAGCCCTCGTTGAATCCTTTCCTTTTGTTGGGCTTTCCATACCGATCATTGAACTTTTCATATTCAAAAAGGTCCTTGGGTGCCAGGAATGCTCTAAAATGAAATAAACACAGTTGAAAGGATAATATTAATGTGTCTACAGCATTATTAGTGTGAAAACCTGAAAGTAAAAATAATGTATTGATTGGTGTGGATCTAAAAAGGTATTTTAGTGACTGGAGGAACTATGTTAGTCTGATCTGTAAAAGTTTGCAGGACAGGATATCGTAATACCTATATAGTAAACAACTATTAAATAAAGTAAAACAACACATTTCATAATGGTGACCAACTGGCAAAAACCAGCTGCATTAAGACGAATTTGCATCTGCTCTTCAGTAATATAATGTACACAGCATTTCCTCATATTTCAAACATATTTGTCATATTCATCACATCATATATTTGTTGTATTCCCTTAACATACAGCAGCCATTGCCAGTCTGATATCTAGTATTTGGTATAAACACATATCCAATGGTATCCAATATAAACACATATATCCACTAGAAATAACAGTTTATCATCATTAGGTTTATTACACTTACGTTTCATGTGTCCCAAAGAAGAAAATAGGGATTTTGTTAGGTGGTGGTTTCACGGCCCCCTCTGGAACATCTTCAATCTGGAGGATGCACCAAAAACGATCATAGAAAGTGACAGTATGAGCTTATGAGCTTTAATAAGGCGAATGTATACAGAAGTGAAGTAGGTTTGTCCAAGTTACAAACGCTTTATATCTAAAATATATATATAGCATGAATACAAACATGTATGCTCACAAGTTAACTACATGCATCTGGTGCATCACTTTAAATGCGCATCTTTAAATGCAAAGAAGTGTATGCATAAATGCACATGTAAACACGACATCCTAAGACTCCTAAGAGATGTAAAGCGAAGTAAACAGTTCCCAATGCGCATTTTACGATTCCCCAATGCGTGCATTATAAATATTTTAAGCAACTGCGATCACGCGACCTTTGCTGCACTCGCAGAGGTGCAAGCAAGTTAGCCAGGTAGCTAACCTCATACATTCACTTATAGGGCAGTATCTTTAAACGAATGATTTCATAACGATGCTTGAACTCTAAAGTCGTAGAGATCTGTCTACAGAACATATTGTGTGAATGTCCAGACACTAATAAAATGAAGCTGGCCACTGTGGGGTTGATGGGGGGTGTGTGCTGGATGCAGCGCGAGCCTTGCGCGAGCTCCCCGTCGCGCTTACCCGGGCCGGCCAGTGAGGATATCCCTTCATTTTAGCGAAGACAAGATCCCCGGGCCGGAAGTTGTGCGGCATCTTATCGTCCCACTATACACCACTTCTAATTCTGCTCGTTTGCGTCCGTTTCACAAGCCAGCAGTTAACTCCGCTTCTGATACAGTATGCGAGAGCGAGTTTCTGCAGCACCTTCCGCTCACTCCGTTTCTGCCACCGGAAGTCCCGCCCCCGGCTCGAGCGCTGATTGGATCAATGAAGAGTCACGGTTTCTGTCTACCAATAGAGATGTACGATGCGTACGCCGCTAAAGAGTTTCGTTTATTCGATTGTTTATTATTCAGTTCGCAATACCACATTTACGCAAAAGCTTCATTAAAAAGATTTTTAATTTTGGATAATATGATTCGATTTATAAGATAGGTTTGGTTTGCAATACGGCCTGATTGTGAAACCACAATATTGAAAACCCAGTGAGGATACTACCCATTTTTTTTCATTTCAGTGATACTCCATGCTGGTGGAATGATCTTCCTGCCTTCATCCGTAATGCAGAATCCCTGGCAATATTCAAAAGACAGCTGAAAACAAATCTCTTTTGTGAGCACTTAACCTCATCATAAAAAAAATCCTTTCCCTTCATTTCCTATCCCTCTTCCCTTTAAATCTCTCCCTTGTTGTAGCATATGATACTCTGAGCAATGTCTGAAACTTGTATTGTGAGCACTTATTGCGTCTAGTTGCCTCTTCAGGTTGACTCGCTTGTTGTATTCCGCACTTGTAAGTCGCTTTGGATAAAAGCGTCTGCTAAATGAATAAATGTAAATGTAAAACAATTGCCAGTCTTGACTTAGACGGGCTAACTGAACGGATACCATGCAAAAAGCAGTAATTTGCATGTTATAGTATATTTTAATAAACATTAATTTCCCAGTTATATACAGCGAACTAACTAAACCTGCAATAATCAATTTAATACAGAACTGTAACAATACAAAATAATGTAAATTATTTAATTAAACAAATACAAATACAGTTTTATTATTTTTTACCTTACAATTACTTTTGTATTACCTTTATTCCCCTTTTGATAATTAACTTGAAAATACTTGATCTAATTGTAATTGAACGTCCCGTCCGCATGATGTCACTATAGCGCAATATTAACGTTACGCTCGCTTTACGGTCATATTTCCGCTTCAGAAACCGTGATCTTCCCGTTATAAACACGTCGCTTGGGCGGTACATTGACAGTTACTTGTAAAACAACTTCTTTTTATTATCGCATCATATATTGTTTTACGTGTATGATGAAGAAGTTTTTCGAGGACATCAAGAAGGATATGAAATTCAAATCAGCAGGGCCAGGAAAAAAACTTACAGACGATGCAAGGTACATGTTTGTGAGATCTGCTGTTGCAACTTCCATGACAAATGTAAAGCTCACAACAGGATATCAGGTAACATTTAGACTGGTCAAACTTTCTATGTTTGATCAGAGGTTTTATGATCGCATGATAAACTCTTATCAACATGGCATTTTAGGTAACATTTGATCTAGTCTTTATTAACTGTGTTTTATGGATGCTGCTTGCATTGATTAAACGCAGCGTGATTTTTACACTGTGTGTATGGTCACCTTCAATAGAAAGCGGTTCAAATTGCATTCATTCATTTTTAACATCATCATAGGTGACAGCTCTTACAGCAAAAAGATCCGAATCATTTCCCAACCATGATTTTATTTTCATCTGTATAACTAACACAGGATAAAATGTTTGACCTGTACGTTTAACCTTTCTCTACACTTGCTCAGAAGACAACAGGCTCAGAGAAGATTTAGTGTTGGTCACATGGGAGCTCTTTACGCTTAACCCAGACAGCTTTAAGATGTTTTAGGTTGAAACAATGCTGTTGTTTTTAAAACAGATCTAAACCTGAGGCCTCGAAGTCGACAGTCCAGACCGCGGCCAGAAAAGCGCCTACTGAGGGTGCTCAAAGGGCAGGAGCAGCAGCCCTGGCCAGGATCGAGCAACAACATCGCCCGAAAGTCCAAACATCACAGGATGCCATAAGAAATCAGGGTAAAAATTGTGCAGTTTTACTACAAAACCAGATTTAAATGAATATGAACAGACAAGCTCTGGGTTGGTACCAGTATCTCAAGATAAATGTGTCCTTTAATTTCAGTGAAGCGGGAACTTGAAGCAGAAGCAGCTGCCACAGCATCTAGTCAAAAACATACAGAGCTGGAGGTATGGCTTATTATTTATTAGTATACTTGTCGAAGGGTGCTGATCATACTAGCCAGACCTCATTTCCCTTTAAAGATGCAACACACAATTTTTTGTTTATGTTCATGTTCTTATGGCTGACTTCAGATCAGCTAGGATGCTGCATCACTTGACCTGTGCTCTTACATATGAAAGTGAATGTGGACTGGAGCTTTCAAGCTGCGAAATTACAAATGAGCCTTTTAAATAACTCATGTGACTTGTGTGCTATATTTCGTGTCTTCTGAGCCCATGCGTTAGCTTTGTGTGAGGAACAGACTGAAATTTAAGTTGTTAACTTATTTATCTTTAGTGTTATACAGAAGAGAGACATGGTTTGGTATGTTATTTCAAATGTAAAGCTGTTTTCAATCTCTTGTATGGAATGTGATTATATATACATGTACATTCTCAAGGGCTCTGGGGTTCCACAGAAGGATCCGTCTTGTTTCTCAGTGTCCGGCGTGTATTTCATTTGTCCCCTGACTGGAAAAATGCTAACAAAGAGCAAGAGAGAGATTCACATCAAGGAGGCCATTCTGATGGTGAGATCATTTATTCCAGACCGCAGAAGATCTCAAAGTTTAAAAACTGCATTGAAGTTGCATAGGTGATGGTTCTTTCTTCACAGAGGTTCTCAGAAGATGCGTTGGAGGCCTCCATTATGATGATTCACACCTTCAATAAAGACAAAGAGAAAGTAAAAGCTGCCATAGACATTATCAGCAAGTAAGTGATATTTGTTCGGTTCGCTAATCATAATAATATCTTGATTATTATATACATGTAACAGGTTAATTTGTGAGCAGGTATGTTGAGAATATCTGTAAGACTCCAGCTGAGGAGAAGTATCGAAAGATTAAAGTCAGCAACAAAGTGTTTCAGGTAAGAGAGTTTTTACTTTTGTGTCAGTGAAAACCTAAAGCAATAACACTTTAAAAATGTACTGTTTGTTTTATGTATAAAGGAGAAGGTCAGTGGAATCGAGGGAACAAGAGAGTACCTGCAGGCTCTGGGCTTTGAAAGCACCGTGCTGCCTGTAGATGGCGAAGGTATTTTAGCGTAGCCTTAGCAAATACATTAGCATTTTCAGGCTGTTTTCCTAGACACGATTAACTAAATTTATTTTGAAATTTCACTCGGCCTAAGAATAGCTTAGTTGTCTCTGAGAAAATGATACACTGCAAGTTAATGTTTCACAATTTGTCTTGCATGTTTTTTCTATCCACATCCAGCATTGGGTCATTTTATTCTTTATAATGCACCGGTCGTGTTAAATGTGCTCAGATGTTTCTGTCTGTTTATGAAAAATTATCACAGATAGGACTGAGGAGTACCTGGTGTTGCCACAGCAGGAATCAGAAGCTTTGGAGAAGATAAAGGTTCATCTGGAACATTTGCAGAAAGGTGAGCCCATCAGAGCAAAGCTGGATCGTCAGCCGCAGGTCTTCAGACCATCTCAGCACGCCACACATTTCGAGCTGCCCCCTGACTTCTACAATCTGACCCCAGAGGAACTAAAGAAAGAACAGCAACTTAAGTAAAAAAACACAAATTTATACACACCCAATAACACTTACCTGTAGAAAGCATTTGTGCTGTCCTTTATCACTGATAAACATGACAACAAACGCTCCTGTGTCATCATTCAGGAGTGAAATCGTGGAGAGAAATGCTATGCTGAGAACAAAAGCCATGCGTGAAAAAGATGAGCAGCGAGAGAGAAGAAAGTACAACTACGCCCTTCTGAGAGTACGGCTACCAGACGAAAACATACTCCAGGGTCAGCTGGGTTTCTGTTTAATGAGATCTATATGCTGTTTACTGAGCAAATTAGTGTGTCTAAAACAATGAATACATTTGGTTGAATGAATCATACTTGGACTACAAAAATCATAGTTAAATTTAAAATTAATTTTTAAAAAAAATTTTAAAAACTAAAATGATAGTTTTTAGTATGTTGCATAATATATACCTGGTACATTTTTAAATTGATCACTCAAACAAAAGTAATACATTTATAAAGTCTGTAACTAGTGTACCACAAAGTCATAAATGTATAACTTTACGTGTCCCACAGGCACTTTTCTGGCCTGGGAGAGGGTGGCAGCGTTGTACCAGTTTGTGCGGGACTCGCTGGAGAACGACTGGCAGCCTTTTGAGCTGATGGCACCTGGAGGACAGAAACTGAAGGATGACGAGTCCTCTGCTCTTAACGAGTGTAACCTGGTAGATAATGTGCAGAAGCCACTTCTGTAAAACTTAAGTTCAACCGTAAATACAAATTCTGTTATTATTTATTCTATATGTTTACCTATATGCAATTAATTTTCATTACCAAAAGAAGCAGTTAGTTTTCAGAACAAAGTTTGGCTTTTTTTTTTTGCAGTAAAGCAATTTCTGTGAAATCGTTATATCAAGCACTTATTTTATGTTCCAGAGTGTCACTGATGTTCTTCCCTGCTCTGATAAATGATAGCTGCATCAGTTGACCTTCTGTTGTCCTTCACCTTTCAGGCCCCAGCAGCTCTGCTGACCTTCTCGTGGGATGCGGCAGTGCAGGCAGACATCGCTGCTGCAGGAGGAAAGACAGCCATTCTGCTGAAACCAGCACTACTGGAGAACATCAAAACCCTCAGCTGAATCTTCAGTGCTCCTGCATCTTCTGATCTTCGCTGACCCTGCCTGCACCCTCTCGCCACTCCCATCATCCACCCACTGCTGGAGTTCCCACAATCCCAAAAACAGTGTCACGAGATGAGCCTGACACATTGGTTGTATCCACAGCATGAATTAGGTGGATTTATGGTAAAATGTTAAAACTGTGGGAAAACTGTCAGTAATGAATTGTGCAAAGAAGGGCCACGTCCAAACAACCTGTATTATATTACATTGTTGTGCTGTGACTGGTCATAATCATGGAATGAGATGGAACTGGTTAGGTTTTCTTGGGTGAAACTTGCAAGGTGGCAAATTAAAAGCACTTTTTAAGCTACTGCCAAGAGGAAAGTGTCACGGTATAGATTTTATGAACCTTTAACAACAGAAGCACTGTTTGAAATTTAACTGTCTACTGGAACACTACCAATATCTGTTTTTTTTTGTTGTGTATTTTTTCCCACTTAAAATCAAAGGCTCACATGAATGTTATTTCAAAGCATTAGACAAAAGCTCTGGTCTTTAACAACAATCTACCTCCTGACACACACATCCGTTTGCTTCTCAGTTTAGCAAGCATATGCCACAATTGCAGTTAACAAAGCAAATAGCCTGTATAGCTTGGAAAGAATAGTTGGACCCTGACTGACAGAATTGGTTTGGTTGGGATGTTGAATGTCTAGCTTTTGAAAGTCTCCTTTTTGCATCTAGATACACAAAGTGCTGTAATTTACACATCTTTCAGCTTGTGGTATTCTGTTGCTTCTGATGCAATGTATAGAATTAAAATGCATTGTATAGTCAGTTTCATTTGACATTCAAAGCAGAAAAACGATTTCACTCTAAAGGTAGTTTTGTGTGATATGTAAAGTTTACAAAGAGAGTCTTTAACATCCAAGTTGTTTCATCATTTTTAAATAATGCTTTATTTGAGCTTTGTAGGAGTTCCATTACAACTGCAAACTATGGCGCAGTTTATTGAAAACAATTAAAAAAACAAACACTAAGCCAAAAGAAACGCCAACACTGCTCATTGTTACGTGTTGTTCGGGACAGCTACTATTTCAGCCTCTATACCACTTCTCAAAACACAAGCAGAAAGGAAAGATTTGAAACAGTATTTACACTGTGATTAGCAGCCTGCGAGACAAATGGCACGTGCGTTTTTATACAAAGCCTTTTGGAAAAGAAAAATAAGTGTTAGAGACTTTTGAGATGGAAAGGCAGAAACAGAATATAAAAGTGCAATATTTCAGTTGTCATTATTTTTGAGAAAAAAAAAACACCAGTTCAAGTATTCTGAGCAAAAAAAAATTAATTTAAAACAATTAGGCCAGCATACAGCAACAACCTCCAGACTGGAGCCAGAGCTGATGAATGTGTCAACCTGTGTACCGGCAGAGCATTTACACACTTTTAAAACCAGGGACCTCATCTATGAGAAGAGTGTTAAACCCTCCTTATTAGATCAAACAGGATATAGTCTAGTCCACTGACAGAGTGTATGGTGAAGATTCATCTAACGGACCTCCAACTTAATTGAGGAAAAACTAGTGATTCTGTGGACCTTAATACTGTGTCCGATACAGTGTTTCTTCAAATCGTAGCTCAGATGTTGAGCCCCTGGTTAACACGAGTTCAAACCCGACAGGAAATGGGGCAGAACTCAGGCAGTGGCTGGGGTGGGGCAGGGGAGTGTAAGAGCAGCAGTTTCAGGAGTATGTGTGTCCATGGGCTCCATGTTTGTCTCGGGTTGTATCAAGGATGTGTTGCCGTCCTGTTCAGAGGATGCTGTGAGGAAATAACACAATATTACAGCATATCTACAAAAACTTGGTTTAGAATAATGTTGTAGTAATGTTTACTAACGAGACTGTTCTCCAACAACGATGCACTCGTCATCATCATCCTCTGTGTCAGCTTGGAAGCCATCCGTCTCTATAGCTTCAGCCTAATAATAAACAGGAAAACAGGGTTCATACAGCCTTTTTATTTGAATTATAACATGTCAGATAAAGTCACCCTATTAGGTAATTTTTTTTAATAACATCATCTTGCATTTCTTACTAAACATTTTGGATTTGATCTAGAAAATCCTGGCTATAAAAAAGTCCAGGTTTTTATTTTTTCTTTGTTGTATCCACACATTTTATTATGGAGGCACATTACAAATTCCTCTTATTGCTTATAAAAACTAATTATGCTGACATCATTATGCAAACTTTATGAAGCCATGAAGTTACTCATTAATATTCATGAACCATAAAAAGAGTACACAAGAACTGCATATATAGGCATTTGAGTTGTTGGAATGATATTAAAATGAATCGAGCCATCAAATGTCTCGTTCTTACTAAGATGTTGGTATTATTACAGGCCTACACGCATATTCATAATCATAATACAAAAAAGTCAGCGTCTCACACCTTCTTCATGTACTTGGTAATGGAGTGGCTGCTGGCCCTCCTCCTCTTGTTGGAGGGTGTGGTGGAGGTGGATGAAGGCGGGGTTGGAGAGTTGCCCTGTGAGCCGGCGGGCTCGTCGCGGATGATCTGTGCACCAGAGGTGAGGTAGGTCCACTGACACGGCACAGGCAGGGCATCCTGAGAATGATGGGCCAGAACATCTTCATGAACATACCAGCAGCGTCGTCTGTATGTAGAGCGCTTTTTATACACAGCGTTCTCCTTAATAAGACGCTTGACATGGATCCTGTTACCAGACAAACAGAAAACGTCAAATAATGAAATATTATACAAACTTTTCTGTTAAACTGAGTGATTTTAAAAGTCAGTTTGATGTTATGGTGTCTGTGTAACCTGGCTGGGATGCTGTCGGGGGAGCTCAGAGGACTCTCTGTGGGTGATGTCTGCTGGCGACAGAACTCCAGGAACTCACTGATTATGACCTTACTGCTGTTTACATTCCCATGCAGCAACGGCAGCAGCTGTGACAGCACTGAAGAATACATGAACATCACAAGACACATTAATCACTCTGAGGAGAAGCAGCTACAGAAGGCCTAATGCAGACTTTGTCACAACTTTATCAGGCTTGCTTAACTAAGGTCAGGAAAAGCAACAGTGCAAAGTGTAACTGCTTTGCAGGTGCATTTTGGGACATTTTTTTTAGATTGCATTATACAGTTATCCATGAGCTCTGATGTTGTCACTCAAACTAAAAAAAAAAAAAAACATTTTCCCCAATCATGAGCCCCCATTTTAAGTCTGTTTACCCAGAGCACAAATTTTCTGTGACACAGTTGAAATGAATAGGCATGTTGAAAACTCACAACCAATAACACACAAAGATGTGTGTTCGAAATGACAAAGACACATAGACATCAAGCTGTTGATATCACAGCTGAAACAAAACTATAGTACCCACTGAAGTGAAAAGTGGTAAGGTATTAGCTGAAGATACATTTGCTAAGCCCTGTTCACATCTGATATTAAGATCCATTTCTGACAATTTGATCACATTGCTAAATAAGATCTGAACTGTTTTGTACTGCATCACTTAAACTTTTGGCCTATTTTTACTTTATAAACATGAAGTATGTAGTCATAAAATTAGACAAATTCCACAAAATCAAAATGCAAGAAGGCCCTGCACTACCACTTGAGACAAATATAATTACCAGTTGTGAGCAGGAAAGATTTCAATGATGTACTTGCTACTGTGGTGTGAATTTTCATGAATGATTTGCATCACTTTGTTTCTTTCGGTGTGAATAGGTCTTTACACACTGCTTTGTGTATTAAATGAGCTACTTATAAAGTCTAAGTTTAACAATAAATTAGATGCTTCAAACTCAAGAAACGTTAATAAAGGTAAAGCAATATTTTGTGCAAATGAGAAACTGTTACACTGTATCTCTGAACTCTTTAGAATAAATGCATCAGATGTTGTACTCACATTTCTTGTTCCTCTGTTGACGTGAGAGGGCATGTTCAGGGGTGCAGGCCTCGTCTTTGGGTAAAAGCTTCAAGAGACAAATAGCATATGGCTGCAAGAGATTGAGTGGAGGCTCCTCCCCCTCCCACAAGCAGCCTTGCACCACAGCCTCCAACACCTTCACCTTTCCTTTAGACATCATCTCGTTCTCCCACTCACGGGCTTTCATCCTCTGACGCACCTTGAGCTTCTCTGGGTCTCCACCCTCCTGCAGGAGAAAACTGCTATTATCATTTTGGGACAGAATCAATTACAAATCGAGTACAAACTGAAAGGGTTGACTTACCTCATCTTCCTCAAGCGCTCCTTCCCCGTCTGAGAGATAACCGTGAGGTACGAAGAACCCATCATCCTCATCGTCATCATCTCCACCTTCATCATCATCATCCTAAGATGAAAAGTGGGCTGGTGAATTACAATTTTGACAATTTTCATGACCTGTAGAACACTAGTAAGTGAGAACAGTGTGATGTCACTGTTTTGCTCACCCCTTCGCTGTGAGACAGAGACTCTCCTGGCTCCTCTTCCTCCCACTCTTCATCACTGTCCACCTCATAATCCAGCAGATCCTGATCACAGAAGAACAGTTCCACATTATTTCATTATGAACATTCAAAGTTTTCTTAGGACACAATCAGTACTACATCTCAATAGCATCATTTACACACTAGTAAACAAACACAACTACACTGACTTTCATATAGCAGAAAATCCACGACTGTCATTATACTCGTCGTGACGTCATGATCTCACGCAGAACCAGAATAAATTGAAATGTGGATGTACTATTGAGGATTTCTTCTAGGCAAGAGCATTTAGGACTTAATCCAGCTGTTCTATTTTTACCTTGTCCTGTCTCAGTGGGCAGCGTGGAGAGATGTGCCTGCTCTTTTTGCTGCAGGTGCCCCAGTAAGCTGGCCGATAGTTGTCATGGAACTGCATGAGTTTCATGCGGCCGTATCGCCGGCGGTCAGGGACTCCATCTGCTTTTAGGCTTTCAGTGACGACCAAACAATCTCTAATGAACAAAAAGACACACTTCCAACATCCCTTCAATATGAACAATAAACTTTTTTCGTGTGTTGATGAGTACACAAAGATGTATCTAGGCAGCAACCATTCATAAAGCTCAAACGAGGCCTTACCTAACTGCATTGAGGTGACTGGGCCTGGTTGCACCTGATCTGCGAGGTTTGTGTCTTGTCCAGTCCTTCAGTCCATTTAGAGTGCTGTCTGGTTGGGCAAGATAACGGTCCAGCTCCTTTAGAACAGCGTCCCCACACTGTACTCGAGTCAGCGGTGCCAAAGACATGTGCTCTTTAATCTCAAATGGGGCAAACTTCCCACAGGAGGATGCTAGAGTCTGAAGCAGAGAGCACCACTTATCAAATGTGTTTGAATTATTATTGTTTAAATCATTTTTTTAATTCCTGTTTTACATATCCAGAATTTCAGAGTACGGGTTACTACAATACTGACTAAAAATGAGGTTTGATAGACTCTGGCTACTGTATTCACAGTAAAATCCATTTTTCCATTTCCATTTAGCTTATTGTGAACAAGCAATTTAAGAATTTGTGGGTTTTTGTTTTGTAGGAAAAAAATACAGCCTTCAGATTCCAGACAACAAACATCTTCTGATTAATGCGACTCGTACCTTTGGTGCCAGCTGGGTCTTGGACTTCTGTAGAAAGCGGGTAATCTCAGCCTTCTCAGCTTTGATCCGCTAAACAGACAAAGAGCAGACAATGAAGACATGAACAGCTCAACAAACAGTTGCGGTTTTAATAACAGAAAAACTGTAAACAATACAAAGGCATACATAAAGCCCAGTTCCCATTCAAAATCTGAGAAAGAAATACTCACTTCTTTCTCTTCTTTCAACCGTTTTTCTTCATCTTTCTTCCTTTTCTCTTCCATTTTGGCTCTAAACAAAATAAATGGCATTAGTGTTTAATGCACTTAATCTTTATAGGTTGCAGTATATAAAGTGTATACAAGTCATTGCTGTGATGCTGAGACACTCACTCTATTTTCATTTGCCGCTGCTCCTCTTTAGCTCTTTGTTTTTCTGCCTTCTCTTTCTCGTCCCTCTCTTTTTTCTCCCGCCGCTCCTTGTCCTCCTTCTCCTTCTTCTCTCTCTTCTCCCTCTCCTTCTCCTCCTTCAGCTTGCGGGCCTCCTCCCTCTTCTTCTCCTTGGCAGCTCTGGCCTCCTGTTTCTGCCGCTCTTTTTCTTCTTTCTGCTGCTGTTTCTCCTCTTGTTCTTGGAGACTCTGACAGGACAATTACACAAGCCTTATTCAAATTAACATGTATATTTTTTTTAAAGTGACAAGACTTTAAAAATACAACATCACGCACACTTTTTGCACTGATAACATAACATTCTAAAACCATTTCTACAATCATTATGCATGCAGCTTTTAAAAACTTATTAAAGAGGCTATATGGTATGGTTGTATTTCTGATATCTGTTTATAATATTAAACAAATGGAAACACTTGCTGACAATTTACAGAATCTAAGACACACACTTTCACTTAATCTTTCATATAAATATGAACTAAATTCTAAATTTTTAGCAAACCATACTCAATTGCTTGCTGTCTTATCACAAGGCTGTATGAATAGGCCTGCATAATCTTAGTTTAGCATTATATGATGTGATTTTACCTTAAGGGACCGTCTTTTCAATTTATTGTCTGCTCCGTTTGTCCTAGAGGCCTGCATTAAGAAGAGCATTCAGTTAACTGGTTGACCTTTTAACAAATGGAAAACACACCTTTGAATGAGTGACAGATGAGAAGGACCTGGCACAGAACATTAATCATTACATTATTACAGCTACACTAATGACCTCTACTCACTGAGGCAGGAGTGGTGGGGGCACTCTTGCTGGGCTCTGGGGAGCTCTCTACCGCTGAGAGGGAGCTGGTGGACCCAGATGACAGCACAGATTCATTCCCCTGACTGACTTCCATCTGCTGCTCCTCTTCCTCAGTCTCAGACTCCTGAGTGGTGTCCAGCAGCAGCAGGGTCTCTCCATCCATCACCTCCTCCTTATCCGTTCCTTCTTCTGTAAGCAGCCTGGTGGGTTCTGTAAGTTGTGGGGCATCTTCTGTGGTCTTTGATGTTTCTTCAATGGGGCAGGTGGCAGCAACCGGAGGTGCAGGTTGCTGTAGGACAGCATCAGTGGAGTTTTCTCCTGTGAGGTTGATGGTAACATCGGGGGTGGTGCGGACTGGAGAACGCTTCCGTCGACTCATAAAACAATCGAGAGGACCGCGGCCGTTTACCAGAGCTGGGCCGCAGTGCAGCGGCACAGAGTGGTTGGCGTCGTTTTCTCCATCAAAAGCACTGGGCTTAGGGCATATGGGAACAACCGGACCTTTGGTTCTTTTGGACTCACTGCATTCTTTGTGCTCTGGGTTGAGTCTTTTGAAAGGAAGACGTGCTGGAGAGGAGAGTCATTATGACATTATTCATTAGTAATACTCAAAAGAATACAAACATCAATATTATTGAAAACAGTCATACGGAATAAATGGTATAAGGCAGCTTATTCAAAGACAACTGCTTTACACTTACAGTATATTAAAGGAACAGTTCAGCCCAGGATGATGTCATTTACTCACCCACAAATCATATAATATAACTTTCATTTTTGGATGAACTGCAAGGATTGATTGAAAACACATGCTCACATATTGGATCTGAACACACAGTAAAAGCCACAACCTACTCTAAAAATTCCCTGTCAAGCCTCAACTGTCACAAAAATATTAATCATCCAGCAAACTGAGGTCGTTGAGTACGACTAAGACATGAAAAATACCATTAAATGCTGGTGGGTGGAGAAAGCTGTTTATCAATAACTGTATGCAAAAGCCTTTTTTAGTTGTTTACCTTGAACAAGCTTCTTGTTGGCAGTATTAGCTTGGCCCACACAATCCATGCCTGAAACAAAGGCAAAAGTACGTAAGTCTAAATCTAAAAAAAAAAAATCAAACAGAAACAAAAAGGAATAAAAACATAATAATAATATTATAATAACAACATCCATGTGACACTTTGTTCGTGTCAACACTTGCCAAAATACTGCACAAAATCAACCCCTTATAAAACAGTTTTTATTGTCAAAAGACTGTCTTGTCAAAGGCGACATCTACGCCTGCAGTTTACTAAATAGCTGACAGTTATAACTAAAACCTATTGCTAAGTAACTTCACTCTTTATATGCCAAAAGTGTGCTTTATATCCCATTAGAGTTAAGAACATGTGTACACCTTAAAAGAAACAATGAATGCCAACTTGAAGTATAATGTTTATTCTCCGATCTCCCGCCCTTCAGTGAATGATAGCTTTTAGGCCTTTGGCTAGCGAGAGTTTGGCGACTTGTACCTGTAAATATGGAGCAACTGAGGTTACATTCATTAACCGAAGACAGATAAACAAAAAACTAATATAACTTGTTACAACGCGTATGGAAGCAGTGTCGTTGCATATTACCCCAAAACCTGCAAACATGACACAAAAGTAAAAACACACACTTAAGTTGGAAATGAAACGCTAAATTGTTGAAAACAACCAGCGCCAATACCTAGCCGGCTAACCGTGAGCTTAGCATGCTAACTAATGTACCAAAAGCACCGAGCACATCATTGTTATTCAGAATAATGACGATGAAAACGACGATGAAAACGTATCCTGTATCTCACCGCTATACTTCAACTGCCTCCGTTTTAGCATGAACCGCAAATCAAAATGGAGTTTAACATCTTTCACATCTCCTGCTTTGGGAAGCGTCACCGCCGCTACTTTCATTCTCACCCATTTTCTTCAATATCAGCTTTAGTCAAACAGGGACACTTTAAATGTTTATACAGTCTGTACAGACGCGGCTCAAACCTCTGCGTGGAGTGGAGGCAAAAGGCTCTTCTGCCGCGGGCATCACCACCACCATCCGCGCGCCCTTCAGCTCCTCGCGCCCTGCTCACTGGAAACTTGACGGCAAACGGAAACGGCAAGAAGTAGTTTGAACTCCGTACAAAGTTGCCGGGCGCTAGTCATCGACTCCGCGTCTTCTCTGGTCACAACATGAACCTGTCAATAACTAATATTTAACTCTTCCGCGCTCTATTCTGATTTTTTTAGCGACTAATCCCGTCCCGTCGTTCCCCTCACCTCCACAGCCCGACTCCGTCGCGCTCTCTGCTCAGAATTGGCGGGAGCTTGTTGCCGACCTGGATTGCCGGCTGTGATTGGCCAACGTCACAGGAACGAACAGTCATCTTATTGGTTGTTGTGCGAGACCCCGCCTCATAACACCCGCTTTTTGCACTGTCGAGAATAGTGATTGGTTGTTGAGCGCGATTCCTGAAGAGGATTGGTTAAACGAGCGCCAGAAATCACAAAGTTATTCTACGCAACTGTTTCTCGTTATTGATTGTTTTTGTAAATGACGGATTGGCCTGTTTTGTTTTAGCTTTCAGCTGAAGTAAGATAATAAAGAGAAAAAGTGTTTTAATGAAACTGTAGTATCATCCCACCAGAAAGCAATGTTGTTGATGAGGATTCACTGTGCACTGACAAAAGTCCGAAATGCATGACATTTAAATTTAAATTGACAATCGTAAACACAAAAGGCGAATGAGACATGACCCTAAACTTAATCAACATCTGAAGTACGAACTATTTTCTTGTTTCTGGCAACAACAAAATAACAACAGAAAGATCTCATATTTATCAGTTGCCGCAAGGCAGGGAAACGGCTCGACTATCTGGTCACAAGCATACAGACCACACCTTTTGAAAGCTTGTGGTGGGGCTTGTAGTTTTTAAAGTTTAACTTCCATCTGCTAAGACCGCTTCAGAACTACATTTCCCGTCATGCATCAACAACGCTTCCAGTCCGCCACGGGATCGCCAGGATTTAATGCGGACTGTAGGCGCATCCCTTTCAAACTCCTGAACGGTGCGAAGGTGTCGCGTCGATGCGTATATAACCGAATATAAGTCTGATGTTATATTATAAAGGTAGCGATTTTCTTAAACGCGCATGCAATGCCTTTTGTCGAGATGTTGTAGATTGACCATTGCTTTTCTGTATCAGTTATATCTGATCGTTATATCGTTAGCCTCTGGCCTATAGTATGTTATCGAAACAGTTAAGAAACGTGAGAAAATAGTTTATCGGAACAGTTAAGAAACGCGAGAAAATAGTTGATGTTAATAGTAAATGTCAGTAAATAGTTAATACAGATGTATTTTAATAGAACTATAATAGCAACACCGGTTAGTAGTGTAAGATCAGCGTTTATATTGTGATCGTATGAGACGTGCAGCGTGCAACTGTTATTTAACCCTTCCTTGTACAGTCCGTAAGAAGTTATGTAATCCTAAATGAAATGAATTTTTGAAATGAATTTTTTTTTTGTCTGCATTTAGCCTTTACGTGTTTTCATGCTCTTTCATTCAGCACTGAAATCGGCAGTCCATCAGCTCAGAAGGAAGTCCAGCGTTTATCCCCCTTTTCACAGCACTGAGAATGACTGGTGAGCTAGATGCATTGTATGAACAATACATTTAAATGACTCCATTTGCTTTTGAACCCTTACATTATCAGCATTTTCCATGTTTGCCTGACAGATCGAGCCAATAACTTCCCTCCTCTGCCCAAGTTTCTTCGTATAAAGCCATGTTTTTACCAAAACGTGGACGATGAAATTCCGCAACCTCACCGCCAACTAGTGCGCCGTGTTTACAATCTTTGGATGTGTGAGTAGTGAGTGTAAAGCTTACGGGATAATTCAGTTTTACAATGTGATCTTATCCAAGATCTGTAGTGTGAATGCAGTGTTAGTACATAACATACAAGCACACACCTGATGTGATCTTTCTGTTTTCTGATCTTTCAGTATATTCTATTACACTGTGTGTTAATGTGGTGTCCTGCATAGCCTGGTGGGCCGGAGGGGGTGGCGCGGTCAACTTTGGCCTCGCTCTTCTCTGGCTTCTGATTTTCAGCCCGTGTAGTTACACATGCTGGTTCAGGCCGCTGTATAAAGCTTTTCGGTAAGGAGAACGGCTTTCGAAAAGAACAAAATTCCAGGGTTGGAAGTTTCGCTTTGACCTGATGTTGTTTCTTTCCTCAGGGCTGATAGTTCCTTCAACTTCATGGCGTTCTTCTTCATCTTCTTCCTGCAGTGTGTTCTTGCTTTCTTCCAGAGTCTTGGAATATCAGGTTGGGGTGCCTGGTGAGTTTAAGTTGTTATAGATATCGGGGTGCAAAATGGAGCATAAACCAATCCCCAAATTTACACGTCAAATGTTCTTACATTTATGAGTTACTAAAATCTGATGCTAAAATTAGGGATGTTTAACACCTTTATTTGTGTGTTTTTTGTGTTATTTACTAGACATTTGATATGTTCAAAACATTTAGGTACCTTTTATGCTAGACTCAGATGCATTTGAATTGCAATGCTGATTTTGTATTAGATGTTTTTTCATATATTGTGGTACTTACAACATATGTTGTAAAATATGGGATGCACCCTCTACGTTATGTTAACTCATGGCCCTTGTATTTCTTCTTTCCTTCACAGTGGTTGGATTGCCACAGTGATTTTTTTCGGCACAAACGTGGTCTCGGCTATATTCATGCTCATCTCTACTCTGCTCTTTACTGTAAACACCGTTTTGATGGGGTTTGTTCTTATCAAGGTATGATTTGTACAGACCTACACGTTAAGCCATTTAGTCACTGCCTGCTCAACTGCTACATAAAGTCAAAGAGTAAACTCATGTCAAAAGAGGGTGGCACAATTGAGTAACTACTTTGCCCCTTGAAAGGTTCACCGGCTGTATCGTGGCGGAGGGGGCAGTTTCGAGAGGGCGCAGGAGGAGTGGAGCACAGGTGTTTGGAAGAGCGCCCCTGTGAGAGAAGCTGGATTCAATGCCATATCTGAAACAGGCCCCAGTCTGCCACAATACCCTGCATCTGTGCCCAGTTACCCAGAGAGCGGCCCATGGTGATTCATCTTTTAAACTACAGAGGGAGCCAGAACGCCACTCGTCTTATAAACGTTAAAGGTGCAGGCCGCAGAGGGCATTAGCCAATATTTCTGAACACTTTGTAATGTGCTGCGAATGTTAAACACAGATAAAAAAAAAAGCTTTTCTACAACACCTTTGATAGCATAGCAAAAATTATGTTCTAATCTAATATTAACCACTACAGCATTCAGATTCTGAATATAAACGTGAGAAATCTTTAGCTACGTTACTTTGGCTATTAAGAATAGATGTTCACATCATAGTTTCATACATTTTCAAACTGGATTTCTGTAGAAAGTTTTCAACAGGAAAATGTCATTGTGGGTGCAATTTTTGGCAGAAACTCAAGTCAGAAGGTAAAAAAACATTCATTGTAACTTAACGTTGCCCCTTAAATTCATCTCAACGCATTAGTTCCAAATTAACAAAACATCAGAATATTACGACAAAGGAAAGTTTAAGCATGCAAAGCACGACAGCTCATGAATTCAACCTAATTCATCGTAACCTCATAGAGGCCTTGATGGTTTTTTTACCTTTAAATTGTTAAGAGAATTAAATCAGAATAGTTATATATCAGATCACTTTTTTAAATGTAACTGGATGGAAAACTCTACATATTGCTCACACACAATCACATTACCGTTTTAGGGAAAGTGATTTCTTTTTTAACAGAGAAACAATCATGTCAGAATGTTCTTTTTTAAATTCATGGCAGCTTTTCTATTGACCTCAGGCAATGAGGTGTTTTGTTAATTCCACGACTCAATGCTGCAGCATTGATTTAAAATGTTTTTACCTTCGTTAAATATTTGCTTAGACGCTTAAGATTCATGAGCCTGAACTTAAACTGTACTGTAAATTTTAAAGTAAATTTGCAATATGACACCCCACTTTTATACACGGCGACAAAGCATTGCAGAAATTGTGTATTGTTACAGGACTGGAAATGTTTTGACTTGACACATTCAGCTTGCAAATACATTTTGTGCCTGCTCTCTTTTCTGTTTAGAGCTTTCCACATCTTCGAAACGAAGATAGCCTTACTGTTTCACACACATTTTGCATGAGTGAAAACCAATAGCTTTTAAGCTTGCCTCAAGTGCTACAATTCTATTGGTGGATGTGGTGACATCCAGCATGACAGTTATTTGCTTATTGCTGTTCTTTTACTACAGGCTTTAAAATATGCATTTGAATTGCAATGCATTTCTTTGTTTAATCTTACTAATTCATTGTGCTTCGAAATGAAGCATTGTTTACACGTGTGGGTGGTTGGAGGTTAAGACACTCATTTTCCACAGAGCCATAGGAGGATGGCCTTACGTTGCCATAGTATTTAATTATCTTGTATATCTTATATCTTGTACATCTGAAATGTGACAGTGTGGCTCTCTAACTAACTGCAATTAAATAAAAACATTCCTTTTCAGACTCCAAGTCGTGTTTATTGTAGTCACAGATCAAGACGTTCTGTGTTCATTTAAAGGTACAGTGCCTTTTTTTAAACCAATTATGGTAAATGTTTTTATTAGACCAGAATATCAAATTCACTTCAGGGCGACCACTTACTTATTTCTCAGAAAATGTTAAATCTAATGAGCAATTATAACAATTTACCAGGGAACTGTAAATTATTAAAGATTGTGGGGTTTGAAATTTGAACCAAAATTGCACATTTTTTTAAACAAACCATAAGGCATTTTAGTTTTTTTAGTAGGTGTATTTTATTTACATAAAAAAATAAATAAATATAAAACTTCCAAAAAATTACAAAGTTTAAAAAAAAATCCTTGAGCTCAAATTTCAGACTCATCTGTAATGTACTTGAAAACATGGGTGTCAGTCGGCACGTCCCCGTTAGGAGTTTTCCTCTGGAAACTTCTTGCTTCTACATCGCTAAACCTGCCCATCTGCTGTTTAGTGTCCAGAGTATCGGTTTCTGTGGCAGCTGTGTGTATGTATTCCCTCTGTGGAAAACTCCTGGGGCTTTTTGTCGGCTGTCTCCCGCAGCACATAAATATAGATATGTGTCCCATGTACAAGTTCCAGAGCAGCAGACAGGCCATCATAACAGATAACACGGCTAATGCCACCTGCATCACTATCCACTTACCTTCAGCGGTCTGGCCCTCAGCATGTGTAGGAACCTTTTCTATTACATGCAGACCTGATGATGTCGTGTGGCTTTCAGGAACGATACCCAAGGTGGTCTTTATTTTCTCTGTTACATGTACTGTCAATTGCTCCTGCAGGTCATAAATGGCCAGCATTTGGGTGTAGTCTCTTCCTTTGGACTGTTCGACTGACGTGCAGGTGTAGCGCCCGGCGTCGGCTGTCGAGGCATTGTAGATCAACATTCCATCACTGTAGACTGTGTACTTCCTGTTGGAGGAGGGCAGCTGCTTCCCAGCAAAGTTCCAGCTGACCTGAGCGAGGTTGGAGTTTGGTCGGCACAACAACATTATGTTGTTTCCCAGCACAAGGGTTAGAATCTTTGGTTCCATAATTGCTGGTGTATGGGTACACAGATTTTACAAATATGTTAAATAAAGCTATGTGAATTATGTTAAAAAAAGAAGTCAATATATACCTGATATCGGGCAGCGAGTGGCATCCCCATCTTTTAAGTTTTGTATCAAATGACTAAAATGCAAAATATTTTATGTTAGTGGTCAGTGTAAGTTGTTTATATACACACACTTAAACGAATGCAGTGAGTCAAATGGATATCTGATGAGAGATGATGTTTAAAGAGATAACATAAAAATTTTTCCATTGTTTACTCGCCCTCATGTCATTCCAAACCTGAAAGGTGTTTTTGCTTTAGAGGAACAAAAAAGATGTTTTGAAGTATGTTGGTAACCAAACAACAGTGGCATCCATTAACTTCCGGTTATGCATTGAGGCATTTCTTAAAATATCTTCTTTTGTGTTCCACGGAAGAAAAAAGTTACACAGGTTTGGGAGATTTAAATGAAAGCAAACAAGGAATGTTCCTTTAATAAGAGACAGAGCAGGTGTATGAGAGCATTTCTTACTCATCTGTATTCTCTGGTAAACTGTGTAATTTAGAGCACTGTTGAGCAGTAAGGTCCCAGACACAGTAAGGGTCTCTGGCCAGGACACAGTCCAGACAAGATTTATAGCGACTGCAGTTGCTGCTGGGCATCTGAACAACCCCAGATGCAGAGCCTACAAACAACTGGACCAAACACATAGAACATATGTTCACTGTACAGGTTCAATGACAAACATTAGCAGTCAATACTCTCTACATAAGCTTTCTTGTAATAAACTTGGAACATCATCTTGGTGGGTAAAACGACAGTACCTGGCTCTGGTGAAGACGAACAACATCGATGTGCTCAGAGTTCAGAAACAGTTTGGTTTCTTCAATGATGTGCATTTCTCCATCATAATTCACTGCCTTCTGCAAATAACCATTTTCTGATGGAAGAAAAAAAATATGTATAAAAAAAATATATATATTGATTTCAGTGTTTGCATTTCTCATGCACACTGTGAACACTAGGAGTTTTGTTTCTTGTGCGTGAGGTGACTAAAAGCACATCTCTGTCCCGTGTCACAACATTGTTTTTGTCAATGAGAGTCTATATTTAGCTTTTATGCAATATGCAAATGAACTAAAACAAACTATATTTTGTATTGTAGTGTCCTTAATCTGATTCAGGTGAGCGTCTCAGAGCAGACAGCTCAACACAATTTACAATCAACATTCCAGTGAATGTTTACACACACCCTCTAACTGACTTTTAACTGCTTTGCCCTGGGGGCTAACAGGAGAATCTCACCTGTGCCGATGAACATTACAGGATACGTCTGTCCGTCCACAGCAGTCACATGATCTACAACAAGACGGGTCATCAGCGGTCCTCTCTGGACCAGCAGGGGTTTGCCTGTGATTGGACGGATGGCGTCGTCCATCAGGGGCCGGTCCCGAATGAACTGTAGAGTTTTGTCAGGAAGATCCAGCGATCGCTCTATTCCCAAAATTCTCAGGGCATTGTTAATGCACTGTGTGAAGGGTGAACAAAACGAAAATTCAGATTTTTTTTTAGGCTGTATGTTTTGGTGTAGGTAACTTAAGGTAAATAAGTACCATTGTATTACCATAAAAACTTGCCAGGAAAAAATAATGGTAAATAATATGAAGATATGAAAGAAAATACAAAAAGTTTGAAGTACCTTATAATACCATTTAATTGTATGCTAAATAAATAGGGTATTTAAACAGTACTGAAAGAACCACAGTATTGTCAAACTCACACTATTGGTTAAACCACTGTTGGGCCAAAAAAATGTTTCAAACTAAGTAATGTTAAAAGTGCAAGTGCACTTTTTTACAGTTTTTACAGCGAAAACAACTTTCAACCAGATACCTTAATATTAAACAGATACAAATAATATTTATTATTTATCCAATAAATAAATGACACACATCACCTTTAACATCATACTGTGTTAAAATCACTTACAGCTCCTGGCCGAGGGACAGGAATCTCTCCACCGTACGTGACCCACTTTACATCTGATGTTTCCACGGTTACCGGCGTCTTAAATTTTCCACGAGAGAAAACTTCACTAATATCGGCCACATTGTATGAACATATCACCGATGTTTGGTCTGTTGAGCTCCTAAACACACACACACACACACACAGATCATTAAATCATTTTTAATAGGCTTGGCATGTAATCTTAATACTGCAGGGCTAAAGTGACTGGACACTGACTAAATGGGTGGAAAGAGACGGTCTGTCCCCCTTTTATTATCAATGCTGTAATTAAACAGTCTGTTTCACCTCTGACTCGTGGTTTTTACCTGCAGTGCTTCATAAACTGCAGCTGTTTCACTCCGAGTTACACTGACGTGTACTGACACGCATTCACAAATTATTATAAGGTATATGAATCAGTTTTGATTAAGAAAATAATATTTATAAATACAGAGTTGTTCTACAGGAAGCAAAAATCTGATAATGTTTAGGTGCAGCAAGCTGACGTCAGTTTTTGTTGGTAGGCTAAACATAAAAATAAAAATGTTCACCCAATCCAAACCACTTCTGTATGTGATCTGAAATCAGACCAGAATCATCATTTTATGAAGTCTGCTTCAGTGTGAATGCTCAGATTTGAAGGTTTTCTGTCTTTCTATTCAGCTTGACAGCTTGATACTTTTGGCATTGTGCTTACACCTACATCATTACTATGTTAACATAATAAATGTGGACACAATAAATATTGACAACATAAACTAATCCAAATTCATAATGTGCAAAAGACAAACATTCAACCAGTTCAGCCAGCAGTAAAGACCAGATTTATAAACAAAATCTGAAACTCCTACTAGATACTAATGTGGCTAATGAACGGTTCATTTCTTCCTCTGCAGGACAAACTTACGACTGAGATGTAAAGATGGCATAAAAGACGCTTTTCTTCCATTTCTTGTGGTGAATGTGGAAGACGTCCTGTATGATGTAGGGCAGACTGGGCTCAGGGAGAGAACAGTCTAAACGTGCCTTCAAAAACGAGGTCCATTTTCTCTGGAGGGTCCTTTGGCCACCCATGTCTCCCTGCATAGCACAGACCAAGGTATTACAAGCTTATAGATTAACATGCTACATCCTTCAGCACATATCATACTTCAGTAAATGCTAAAGACAGAGCGAAAAAATAAGCAAGCTTTGAGAGGTAAGCTGTGGCCACAAACAACAAGCCTTATGTCAGCAGTAAACACAGCACAGAGACCTTGCAGACTCTGGCGACGCGCGACACCACCATCTTGTTGTAAAAGTCGTACTCTACGGCGTTTTCGCTGAAGAACATGTAGATTTTGTCATCATCGCCCTCCGCACTATTCTCACTTTCAGGTACCACGTCCATGTAGACAAATTTTGGCTCTTAAGGGAATAAAGGAAGAAGATGCTTATCTCAAATTGGTTGGAAATAATTACTTGTAAACTTCTATTCAGTAAACAAGCCGTTTCATTTTTAACAAAAGTTGCTTTTTTAAAATTATTTTCTTATTTTATTCCTAAACTATAATTAAAATAAATACTATATTGAATATAAAAGTGTTAAAGATGTAATCAAAATGGGATAATACCAATAAAATATATTACACAAAGCTCTTAATTCATCTATGTTTAGACCAATTACAAAAGCCTCCAATTAGTCTTTGTTTGTTTGGATGAAGTCACTTCCTGTGTCAGTATTTGTGACATACCATTAAGCCAGGAGCTCTTGATGACAGTACGCAGTGAAATGGGCGAGCTGCGGAGAATGACCGGTTCAGAGCCCAGGAAGTTAAAGGACGTGGCCGAATACAAGTCTTGATCTGTGGCAAATGACACAAAAAACAAAACTGATTTCAGGGTTTAAGAAGAAATCTGCTGGAAGCTCAAAAACTCAAAAACTTTAATTTATTGATTGAAAAAAGTTGATTAAACATTTATTTGCAATTGTTTATGCATTTGGCAGGCAAGTGCAGTGCCTTACTGGTTGAGCTACAGAGCTCTAGTCTATAAAAAATACATACCAACCATGATGGAAGAGGACCTCTGGAAGGGATCGAAAGGACACTTCCCCCTCCCCTCCTCCTGCTTCTCCTCCAGTTTCAGCTGTCCATCACTGTACGTCTGTCAAACAAACACCATGAACACACAAGTGTCTTTTGTTCTTTGGAAGAAAGTGTCATCAGTGCTTGTTGGAACACATGACACCTGAGGTTTCTCATTTCATTCCAGGACAGAAGCAGAGGATTACGAAATACAAACACACATGCAACTTACACACATCAAGCGCAGTATGAGCTGCCTGTACAGAAAGGAAATTGCCTTTACATGGGTTTTCCCATGTTTTAGGTTGTAAGAACGTTTCCCTAATGTTTCCATTAAGTAACAAAAACATTAATAACATTAAATGTTATTTTTAAGGTTCTAGGAACGTTCAAAACGTTTAGTTTTTAGATGTTGTATTAACATTATTGCTTAGTTATAAGAACGTTTTTCAAAATTTTCTTAATTCTTTAACGTTTTTAAAATGTTCCTCTAACAACTTAGGAATACCGTTTTAAAAATATGATATAATGTTCAAAAACATTCTTGTATTGTTAGTGCAAGAACTTTTTTGATAACTTTGAGAGAACTGTAAATGTAAGCCAATGTTCTAAGAATGTTCCTTGTTAGCTGGGTTAATGATGTTATCAGACGGATGGTCATGGTTCTCTGATATATGCCATGGTATCGTATGATTTATATATTCATATATCACGGTACTAACATGATACTCCAAGGCAGTTTAAATAGCACCACAAAACTATGCCCACAAAATCATGGTATGCCATCAGTACTTTTTTGTAAGAGTAGGTCATTTGCAGAGGGATGAAGTTAGTTTGTTTGTTTGTTTAGACTAGTATACCACTGGCATTATTTTGATCACGTCACTTACTATGTAATCACAGGAGGGGCTGAAGGCGTTCGTACCGCACACGTACATCACACTGTCATTCATTTGATGCAGCATCCGTATGTAGTTGTGACAGTCGATCTGAAATATTAATTGATCAGACAGGTGTTTACATGACCAGCATTTGATAAAATACAGCAAAATACAGTAAGAGAGACCAGCTATATGATTAACCCCTTTGATTATAACATAACATTTTAAAAGCAATTTTAATCTTTGAAAGTATGATATTACATCCAGAGCATCACAGCTGGTTACTTTTGAGTCTTACCTATAATTCCATATCTGTCCTGTTTATTTGTTATTGTTTATTTTTTATTTAGGACAATATAAACAAAGCAGAGGAAAGCAGGGATGCACCAAGTTCTTCTGGAATATTTACTATAAATATCAATTTTTGGCTTGTTTTTAAACTTTAGTTTTTGGTGCTCCTGTAGCTCAATTGGTAGCAGATTGCATTAGCGGTGCAAAAGGTTGTGGGTTCGATTCCCAGGGAGCACATGTACTGAGAAAATGTGCAACTTGAATGCACTGTAAGTCACTTTGGATAAAACCGTCTGCCAAATGCGTAAATGTAATGGTCAAAATCCCCTGTTGGTCAAACTCTGACCATCTTTAATGGCAGTGAACAGATATTTAATGCTTTATGTTTTCGTAATTCATTAACATCACTTCTTCAAGAGTATTTATGTTGATGTGCCTACAAGCAGTAGGTGGGACTTTACTCACATCGGGATGTTTTCCTTTAGCGATACACTCCATTTGTTTCTCCTCTGTCACTTTCCACAGAACCTGGTGGGTGGAGAGAAATACATACTAACATGATGTTTCCAAACAGAGTAAAAAGGTTATAGTGCTGCCAAAGATGAAGGGAAAGTAGCCAAACTACCTTAGACTTGGCAACCGAGATATCGTTTAAATCAAGGGCGTAGACAGCCTCCCTCGCCCCCAGCATCAGCAGCCCCAAATCCTCTCGAATCAACATTGTGGAGTAATTCCAAATCCCTTCTTCTTTAAATGTGATTACATAGTTATCTAAATGTGATAAAAACACAGTGAGCGATTACCACGCATTACACAAACAGAACAAACTTTAATACTACATACAGTATAGCAAAAAAACAGAACATGCATTAGCTAGACCACAAAAATATAGTTGATTATAGTGATTCTTAGCAAAAGCATTACGATTAATGATGACATTTTTGTCAGATATTATTGTGTATTTGAACCATGTTATTAGAACATTTTTTGACACACAGTTTTGGAGATTTTGATCTATTCATATAGACGCTGTACTTGTATAACTGGAAAAAGCTGCCTGGGGGGTCATTACCAATATGGCTGCCAAACTGAACAAACTTGCCATGAAGGGATTTTGACGTAACTTAATCAACAAGTCTCTTACCTTCATACCGAATAGTTTTTCGAGGGGTGAGATTGTTGCGTCCGTTGTAGGCGCAGGCCAGGGAGACGCAATAGAGAACAATGAGGGCAAACAGAGCAGACATGACTTTGTTCCTCACAATATTATTTTCTTCTGTGCAATAAAGCAATGTCTTTATGTCATTTTTTCATATGCTGGGTTATGTCGGAGTGAGTTTCCAAAACGTATGTTTGTTGTTTATGTGTTTTCGTGGACAAAGGTGGCAATCCATTGTGTCAGGTGCTGAAAGATGTTGGATTCTGCTGTGCTGTCCACATCTGTAAAAAAAAACCAATTACATTGACTACAACAACTACTGCTGACTATTGTACATATATAGAAGTTAAAAAAATACAGTATCAGCTCTCGTTTTTCTTAAACAGATTTCTGATTCATTAGAACCTTCAAAAACAAGAAAAAAACAGAAGAACAGAAAGTTCCTGCTTTCCAGTTTTTAGGCATAGAAAGTAGCCATAGTTTGTAATGAAGTTTCATTACAAAGAAAGTTTCTGCTTTTTATCCTTGTACATGCGTCTTCTCAGGTTTCAGAAGACATCTCAACAATGTCTCAGACTGTGCTCAAATTTGCCAAGACATCAAAGTCAGCAAACAAAAGTCAGTTTTTATTATGAAATATTTAACATGTTTTTTTATGCTCATATATTCTCTGAGCTACATTATCCACATACAATAATAGTAGAGCTATAAAATGTATGTTAACAATGTTTATCAACTATAACAATGTATGTCTACATTGTATTTCTTCAAAGGAATTTTAGGAGAATCATCAGTGACAATTTAACTATAATTTAATGACACATAAATGGAAACTCAAACAGTTTAACTGTTTTATAAGTAGAAAGTAACTTTCAGAAACAAATACTTTCATCTTACAGTATCCCAAACATGCACGCAGAACGCTGAACTGAGCCTGGATCAGCACTATAGAAAACTAAATCTGCCACTTAAGCCATGAATTACAGGGGTAAACATGTCCTTATGGTTTCTTTACCTAAACATCGCTCTCAACATGTTTAAAACTAGCATTCTAAAGTGAGTCATTGTTGTTTCAGCAAAACAGCCTGAAAGCTGAGAGATCACAGTAATAATGAACTCTCCAGGAGGTTGAGAACAAGAAAGGCGACCCATTTTCCCTCCCAATTTGAGCTGGATGTGTGCACTTAAAACCCAGATGCAGGCTGGGGCATGTCATGGATCAGGCTGACATTGTTGATGCCTGGAGGTGAAAACCTGCAGCTTATCGCTGTTGTGTGTTTGCGTGATGCTGCGTGTACTCATTTACAGCGTTTGACATTTGAAATGTTTACATTCTAAAGAGACGCTTTACAGTAACTTTGGATTGAAAGCTGAGTAATAACTGAGGTGGCACTACATTACAATACAAGTACGACAAGTAATGGTAACACTTTACAGTATGGTTCACTTTATTAACATTAGTTAATGCATTAACTAACATGAACTAAGAATGACAAATATAATCTAACAATATAATTTTTCAGCATTTATTATTTTTTGTTCATGTTAGTTAGTACAAATACAGTTGTTTACTGATTATTCATGGTAGTTCATTGTGCATTAACTAACATTTACTGATAAGATTGATTTGTTAGAAAATGTTAGTAAATGCTGAAATTAACATGAACTAAGATTAATAAATGCTGTTAAAGTATTGTTTTTTTAAGCAATTGTTCATTTTGACTATATAGTAAACTAATGTTAACAAAGGTAAACTTTGTAAACTGTATAACTGAATAGAATGAAATGAATAGAATCCCAGTTTACATTATATGTGCAATTATATGTAAACTTGATGTTACTGAAACAATTATATGTAAACTTGATGTTACTGAAACAATTATATGTAAACTTGATGTTACTGAAAAAGTTATTTTTTAAGGTTTCTGAAAGTTGCTAGTTACACAAAAACTGCAGAAACTAAGGAAGCATGATTTTTTTTCATGCTTTACAGATTTGGCTACTGTGCCTAGTCAAAAAGCAAAACAGTTCTACTGGTTAGTCAACTGTGAGCTTTAGAGAAGAAAGAGAATCAAATGAATCATCTAGTTCACTAATCTGAAGCACTGCTGACTTGTTGTTACTCATGCCTTAAACAACTGTGTTAATAAAACAAATCACTGCTTAGTAAGAATTTACCAGAATGTGTGACTAGTCTTGAACGGTTTTAGAAAAATCTAAAATTTGCCTAAGTGATATACAACAATCTGTACCAATACAGAAGGTCACTAAGCACTGTGGCCCTATCAAAATATTGCTTGTTGTTTGCCAAACCAATACCTTGAACAAAGGTGTGAGTTTAGGGTGGGGCTATCAGTTTGACTGGCCAATGGATGATGGGGGTGTGTTCATAAAACCTGTTTACAAACAATCATTATTTTGCAGTTTCATTCAATTATTCTAATGGTGCATAGAGGACACATTTCATCTTTACAATAATGTGGTAAAATATGTATATTACCGAGAAAATAGGTACATTCTACTGCTGAACGTACACATTACTGCATGCACATCACAAGCATTACAAGGTTAAAACAAATCTCTTGAAAAGCTTCTGCCACTCGAGTTAAATCTAGACGCCTCTTGGTATTGAACTGTAAGATAAGAGTGGTTTATCGTGATTCAGACAATGCAAATTGATATCAGAGTTTTACAATGGTTTGGTTGCAACAACATGTTTTGTTATTCATTAACCTGAAGCTTTCCTCTGACACGATGTGTCACGTATATTGTGAAACACTTTTACGTTGGAAAACACGCCCAGTTCATGGGGTTAGGCCTTTGTTAGTTCAATTTGCTGAAACAAATACATTTTATTATTGTGAATGCACTGGAGGTGGAGGGTTTAAAGGAAAGATACAGCTCTTTGTAGAACATAACAAATACGTTCTAGAACGCCACTGTAGCCTGTATTTTATGAACCATGAAAGGAACAAAAACATATTTAGGCCACGTAAAGTGCTGTGGAGTGATAACATGCATCACACGAAGACCTGGGTAAACACATGGGTGTGAAAATGGCAACATTCCCTTACTGTGCGCAGGCAAGTCAAAGCAAGACTTAAAGCACTTTACACCATGAATATAAGTGGTGGTTGAGTTCGTCTCTGTGTTAAGCATCTGTCACTTATACAGTGGCCCCCAAAAAGAATTTGTCTTTCGAAACCACACTTAAAACAGATTCATTTCATAGCACACTGACAACAAATTGTCAAACCATGTGTAACCTGCAAACACATGATGCTAGGACGAACTTTTCTGATACACTTTTGCAGCTACTTTTAACTACCCGGTCTTAAGGTTTCTAGTAGATCCCCAGTGTTCCCCAACCTTGTTCCCATAAGGACCCTCAACAATAAACATTTTGGATGTCTCTCCAATCTGACGCACCCATTTCAAGTTACATAATAACCTATTAATCAGCCAATGAGTTAAATCACAAGTTTGATAGGAGAGACAGCCAGAATGTGTTCTTTTAGGGGTTCAAGAGAAACAGGGTGGGGAACCATTTAAGTAGATGTATGAAGCTACTTCTCTCAGGTTCAAATGGATGTCTGAGTCTGAGTAACCACATTAACACATTAGTTCATCACAATAATGAAATTGAGAACCAGAAAGTGTCCGATTACTTCTTATACTATTTTTTTTACTAGCCCCTACTCCTACTGTTTCTTTCTCTAAAATAACAACATCTAGTAAGTCTTGTTTTTGAATGCATTGGCATTCGTTTATTTTCACAAGTGGCAAAGGTGTGCAAATACCCTATGACATTGTTAATATTTACATGAATTAATATTTACATTTAACACGGGTTAACAGCTGTTAATGACTAAAACTAGTCACTTTAATCCATACCGACATTAGCAAACGTTTCAGAAGGATTTCGTTCATAACGTGATAATCGAGTTCCCTCAAACGTTCATACTTTATTGCGTGCACCGCATACATTAGGCTAATCTAATATTTATATGTAAATATATTTTAAGCTCGGTGCAAACAGCATTGCTCAACTCACCGGAGTCATCAATCCTCTCTTTGGATGATAATACGTGAATCCTGCTCGTTAAACTGCGCAGTCAGCATGCAGGGAGCGTCCGATGATCGTCAGCGAGTCCGTCGACGTTTCACAACCGGAAATCAGACGCGCACCTGAGAACTCGCCGTTCCTGTGACGTCACATTAGGCTGACGTGGGGAGTCGTTTCACATGCCTGTGAGTTTTGCGGAGAAGAAACTATTTTGTTTTTTTGTCTGTTTTTATCACGGTCTCTACTGAAGATTGGAAAGATTTAGGAGTATATAGTAATAGAAAGTTGGGGTGAAAGACAGACGTTGGAGAATTTGATTTTTGTCTTCAGAATAATTTGTAAAGAACAATGCATTGTATATTAAGTTATTTATATGATTAAAATACCATATACATACACCTCTTGTTGTTGTGGCATTACATAAAATGGCTGTTAAAAATTGCGTCCTATACCCTCATCCTTCCCTACATCACCGATACTGTCCAATGTAATGTAGTACGTCTTTATTGTATAATCATTTATAGTTCTTTAACTTTTTTCTTTATCTTTTTCTTTACTCTCTACATTTTCTTGTATTGCCAAGAAACCCGTTTGCAACCTTTGTTGCGGGAAAAATAAAGTGAGAAAAATAAAAAGGGAGAGCAGAAGATCAGCTCTGAGGTCAATTCCTTTAACAAAACATACTTAGTAAGTCAAATTAAATGCAACTATAACTACCTAAGCTCTCACAACATTAATAATAAAGAATTTAGTTTTCAGCTTCAATGAAATCAAAAGCAATCAGTGGTCTAATAATGCCATTTATTAATCAGCAGGCAACATATGAGGTCATGCGAAACTTTATTGAAATCTGGCATGTTATTTTAGCATTATGACAGCACAGTGTCTGAAACTAAAGAGAGCAAAAAGAGAGAAAGACGTGCTGAAGAGATCAGAGTACACACACTGTACAGTTGTTTACCATGCTCATTTAAACAATCTTTTTGGCCTAAAATAGCCCAATAGCTCAACCATGATAGTCTGTTTACTGTTGTACATTTCTAATGGACGCAACATGAAACTGTCTTCTTAATAGGCTACTGTGTATTGCAGGGCTGTGCGCTTTCTCCATTCCAAAACACTGATACGTCCCTTCAGATTTTTCATTATATGATATTATTAATCAGAGAACAGGTTAGTGAGTTTGTTTTAAAAGGCAAGCACCGAAAACGTTTGCAATGGAAACCTACTGAAATAAATGGCTTAAGCACAAAAGACAAGCGCCTCTACCCGTATACAGCAACATTCTGTCTCTTAACAATTAAGGGCTCTAACATATTATGATTGGTAACATCAGTATTCCCAATGCCACACAATTCCAGCAAAATGTGACATTCCTGAAGGTTTGTTTTGACCAAGTCCATTTTTTTACTTTATTATGCAAAATAATTTACCAATCAAACAATTTAGCCCTCGGTTGCAAAACACGCTTTATCGGAAATGGTTCCAATAATCAGCTAAAATACATTTTGGCAAACTGCTTTTCTAATACTTTTGTGTGACCAAGTACAACAGTGGAAAATACTTTAGACTGGTCAACAAGCATACATATGTACAAATGTTATTTAATTATTCAAATTATTTTAAATTTATGACAGTAAACAAGAAAAAGTTATCAACAACACAAATGCTCAGTCTCTTTAAGATGTCTTACTTGACCTCCACACTTAAAAACAATTTTGTGAGGTTTCAAGAGAGCTGTGTAAACTCGGAAATAAGTGTGTTAATAAATAAAATAACAGAAATAAGTAAATGAAAAAGGTAATGTATGGCTTTCGGCCAGGCATTGTTTTGTTCCCTTCTGAATATCACAATATGCTTTCAGTATTGTGTTGTACACTTAACAGACCTACAAACCAACAGGATCAGTCTCGTTATCAGCCCACATAAAAAAACGTTATACGCATATATTGGTAAAAACAAAGATAAAGTTGTTTGAATTTCAACCACAGCATTACAATGGTTTACTTTTGTCTTTTAAAACGACAAAATTCATGTAGAAAGGCCTTTCCAGCACACACAGAACATTCACCTAATGTTAGTATTTTGTTCCTGTTCGGTTATTTTTTAAGAACCAAAATTCTTTAGGAACTAAAAATTCACCATCCATGATAATCAAATATTCGTTAGCCTAACTTCTGCACCAACAATCATAAACGAATACAACAGAACCATTTGGTTTTCTAACCTTTGGCCTTAAGGCCTGTAATGAATGATAAATATGATTAAAAATCATAATGCTGAATTAAAAAAAATACTTTCAGTCAGTTTAAGAACCTGAAATATCTACATAAAAAGTCAAACACACCTACTGCAACAAAATAAATTCACAATCCTGCTGTGAATCAATGCAAAAACCCATCAAAAGTGGGTTCTGTCTGCAAACAATATTACTCACTGCACATTATCACACTGGTTAACGTATAATAAATATACACAGCTCGCCAAGAACACTCCCCTACTCTTAGATATTATTAAACCAGTACAATCACAAGCTACGCATGTAAGAACCCTTCCACGAGCAGCCGTACAATCATATAAGAACAGTCGTAAAAAACAAACACACAAGCAAAAAATTTAACTATAAAATATACAAAGGACAAAAAATAAACATAAGGCCACACTTCAACTTATGAGCGAGAATTCTGTACAAACTAATAACATTCAGTGCTTTAGTGTAACAACTTATAATACCAGAACATCCATGGCAATATTTCGTTGTTTTGTATTTTGGCACATATACTTTCAAAGAAAAATTGTAATACACGCATACGTGATGCAGTAAAATGACTCAAATCACACAGTCTTGGGTGCCAGACAGACGAATGAGATCCATTCGCCACCCTGCAGAGTTTTACATTCCAGTTGTGCATAATTTTCACAAACATGTTTGTCCTTATTAAAGAGACAATTCATGAGAGATTTCTGATGGAAGAGTGTAAAAGTTGGCGTGTTGCTTGCGTTATGTACAAATAAGTGCGTTGAGACTGTGTACGTGTGGTGAAAAGCTGACGCTGAGAAACACTAGGACTTTACAGCCACTACTTTTTTGGGAGTCCCTGGTTTTTTGGTCTGCCATAAGTGGCCGTGGATGGTGATGGCATCGACATTTGCCGACATGGTCTTGGCTGGGATTTGGCTGAACTGCTTCCGGTCCGAGTTGTACTTGTACAGCCCATCGATCATCTTGCGCGAGATGGTTTTAGGGCCGATGCCGACCAGCTTGTTGATCTCCTCCGAGTCAGGGCAGTACGTGTAGAGTGAGCGGAACTGGCAGCCAGAATCGCGGAAGAGGATCAGGAAGTTGTTGCCCCCTGATTTCTCCATTTCCTTACAAAGGAGATAGATACATGATCAAATAGTTGAATATATTTAGCTTATTTGTTAAATATCATTAAATTTTAGTATTCATACTATAAGTAAAATTTGCAAATGGGAGTGTTTACCTCTAAGATCTTGTTCTTCTGTCCCTCATTGACTTTGCCAGCCAAACAGCAGTGGGCCAGAGCATTCTGAATTATATGCTTATTGGACTTTGCACTGGGCTCTTTGTATAATTTGGGACCTGTAGTGAAATAAATCAGAGATTCTACACTTGATCGCAGCATGAAGAAGCTGCAACCTATCACTGTGCAGTCAGAAATGCAACAGACCAAATATTTGGGTGATGGCTCCCTCTGGTGGACTGGAGACTCAAATGTGAATGCAAAATAGTTGAGTGCTCTGACCTGTGTATTCAGTGTTGGATGTCAGTGAGGATGTGGTGGATGCATTCTCCCAGTCTTTCTCTCCGTTACGGCTACCAGAGCGAGTAGGAGACAGGCAACCGTCTGCTGAATCAGGCCTACTGAGAAAACATCATACACCTGCCATTAAAACTCTGACAGCACCAGTACATCTTTGTCATGCAGAATCGGACAGTAAGGTTTTTGTGACTGAACTAAAGCTCTAATGTCTTTCAAATTTTATTGGTATCAGCATTAAAAAAAACTAATTAAAAACACTACACTACAAAAAATTAAAAGCTGCAGTTTAAAAGCTGCAATCCATAACTTTTGCCTCTCTATTGCCATCTCTGTTTGAAACATAACATTGCAGGTTATGTTTCGTACTTTACGTATCAAGTCAAAGTCAAATGAAGCCAAACTGATATTTTCTGGGAAATCAGCCCTGACAGATCAAATTATAAATTATTATAAAATCATTATTATAAACTTAACGTTGCAAATCTGGGTAAGGTACTTTATATATAGTATATTTATAATCTAACTCTGTTAGTATTTGTGTTTAGATTTATACTGTTTCACGTCATTGTTGTATGTCTGTATTTATGTAGCACCGTGGTCCAGTGAGGCACGACATTTCGTTCCACTGTATGTCCCCACATGTAGCGGAATGACAATAAAGCTCAACTTGACTTGACTTGACTTGAGATTGTTTTGAACACTGATCTGTTATGTACTTGGTCAATAACTAATTTTTAACCAAAAATTTTATGGATTGCTGTTTTAATACATGACATGGTGAAAACATTCTGTATGACAGTGTGAATATTTACATAATGCATAGGGTAATTTTCTTGATCACATGAGAATATAACTTAATGGATATACACAGTCATATTACAGACTGTCATATTTAAATTACTCTCTGAATAAGCCTCTTGCATTTCTGTGGTTTTGGGGTTTAAGTGAGATTGACTTGTGAAGAGAACTCAAGACATCAAAAGGTTAGAGCTGTGATAGTGTTTTTCTTTTGCTTGCTGAATAATGACAAATAAAATCCAAATAAGCTGTGATGGGTGACAGGGAAGTCATCTTTATTATTCAAAGATGAAGGATCAGCTCCTTGTATTGCTGCCAAACTTAAAAAGCAGCTGAACAGAAGATGCAAAGCAAAGTGTCTTATCCAACTGTAACTGACCTTCTCGTTCTCACACGAGGAGAACTCATAAAGAAGAAAAGACTGCCAGATGCTAAGCTATTGCTTCTAAGAACATTCAAGAACATTCAAGAATACACAGGAATTCAAAGGATGAAAAATTCTGGGTTAGTACTGTGCAAGAAGGCAAATGTTAAAGTACATTGTAATATAACACAGGAAGCATGTATTTTACATTCTTGAAGTTACATTTACCAATTTAGCAAACACTTTTATCCAAAGCAAATTACAGTGCTTTCTAGGTAAACATTTGAACAGTATGTGTGTTCCCTGAGTCTTGAACCCATAACCTTTGCACTGTTAATGTTATGCTCTACACACTGAGCTACAGGAACCAAATGTCTCTTACCTGGGTGTTTTCCTCTCTGAACTGATGCTGTCATTATCTCCAAGGGAGGCTAAAGACAGGCTTGACACTGAAAAAACACGAGGTCGTGAACCTGAGAGCAAAATACAAAAACAACACAAGACTCACAGTTACATGACAACAGCAAGCCCACTGAATTTTGTGTTACCCTCATGATTGTACAGTTCACTGCATGGATGTTGTCTCGACTGCCCCTCTAATGCCTTTGAACTAAGCACACCAGAAAGAGTGTAATGTATATACTGTATAATTATATAAAATCAAACATTAAAATAAATGACTGTGTTATAGTATGTTTCATTATCACAGGCTTGCTTTAAATGCTGGTCAATTCTTTTTTTTTAAATTTTTTTTATTATTAATGTGCAAATAAAAATGCTGATTCTGTGAAGGCAAAGCAATTCTTTAATATTTAATATAGCTTTTTTGAAATCTTGATTTTTCACTGTACTTCAGTGGTGACTGAATTTTTAAACAGATTGTTTTAATTTAATTATTTTGTTAGATTTTCAGGCTGAAAGATGTTTATTAGCAGGTGAAGCTGTAGATTAAGAACAGAAATGGCAAATTACTCCAAAGAAAGGGACATTGCAGAAATTCACAGTCACTTCATTAGTCTTGGTAGTGCTGGAGTGATTGTTAGCAGGAAAAACAGTGGGATGCAGTGAGCTGCACAGGAAAAGGCTGAGAGTAGCACAAAGCATGCAGTGCTGGGCTTTGCCAGAGGGGGGCGCTCGCCCACTACCTGCTGTAGCCCTAACGGGAGTTTTTGGTGACTCTAGCACGTCTCTGTGGATGGACTTGGGCCTTGGTTTTCTCTGCTTGGCCCCTGTAGGCCTTGGTTTAACGAGTATGTCCATGTCCTCCATAAGCTTCAGCTGTTTTCTCCTCAGATACTCCTGCTTGATAAATTCTCGCCGGGCTTTATCTTCTTCCTTCTTCATGCGGTCTTCCTCTGCTTTTAACCTGTGCAATGAAAGATGATGGTTCTTAGCTAACGAGGAGCTTATATACAGTGATAGACAGCTGGGGTGGGTGTTACCTGGCTTCCTCTTTTTTTTGTTCAAGCTCTGCCTCCAGCTGTTGTTTCCTCTGCTGGTTTTCTCGTTCTCTTCTTAGCCTTTTCTCCAGAAGTGCAGCTCGCTTTAGAGCCATGCTGTCCTCTTCCTTCATATCATCCTGACAATATAAAGACATCATTAGAACTTAGTTGTTATTGGAAATTATTGTTTAAATAAGGGCTGATACATTGGTTCCTAGGTTCATTGGTCTATACCAGGGATCTACAATCCATGTTCCTAGAGGTCCACAGACGGTGAAGCTCATTAGTGACCTCTATATAATTGGTACAACTGATCATATTACAATTACATTTCTTCATGTACAAAATATTCAATAGTTTAATTTCATAGTAGTTGTAAATATTCTAAATTCAAAAGGCATCTATAAAAATGATGTCTGAACAGAACCAGATATGAAGACATATGAGTGCTACTCTGCTCAGACTATTTGCAGAACACTGACATTATAAACTGAATTATTTATATGCCCCACTTTTCCGACCTAGATCAAACAGCTGCATTTTGTACATATCCAGGAAGACCTGTCTCAAACTAATCTCCTTCAGCAACTTTACTGTTCTATAATTATACACTATAAATTTACAGATTTTGAGTAATAAAGATTGTCCTGTCACTACATTGTTTGTCTTGTTTAAATGCATAATTCCAAGAGTGAGAAATAGTAAAAGTGATGTTTGCCAATAAGTATGCCTTGACATTAATTTCTACCTTAAAGAAGAATCCACAGGACATCTTCTGATCATCATCCTGGTTTTCTCCTGATATCTCCTTCTGGGCCTTCCTCCTCAGGTATTTGTCCATCCAGGGGCTTGAGGACAGACAGTGGAACCTCTATCAGATTCTTGTTGTTCTGATGGGTGATGTCAATGGGCTTCTCGGTGGGAGTGACAATCACTGTTTCCATTACAAATTGTGATAACACTTCTGATACATTAGATTTCACTGCAGGCTTAATCTCATCTGTTGGCCTCCTTTTCTTATTTTCCACAGTCTCTTCTTCCTTATCTTTAGGATTTTTGGTACTTAAGTCACCTTCTTCTGTTTCTGCCTGTTGATTGTCTTTGGTTGAGGAGGTAAAATTATAAGAGGAATGTTCAAGAGACAACAGCTCAAGACCAAAGCCCTGTTCAATGTCCTTCTCTGTAGTTCCAGCTCCCGATGGTGGTTTCTTCTCTTGCCCCAAATAAGAAAAGGAGCAGGACACGGACTGAGATGGAGAGAACCTTCGGAGCCGTGGTATGCTGTCCACAGACTGAGGAACAGTCAGGACTCGGTTGAAGGGCGTGATCTTTAGCTCACTGGGTCTGGGTGTCCTTGGGGTCTTGGAATGAAAAGAAGCAGACTTTCTCTTAAGGTTTGTAGGGGAACGGTGCACAGCTCTAGGAGAATCTGCAGGTGAGGGGGACCCAGAAGAGCGTGCCCCACTTCCTCTGAGCTCTCGAACCTGTTTTTGTGGTGAAGGTTGAGGTGGAGGCACCACCCAGGCCTGTTGCTCCCGCATCTGCATGATTAATTCCTGTTGCTGGGCCAGTCGCTGCATCTCAGCCTGCAAGAAGCTCAGGGAAGCATTGAGCTTCTCAATGGAGCGTGTGTATTCCATCAGGTCTGCTTCAGATGTACCGTCCTCACCCACAGACTTTTGTGGAGACTTCTCAGGCTGGGGTGTCTCCACTGGTGTCTTACTTTCCTCAGAGTTTGGAGTCTCCTCCTGAGAAGGCGAAGTACCGTTGCCTTTTCTCTTGACCACAGTGAGGAAAGCACTGCGTCCCATCTTTTGGCGGTGTCGGGTGAAGGCAGCTTCTACTTTCTTTTTTTGGGCCTCAATGGCCCGACGTTTCTCCTCAAGTCTCATGCGCAGTTGCACCATTTCAGCAGCCATGGCCTGGGCAGGGTCCCTTGGATAGCTGGCGTGCAGGGCTTACCTCAGGGAAAGGTGCCCAGGAGACAGAGTGGGGAATGCTGAGATCTGAACTTTCTGGTGTTGTGCCTTGGAAACTGGCACCTTTGGCCTCCATATTTGGTTTCAGTTTACGGAACTTCTGCTCAGCAAAGCTGGTCATCTTAACTCCGGGAGTGAGGGCAGGGATACTTCCGGCAGAGGACTTGCCACTGATGCTGCTAGGACATGGGCTTGTGGAGCCTTGACTAATGCATGCTCTGGCCTCATAATCTTGATCTGTGTCAAGATCCATACTTACAGTAATATCCCTAAGGGACGAGTCCTCATCTAGTGTCTCTTGAATGTCTTCTGTCCGCACATGGATGCCGGTATCTACTTCTGTAGTTGACGTGCTATCAACCCCTTTGGAGGACTCAGAAACTGAGTCTTGATTGCCTTCTTTTGCTTTGGGGTTTAGTTCACCTTTGCTCTGGAGATGGAGAAAGAAACCCTCATTGGCCACATGGGCCTTGGGGCTTTGCGACTGCTTTTCTGAGTTGTGGATGATCTCAAGAGCCTCCTCAATGCTGGGTGGCCCTGAACCATTTAGACCATTATGATTTCCTGACAGACTGTCAGGGCAGCCCTTTCCTCGATGCCCATGTTCGTGCCATTGACAGGCTGAAATGACAGGTTTTTCTTGATGCCTCTGGTCCCATGGGCCATCTTGAAACCAAAACCTTCAGTGCTTGCAGACCGGGTCATTCCTCGACCAGCTGATGATGTAGGTGTTTGAGTGGTGCTCTCTTTATCTAATGGGATTTCAAAGGACACTCCCTGAGCAGCAGACCTACAGAGACACAAAGAAAACAGGATAGAATCCAACGTGTAGTTTCTAATTTTATGTAGGCATCAAGTCTTGTACTTACCTCTTCTCTTTGGGCCAAGTACCCATGAAACTCTCCACAAATGACATTGAGGTTGATCGCTTGATCTCACCTGTACAGCACACATATAATATTTATACAGCACTGTGTGCATTTTTATACAGAACTTTTATATTTGGTTGTTGTAACAAAAAAGAGTTTTAAATCTTTTTACCTGAGCCTGAAGTCTGTGGTTGAGGTCGAAGGGGAAGACTTAAAAGAGAAAATAACGCAAAGGAATATTTACAAAATTTTTTATTTACTTAAAAATGCACCATTTCAGCAGCTATAAACATTTAAAGTTCATAAGGAAGAAGGAGGAAATTTGTAGTACCTTGGTCTGTCTGGACTAGGAGGTCTTTCCATAAAACTCCTCTTTGTGACTTTTGAGATGGGTATAGATGGCAGATTTTTCAGTGAGGGGGCTGGTGCTAAAAATCACAACATCAATGTCATAATCAAATGTAATATATGAAGTTTAAAAGTACATGTAATTGAGCAATGTTTCTAGAAACAATGTTGTTCACCTTCAGTGTCCAACACCTGTGGATGAACAAAAGCCGGCTTTACAACCTCGAACCACCAGAAGAGCTCAGCCATAAATACAAGGTAGTTATTCTGGGGAGAAAACAACTCTTTAATATTTCATATAACATGGAGAGGCATTTATTTTCAATCATTTTAGTGGTTACATATACAATTTGTCAGTGCAACATTCTTCCACTCCCACAAGAGTCTGTACAAACCTCAGAATTTACCCAATTTATAAGATCTCTTTACTGTGTTTACCTTGACAGTCTGAGATTAAATGAAGAGCAAATGGAAATTTTTGTGTCACCCAAAAAAAAAAACCCAAAAAAAAGAAAATGTTTAAAAGAAAGTCTAGGGCCGCAACAAAGTCAAGAGTACTGACATTTCTTATCACAATATCTGAGGGGGAGTATAAAAAAAAAAAAAAAAAAAAAATAAATTCCCCCAAAAAAAAAACCCTTCATTTTCTTTAAGTCTCTTGTAACAACAAGCAGTGAGACAGTTTCCTAAGAAGTTGTAGAGACTAAATGCACTGTTTTACTCAAATCACAGATCTATTAGTGCTATACTATACATCCTGTGTACTATGGCAGGAAAGACTTTAGCTTTATGACTCTGAATTTATGGAGACTCCATGACATGTTAAATGCCTCCAGTACACTATTTCCACTCAGCAGAATTTGAATTTAGCTGTTTAAAGGCACAGGGCAACACCAGCAATTACCCAATGACACTCTCAGAATACCTTACATCAGCATTTTAATTGATTTTCAACAAACCTTTTATAGCCTAAACCAGCTCTGGACTCCCAACACCACTTATACCATATAACAAAATAAAGCGTTTATTGATCTCATGAACCAATCTATTATTAACCCCACTTTGCATTCCTATAATAACACTGCTACAAGATAACCTGAGCAAACGAACAATGAAATTATTAAATTTACTATTTATAAATGTTCAGTACCAAATTATTAAAATTGATTTGAAATACACAAATGTTTCCACTGCTGGTTGGCGTTTGGAACAGGCACCTTCTCCTCCAACTGTCTGTCTGCCTACACATTCACACACAAGGCACAATCATATAGGAGCCTATAAAATAGTCTGACACATCACAGCTGCTTTTCTGTTGCCATGACACCTATTGGACATCTGAGCGTTAATGCACCACAGTCCTTGTAAAGACTGCTGAAAATAGTTTAAAATATGCAGGAATGTAAAGGCCAATCACAATTCAATATGCAAATACACACAAGAAAGACACAGTCCCAAATCAGTAGGTAAAATTACAATTGTGACATCGCTGTCAGTTAGAATTGGACTTTTTTAGAATGTGAACTTCTGAATGGAACATCTAAGGCAAAACACTAAAGCAGGAAGTTCATTCTGTTAACAGGTCTTTCATCAACCCCATGACAGCTTTGTAGACTGTAACATTATTAATCACCCAGCAAGATGCACTGAGCCTAAACAAAGGTGGAAATGACCCTCTAAGTAAACCACTAAGTAAACTAAGTAATGTCCACAAAGTAAACGTTTATCATCTATGGAGATGAGACGTACTCATCAGAGGAAGCTGTCTCTCTGAACGACACAGATGAGGTCATGAGCTGTCAGAAAATGATCTGTACTTCAGCTTAATGAACGCTGTAAGAAAATGTCTACGCTCTGTTTACTGTAGCTACTGCAAGACACTGTAACTCACCACGTAACCATGGCAACCACAAAGCAATAGAAATAGAAGCTTGTAAAAGGGTTTTGCAACACACTTGTAATGCCTAATATTAGGAAAGCTGGGCTTCCTATTGTATTTACACAGAATTAACTAGTTTTACCTATGTGTGAGGCTAAAACGTGGTAAAGACCACCTTAGTTTATTATTTGGTATTCAGCGTCAGATTAAACCCTGTGTCAGCGACATGGTTCAGTATATAACTCAGTCTATGTACCAGTTAAAGGGGTGGGCGATACAGCAACTGAAATGATAAACCTGCAGAACCCTGCACTGTTTTTAATCAAGGTTATGTGAAATGCTGCTCCAATCACTTTCAGTAAGAAAACAAAAATCTTATTAGGAGTACAGATGTGTGTGTGTGTGTGTGTGGTACCAATGTGTGTAACCCTACCTTTAAATCATATCAAAAAGGCCATTTGTTATTTTTCAGAAGTCTTGTAAATTATGTCAATTTTTCCAAATATTACCCTCACACATGCCATCCCTGAAGCCGTGGCTCAGACTAACACTGACTGTTTAGAGGAACGAGTGAATGTGAACTCGATTAGGAAACAGGGTCAAGGTTACAGCACTCAGTTTCACACACATTTCTGAGACACACAGATACAGTTTACAGTAAGAGAGTACAGTACAGTAAATACTGATTACAGTAATTTAAGTAACTCTTAAGTCACTGTATAGTAAAAATACAGCATGTGTTAACGTTACTGTTTTAGTCATTAGCAGCTGAAGAATCTGCTTCTACAAAGAGACGGAAGCACTAGCATTTGCTTTTGGCTAAAGGGAATACAGCTACGCCCACAGGCAGCACTTGCCCCAGTGTGAAAAGAGCTTCAAATAGCATCATTTCACTCAGTGCTCAGTTGTGGGCATAAGTAATATAACGCTCTACTGCATTTCATAGATGTGCAATTGTGACATAAGGCCTAAATCCACCAATATGCCTGAAATATTTAACCTTTGCACAACAAATATGAAACAGATGATTTATTGCCTTAAAGATGAATCAATCTCAAATGATGAACAAATGATGTATGATACAAAATACTAACTGATGAAAAATGCTTTATAATTAAATATATTGAAATAAACGTTTTTACATATTATAGTTATGAGAATGAGATTTTCTTCACATTAAAGTGACATTGGTTGGGAGGGGGATTAATCATTCCTAAATTAATAATGCCAAAATTCGAATACGTTTAGATACTTTTAGCAGAGCATGACAAAAATAATCTTTTGATTTTGGGGTGAAATATGACGCATGCTGTACACTGTACACTGATTTTTTTGGTTTTGTTAGTTATACATTGGTATCACAAATTATCAGTAGAAAAGCACAACCTGTTTTTAGTTCTTTATGGAACATGAAGGATATTCTTGTATAGCCTTGGGCTGTAAATCCCTTCTAGATTTAAATGTTGATCTAGAACAGGTTGATGTGGATTGATCTGGATGTGAAATCTTACTTTTATGGATGAATGGGCATAGATCATGTCCTCCAGAGTGAAGTGACAGCAGCTGTTGAAGTTCTCCCTGCAGAAGTCCTGAATGAGCTGCAGGTTGTACAAACTATCCGCCAGTGACATGCTCTCCTTCAGGCAAATGTCTGGAAGTCAGATGAGATTTAAAGTGCTTCACAAATTAGACAAACTGCTCACTGACACAGCTTATCAAGACTTCATAGAAGATTCTGTAAGGGCTCAACCAATCAGAGAGAAGACCATTAATCATGAGTCTAAATGACACATTAGCTTTCAGATATAAATTTAACAGCATTATTTGACTTTACCACTAGGTTGAAAGGCAGCTTTAATCTGATTTTCTGATCTCTTTCATCGCTGTGATTAGATTAAATATGATTAAAGGCACACAGGTGTGTTAGATTATAAACAATGCACAGTAGTGCTCAGTTGATATGGATTTTAAAATAATTAATAAATAACAAAAAAAAATCTAGTTCACGAGGAAAATAATAGACTTCTGTTAGAAGTGTTTTGTAAAAGGCCGAATGCACTGATTGGATGTCCTAGTTGCCTGTCAAACTATGTATGCATTCATGTGTTGGAAGGGGCGTGGCTTTGAAGAGGGCTCTGAAGGGAGGGTGGGATCTGATGCTGTCAAACCAGCTTGCTATTGCATTTTCTGTCTCATTTAATTCTCTATCAGACTGTATTTCAACATTGCCTCTGTTTCATCTCCCCAAACACACTCACACACACAGTCACGCAGCAGAGTCTGGCAGGAGTACGAACCCTCCAGGCTGACGATGGCGGGGCAGTAGAAGTGCAGCAGAGCGGCCAGGGCACAGCCATCTGTGCTGTCCTTCAGCAAGTTGTCCACTGGGGGGATCCAGGGAACGGTCTTGGGCAGAACCTGCTCTTTCCTATAACGCGCCTGGGGCAGGACAAACAAACATATGCAGACAATTAGACAGACTAATACACATAATCCACAGACATTTAACATTACATGTGAGGCTCATTGCATTCCACAATTTACCATAGTATGTTTTGTTAGCATGTGTAAACAACAACAAACCAAAAACTACAAACATTCGTTCAGGCTGCGTCCCAAAAAAAGCGTCTGTTTTATTTGGCTCTTTATCCAGTCAGTTAGGTGAGAATTAAATAAAACCAACCATTTAGTGACTACAATGAGACACTATTAGACGGTATTTTATTTTTCAAACTGCATGCAAAGAATTGTGGGATATCACAGTTGCTAAAGGACACATAGTATATGCATTCTTCAGAAACGTACCACATGAAAAATCTTAATAAGCAGCATATGATGCAAACATTAGATTCAGATGTTGCTTTGATGTCCTCACAGCCCTGAAAACTGTCTGTGAAGACCGAAGCCAAGCATTTTTCAGATTTTGGACACCAACAGCCAAACTGTATAAAAACTGAACTATATGATACAAATGGAAATGAAAACTAATGGAAATTACGTTTTTTTATGAAATCAGGTGGTATCATCACATCCATGTCACACTCCAACCGATATAAATATTTCAGATGGTCACCAGAAGCTAAAATGAAGAATTTCTCATGTGGTTGTTAATGAAGCACATGAATGAACATTCAAAAGGTGTCGTCATGGCAACAAAGAGATGATGGAACCATGAACAGGAATGGACGAGGACCGAAGACACATTTCGCACTTACAGGAACCAGCTTCATATACCACTTGGTTGGAGACTTCAGCCAGTCAAAAAATGAATGAGAGAGAGAGAGAGAGAGAGAGAGAGAGAGAGGAGGTTATGAAGGAAGAGAGTGTTTAATTCAATCAGCTGTGTCTTAATACCATATCAGATCAGATTAAGTGACATTCTCTATATAGAAAGAGATCTCCGCTAAACAAACACTGATTTCATGAAACAGTAGGAACATAGGGTTAGTGATTTTATGTGACATTGTGGCCACTGCATGCCCATTGTGATGCTTTCAGGATGTTTATAGAGTTGTGTAACAGTCCTCTGTCAGTGCTGATTCTGTCCTCACTGCCAAACACACACACACACACACAAGCTCACTTTTGCAATGTGTCTCTGAGAACTGACCGCTCTCATTACCATCAAATGCTCCAGTCCCTGGACAGGGATCTCAGGACAGGGTGGGTCGAATACACACACACACACACACACACACACACACACACACACACACACACACACACACACACACACACACACACACACACACACACACACACACACACGTTTGTTTCACTAGATTAGTGAGATCATTTCATAGACTTCATACCAGTCAAATAATATTTGCCATCGCCTAACCCTAACCACACAAAACTGTTGACATTATTGGATCTAAATAAAACCAAGATTTTGGCCAAATCTGAACAGTTTTTCCTTTTTAGGACTACCAAATGTCTCCTCAAGTCAGTTTTTGTTTTGTTTAACTATTTTCAAAGCTAAAGGAGGTTAGCCAATCAAAACAGTGAGGTCATTTACAAAAATAAGTCTTAAAGGTACAATAGCAAAAACAGTCTGTTTAATAAGTTTCAGAGAGAGGCTGGAAATGATGTAAAAACTTGATTAGGACTGCAACATCTAGCTGTTGAGTAGTTGGGTGGTTTAAACAAGGACAACGTGTACAGAGACGGTAATACACGTTTTACAGTTAGAGAAAGTGGCAAATTGAGGTGATGCTGACATCATCAGCCCATGTTTGTTGGATTTGCTTTGTCACACTGGGACAGGAAGGTCTGACAGAATGCACTGCTTCAAAACCTGAATCAGCAAAACATCTCGTTTAAAACATCAGTCTGAAGGATCACAACAACTATGCCAGAATTTCTGCTTGCCGTAGGTCTGTGATTCAGCAAGGTCAGCAAAAGTCTGACGCGGCAACAAGTTAGATAACACATCAACATGGTTGATGATACAGTATCTTGATAAAAGATACTGGCCCTACAGCCTGGGTGTGATATATTGCAAATGCATGACATATTTGATATTTATCTTTTTTATTAAATCTCAAAAATCTGAATTTGTCTACAAATCAGTCCTTTTAAAATGTCAAATTCAATGAATTGCTTCAAAACATCAAGATATATATCAAATATTATCAGAAGGTTAAATATAGAGATTTTTTAGGTATATCACACAGTCCTAAATGTTACTACATGATTTTATGGATAATTTATTATGTTACTATTATATTATGAAGTCTCAGGGAATGAGTTTTGACTTTCAGCTATACACTCAAATCATTTCTATTCTTTTAGATCCTGGATTTTTGAGACGTTCAAGCTCTCCTTATAATACAAATCCATCGACATCTCCAGCACTTCTCGTATCTTCCTGCCGCAGATAAAAGCTGCTTTTGAATCACGCTTTACCTTTGGGTTCTCAACAGGCTCTGCGCTCTGTGTTTCCCTCCTCCTCTGCTCCTGCATTATGATTTCCTTCAAGTATTCGTTCACCTTGAGTGACAGAGTCAAACACACAATACTCATCAGAACGAGCATGCAGCTATCTTGGTTCCAAAAGTATTTTTTTCCATTCATTTTCTCCAGTTAAAAATGGCCTAACAAAGAGTTGTAAGCCATGAAACAAACCACCTATTAACTCCAAGATAAATTACAACATTTTACTTAAAAAGTAGTGAAAAGTATTATTTTTAATACTTTTTGTCCCATGAATGATTATTTCTCGTTGTTAAACATATAAATTGTATTTAAATGTACTGCCTTTGACAGCACTGTGGTTTTTATAGAGATGAATTAAAGACATTTTAGTTTGATGCATTACCTATTGTATTTTTTTTTACCTAGACAAGACATTGATTTGCTTTTAAAGCCTGGTTGTTAAAAACAAGCCCTGGGCAATATGAACCTGTTATGTCAATGCTTTTAAAAGCCCATTTCATTTGTGAAATGCAGATAAAACAGTCAGCGTTGGAGAGATTTTGCTTGCTGTCCTAAATGGTTTGGATCACTGGATGTTTAGCATGTGTGAGTTCCTGTACATCTGTGGCTGTGTCTTGATTTAGACTGGTTGTACAACTGAACTACAAGGGAATGTAAACATTTGACACCCAGCCCTGCAGGGAGTACAGCATAAGATTCCCAAGGAGATAGTGCACAACAATAACAGAATGTTCTAGAATTTACTACGTTATGTGTGCAATGCTATGACCGAAGTGCAAAAATGATTTTACTTATTGATCAATATTCATGAAAAGTTCAGTCATTTATGTTTTCTTTATATTTACGTTGTTCCAAACCTATGCTATGCTGTTTTTTCAGTGGAACACACACACACAAAAACATTTGTAAGATTCTTTTTTGTAAAAAATTACATTTTTTTTTACATATTGCTGTCATGCTCTAAAAGCACAAAAAGTTCGGCATGAGGGTGATTAAATAATAAAAAAATTAACTATTGCTTTAATCTTTAATGTCTATGTTGATTAAATGTTTTAAAAAGGTTATGATTCAGGACATTGCATTTGCATTGTAGGTATCGTGTTTTTGGTTAGATGCGTTTTAAACATCCTCAAAAGTTAAAAATATTCACATATTAACGGTAAATAAAAAGACTAAATTTTAGAGCAGATGGTTTTGAAACAGTTTGTTTGTATTTAAACAGCTGAAGCTGGATACCTTATTCATCCAGCTGGTGACAGCATCTTCTGTATCGTACGGCACATCTCCATCTGGGTAATCGGTGGTGTATCGCTGCATGCACACCATCACCTTCTCAACACTCACTGTTTCCACTGTGTACGCCATCATCAGGGTGTCGATCATGGCCAGGTGGGCACTCTGCAAAAAGAGAATCAATAAAGAGACACTGCTGATGCGAGCTCTGTTCACTCTTGTGAATACATATTCTGACGACTGTCATTCTCCCAGGTGGTATTCAGTCATTCCTCTCTTGAGGTTGTTGCCATGGAAACGGCAGCATCCGTCCCTTGCTGCTTGACCCAATTAGAGATAATCTTTCCTGAGACAGGACAGTAGCTCCTGCTCTTGTTTGAAGGCCCTTTTAGTCTCAACATTATAAGGTTGTTTTGTCTGCTGCAGCACCTTTAGTTAATAGCATACGTAAGATCAACTATGAGATGTGATGTCTGCATAAAATAAAGAAAATGGGTAAATATCAAATCGAGCAGAGTTATTTGAAGAGTTATTTGAGCTAACCCTTAAAATTGCTTTGACGTTCAGTTGATTAAAATAATAATGTTAAAAACTAAAAAACACTTGAAAAATAAAAAAAACTAAACCCACATAAAGTTTCACAAAACCATGACAAAACATACAGTAGAGCAACCACTTATAATACCCCAGAAAGCACCCATAGTACCCTGGCCACTGCATAGCAATGTTCTAAAAATCTCTCCAAACCCCTGCATAGCAACACCCTGGCAACCAGTCACAGCACCTATAATGTCACAGCGGTAATTTTCACACAGGTAAACAACATCAACATTTTATTCAGAAAGTCCATATTACAAGTCCTTAATTTCAGACACATGATAAAAATGTGCGCTGGGGAGTTTTCATATGTTGCGATAAGGGTATCGATTAAACTTATTTAAGAGCTTATGACCTAATCAAGGGGAAAAAATTAAAGCATTCATTTATCCAATCAATATTCGTGTTTGTGTGGGTTCCCCTGAGGCCAAATACGCTTCTTGAGTACTCTAAACTAGATGCTGGTTAATTCAATCAGGGATTAACCTGCCAACCTTCCATCCCAATCCTCCCACAGGAGGTGTGTCTAATAACAACATCCTTACACACTCCTGACATCTCCTTAATTTATCAATTTTCAATAAACAAGCAGGACAGTGTGTGACATTCACCAGATCAACGTGACCTCTGAGTAAAGAAAATGAAAACTGAACCTCCATCTCGACTCACAAATGAAAATGTGTCTGTCTTATTAACAGCCTGTCTGCACAGAGAAGATATTGACTTTGTTTTGCTAAAATGAAACCTAAGGGTACATGTGCACAGTAGGTTCACAATGCTCTTTTGGTAAATCATTATAGGAAAACATTTAAATAAGAGAGTGCATCTCATAAGCACTGTTTACAGAACTGTTCCACACATGATTGACTTTCAGGGCTGCCCTAGCAGCTGCCTGCTGTTAAATGTTCTTCAGGAAATGAAGGCCCAGGTTTCATACATCACACATCACTAGGCTTGTAAATTATTGCCTGATAGAAGATGCTACTGGAATACCTTCATATGGACCATTAAGACTATTAATCAGATAGTCCCATCCCAAACTTACACAATTGGTTGGGCTAATGTTGCTGTTTTGAGATGCTCAAACAAAACAAGCCATGCCTTCACAGCACTACAGAGCCACAAAGTTTATATTTCATAGAAATTTAAACTACCAATAGTGCAGTTATTGCTGTCTCTACATATTAATATGAATAAAAAATTCAAATTCACAAACTTCAGCTTTAAATAATGACACCTTCAGGGACCACGAGTTTTACCAGTGCTTAACTTTTATAATTTGGTGGTAATGCACCACTTTCAGTGTAGACACAAGGCTGTTGAGTGTCATATTTTTCACTGTTTATAGAAAAATGGCAAAAAGCTGACCTTATCTGCTATAGCACATATTCCCAGCACTGCACGTTTTGCTGCCAGTAAAAAGTTCTGGATCTATTACTGTTAATATGAGTGCATATAAAAAGGTTGCTCAGAACATGACAGTGAAATCACAGTCAGATGCAAAGATCTGCTCTGACAGACTCCTGTGATGCAGCCCTGCAATAGATGGACTCAGCAGTTTCGCCTTTCCCCTCCACACGAACTGTGACACACCACCCATCTTATCCCAGACCAAAGCCGAAGACAGCATGGTATCGCGTAAGAGCTGTGATTTTCATTTAAGATGATTGTGCATATAAATGTTTATTGATTAAACGTTCTGCAGTCTAAATGTGAGTTAATGGACACAGTCTGCTTGATAATTTAATCTTGTGGCTTGGGACAAAAATCTGTTGCTTTTCCATAATTCACCTTGTCTTTAGATTACAGAGGAAATAACATTGAGACGTGTTGTAAGTCAGATTCGAAATTGCAAATCCCACGTGAGCACCACGGCTCAACAAATTTGGAGCATGTTCACTAACCGCTAAGCCACAGCCAATTTTCTGTGTTTATTTTAATTTCCCACAGACAGTATTTTCTAATCATGCATTTATGATACACTGGGCAAAAAAATTTGCCCAGTGTATCTAAAATACAAATTTTTATTTCTTATACAAAGGACATACTGTCCTATGTTTCCCCTCTCACAAATGCACACAAAATTCCCCTGGAACAACTTGTTTTTCTGGCATTCTCTTGAGTGCTGCACTCCCTATATTTAAAGGTTTGTTTGGTTGCAACTGTGGGCAAGTCAAACACATACACTGTTTATTGAGTTTAAACAGTTGACTTAGAGAATAAAGATTGATTAAAGCTAACGTATGTGCCAGAGGAACCAAAACTCTAAAGGTAAAATCGCATGAAACACATTGTGAATTGAGTTTGGATTTTGGTCCAACAGACGTTCATTGAGAATGTGCTGACCTAACGCAACAGTATGTTTCACGTTCTGACAGACGCTGTTGGGAAATACCAGTGAAGACTGCTGAAAAACCTCACTGACACTTTAAAACCAGCTTTTAATTTTAAACCAGGGTTTTGTTTGAGCAGAGCTGAAGACATTCTTAAATCAGGCTCCTTCTGCACTTAAAGACAGCCAGAGAACTAATAAGCTGCAACCAAATGACTATTTCCTTTGGTCAGACCGATGGTGAAGACACCCCACAGAAAGCCCAGAGCCAGTCCTGTCTTTTCTAACAAAAACAAAAAGGCACCTCAAATATTGCAGACATTTAATATTTCAGAGAAATGTTCTTTTTAATAAAGAGAAAGGACCTGATTTCCTGTCATGGTGAGGTTCATTTCCTCTGTAGTCCCCTGGCTTGACTGGTGAGGAGAACATAAAAACATCATAGCTAGCTGAGCTAGAAAGAGACGAGCTAGGCCACAAATTCAGGATTCCAGTAACCTTAACTAAAGCTCTTATGGATATGAATTGAATTAATAGAGCCACCTCTCCAATATAGATCCCCTTACATCACCTCCTTCCGCCTTTACAGGGCGTCACCATGGCGATGGAGCGTGTATGAACATTAGGGAGAGTGTCGGGCTGGGATGCTTCTGCCTCTTGCAGTGGCCATGCAATAAAAGTTTCAGCATGGCCTGATGGTACTTTAGTTTGTGATGAGACTGGTCCACTGTGATTTGATTGATGGGACTGGCTGGTTGTTAAATGATCTTTAATGATGTAATATTATTACCAGAAAGAGGATTTGGGGTTCTGAATAAGTCATGTGGATAAACAATAATTACCTTTCTGGGAATAACCTCAAACAATGGGAAAACAGGAAATACCCAATCACCATGCTGGCCCTGGGAGCCTGCATGAGTTATATTAACAAATTATTGCACAGATTATTGCACAGACTTTACTCCATATAAAATAAAAATATGAACCATTTCTGGTCTGTGATGTCGTGATTTCACATTCTTAGCTGATGACACCTGTATATTGTACATATTGACTGAGCTGTTGCCTTGGCGATTGTAGAAGGTTAGGAAAAACATCTGTTTTAGATAGAAACACTATGAAACAAACACATTGGTACTTTATTGTACAAACAGGTCGACATTAATATTAAGGAATAGTTAAAATACAAACACCTAAAAACCCAAAAGTTTGTTATATTTTTATATAACCATTACAACATTATATTAAATAAGTACTTTGCTATAACACTTACACTGTATGTAGATTATTCATTCATAAAGTCTAAAAAATCTTGGGCTCTCTCTATGGTGCTTGATTCAAGGGCTGTAAAGTTCTTTCAGAATCCACTGGAAGGTATTTGCATTCGTGGCACACGCTATGGTAGATGAAATGATTGAGAGATGCAGAAATTGACTAAAGGATTGGAGGAACGCCTCGACTATGACCTTGACTGATGAATTCCTCAATTCTAATCTTCAGCTAGTATGGCCACAATCAGGACTCTGTAACTAAATGGCTATAAATAAATGACATAAGCAAGCCAGATGTTGAAACATCCCATAGATTTACACTGAAGGACAGACATGGGGTGGTTGAAAACCACATAGAAAAGCCCTAGCAACAACCCAAAACACTCTATCAACTGCATAGCAACACCCTAACGACCACTCCGAAAACCTGTAAAGCATTATAGCACACAATTTTGTGGCAAAACACCACTAATAACTTGATAAAATGCAGTAAATAGGTGTTTCAGTTTAATTTTACTGTTTAGATGATGTAGCTGAAGTAAATATTGTCAGTACAAAATTATCTTTCATTATAGCCATATAGTCAATCTCTAGTATAATCTCATATAATATCTAGTGTTATAACTTACACTCTTAACATTCTTAATGAAGCACAATTCACACTCAAAACATTTCCAGTTTAAACCTGTTTTCTATCAGCTTAGTCACACCGTTGTTAGTCCATCAGCCAATCAGATTTTAGGCTTAGTGCTGGAATTATGGGATTGAGCAACATTACTGACCTATAATTTCCTCAGACTTAATGGTCAGTGTTGGGAGTCCTAGACTTTTCAAAAACACAAATTACAAATGTTTTGAAAGTTGCTTAATAAATCCACCTGGTGCAAAACTTTAGAATAATTAATATAAGGATAGAAAGAGCAACTGATTTATCCCATACACACAGAATGACAGCGCCTTAACAGTATCTCCGAGTCCAATCTAATTATTCTTAATTATTTAACTAATTTAACTAAACTAATTAACTAAATTATTCTGGCTAATTCTCAGGTTAAGAGTTCTCAAGGGATTTCTTGGCTGATGACCCACTGTCAACACCTCACAGTCAACAGATCTACTTCATTCACTGTATGTGTTAAATTCCACTTAATGCACAAACACACACACACTCACATGCACACGAGAGATTCTGTATAGTGCAAATATAGAGCATTCAAATGTGTACACATCTAATAACTGATAAATATAACATTAACAACACCTTAAGCAATATGCAAAGTTATTATGACGAGGATGTCTAGCTGTGGCATGACTGTGTGGCTGAGAGTGTGTATGCATTGTGTATGTAGTACATAATGCAGAGTAAATGCGGGTCTCTGTGTGTGTGTTGTGGGCGGCAGCTGCAGTGGCAAATATGATTCTTGAGAAGCTAGAGAACAATGAAGATATCACAACAAAAGCTCTGTACATGCAGATAAAACTCTGCTTTTCTTCCTCTGAGAGAAACTCTGATTACTTCACAAGCCTCTGTCAGGTTCTGCCTCTCACACTTCCAAAATAGAAGCCCTGCTGAATTATTGATGCAAAATCTGCTGCAAGTCATTCGGTTGGGGCGGATGAACCTTTTTAACATGTCAGGAAATTTCTGCAGAACAGCAGCTCTGTCATCACAACCAGAAAGGTGTTCCGTCACATCCAGAGATGACACAGACAAACAGGAGAACAAAAAGCATTTTGTAGCATTTTCAAAAGAGATAAAAAAACCAAAATTAAAACACCTGATAATTGCCTGATACAGATGAATTTGGTCTACCAAATAAATTTGGTCTGCAAAAAAATAATATTTTAGATCAACAGTCTTTGTTATACAAAATGTTCACACTAAGGTCCGAAAAACATGCAAATACTTTATGCTTCAAAGGTTAGTTCACCCAAAACTTAAAATTTTGTCAAATAATGTAAATAATGACAAATTTTCAGTTTATACTATACTATACAGTTTATACTCATCTATATTTTGAAAATAATAATTTGAATATATTATGATTATTATTATTAGAATGAATAGCAGTGAAAATGAATTAAAATTAAGACGTTGATCAGCCATGTATGTCTTGCAAAGACACCAAAATCTTGTCATTAACTAACACTTCAAAAGCTCAATACTGTCAACAATAAGCCAACTGAGGCATCGAATCTTTCTCCACACAGATTATGATGTGACGAAGGCGATGGACTGCCTGCGGTGACCATTTCCAGGTTAAACCAGGTAAAAGCAGAGCACGAGAAACTAAGTCTTAGACTGACAGATTTTGTATTCAAGCAGCTTATTGTAACAGAGCTTGTGTAGAACCACAGACAGATGGATGGCTGGTTGACGCTAATGAGGATTTGTGAACTGTAAGTTCAAGAGGTTTAAGCCTGGATCACTGACAGAAGATCAGTCTGACAGCTACACCTGGATTTCATTGGTGGGGTTAGTTACTTAGAACTGCTACCTGCTGTTTAGTCCAAGAAGGTGTAAGAAGATTCTATTAGCTTTCCCATTTACCTCAATGGCAGTTTCTCAGCTGGGGCATATAGCTTTGGAATCAATCAAACTGCATATCTGTGCTCACGGATGCTTGGTTCAAAATGAAAATTTTAAACCAATCACAAGAGCCACATGTGACGGATCACTCTGGACCTGCAAGAAGCTGATTGGCTAATGTCACCACAACAATTTGTACAGTCCCAAGCCCTTCACAAGTGATTGTTCTGACCCCACCCGCAGTGTAATTAAAAAATTTAACAGTCATAATAAATGGCTACTGTTTATCGAGTGTTAAAAATGCTGCAAAAACACCACATAATGGTAACCCCCTGTTTCATTCTCCACAGGGAAACAATAACTCAGGGATTATCTTTTACTTCAAATTTCAAAGAAAGAACTTTCCGCAGTGAGACATGATCATTTAGTACAATAACATTACTTAATTAGTCATGGGGAGAAGAGAATAGGGCAACAATCATTATTGGCACAATGAAAAATCATTATTTACACAGTGAAGTGATTATTTGAGTTTAGCTGAGGCTGAGGAAGCCAGAGGCACAATAAACAGCACAGTGGTAATTAAGTATCAACAGGAAATCACTCGTACACCAATGACACTCTTGAGATCCTCACAGCAGATGTTATGAGACTGCACTAGGTCTTCAATGAATGATCGCAAACACATCAACAAGATATGGGGAAGATATAAGACACTATTATAGAGAGAAACGTATTGTTTAAGTTATATTTATGTGTATATAGTTCTATTTACCCTCTATAAGGGTCCACACCGATACTTCTGAATTTCAACCACTATAGTGTAAAAAAATCATGTAATTTCAGATATGAACTGAATAGTCAGTAGTATATAATGTAAACATGGATTAGGATTGGATGTGAGTAACAAACTGCAGTATATTTTCCTAAATACATCTGTAGTAAAATCATCACAAATACTAACAATACACAATATGTCACCCAGGCCTAGAGAGGACTTGATTTACCCATCACAATTTGATTGGCCAATGTAAAGTGGGTTGTTGATATTATTGGTTAATACTATATTTCTCCACCCACGCTGCCTTGATTACATCAGCAGAACAGGACAGCCATTTCAGAGACTTTTGGAAATCACAATCACAGAGGTTATTGGCCTTCACTCACCATCTGTATTGGTTTCTTCTGCAGGTCTCTCTCTGTGACTAGTCTCTCCTGGTCAGTGACGTACAGGCCCTTCTGAGCCAGAGCCTGGATGACGGCGTCATGGCCCAGCAGAGGTTTGACGGCATCGCTCTTCAGGATCAGACTTCCTGCTCGGCAGTACAGCTCGGCGGACAGCAGCAGGCCGGCCACCGGAGGCTTCAGGTGCTCCTGCTCATACTGGTCCTTATAGAAGGGCTCCTTAAGCTCTTCTGGAACGTTGTCTGCAAGACCATAGAGATACATTAACATTAAGACATTATTAAAATAATAATGCTGGTTTGTCCAATGTACCTTCTAGTAGCTCAACTGCAAGAGCATGGTGCTAGCAACACAAAGATTGTGGGTTCGAATCTCAGAGATTGGAACACAAGATAAAAAAAATTCACTATATATTATATCCTATAAGTATTTTAACAAAAAGACAAGCTGCAAATTTCCTTTAAACCATTCACAATGCCCCACTGTAAGTGCATTGCCATAATCATTATTTTTGTGTTTATTTTTAAACATACTGGGAAATTTATCAAATTAGTTGGGTGTCACAGATGCTGTTTATAGAACTTGTCTGGAACCCAGAACATTTCTTTAATAATACTTTCACTTTCTGCACATAGTTTGATTTCATCACGCTGTTCTATCACAGCAGAGAGCTGTGCAGCCAAGAATTTTTCAGCTTTTCAAGGATCAAAGCTTTTTCTTTTATCTCTGGAACAGCTAAATATAAACCTCTGGTTGGTGTTTTCTGATCCTCTGTTCAAGTCTAATTTACTCCCTCAATGGAGAAGATGAAGGGCAGGGAAAGCCCTTAAAGAAAGTGACTCTGTCTACCACACATCTCCAATATCAAAAACATCATTAATATAAGTGACTTCCATGCCAACGCTTTGGCGAAACAAACGGGTTCAGGAATCTGTTGAATGAGGTCACAGTATCCATGGAGAACTGATACATTTAGCTATTTATGGAGCACATGAGTTTCAATGTTTCACATCATACCTAAGTGTGCTAATGGCAAAACATATTTAAACCACTTCCTATTCATTTTACACTCATCAACAAAATTTGATAATCATAATAAGCAAATGAAGAAAAATCCTGATTGGTTATTTTTATAACTTTGGCCAATGGTTTTAAAAATGGCCTATATCTTAAGGCAACAGGCCTTTCAACAATCAAACAATACTATGATGTATCAGAGCAACAAGACGTTGACAACCAAAGTCAGAAATATGACTGCTGAGCTGGACTGTGGTTGCCATAGCAACAATCAGGAGCTTGATCACTTCTCCTCCATATATATCTACTCAGGAGCCTCATCAGACACAGAAGAAGAGACACAGGAAAGAGAGCGGAACAGCACAAGTGTTTGTATTCTGAATATGTCTGCTTAATTGTTCTTCATTAATAGTAATCAATAATACATCAGCTCAGTGACTGCATTTGAATTAGGCATTAAAGATGTATAAAACTACAGTAGTGATGTAATTACTTTTTTTGCATTAGATAACAGAACATCAAACTTAGTACACCTCCAAACAAATGATGCTAGAATTTTTTGTAAAGTTTTTTTGCCAATTACTTTCAACCAGCCGGTCCCAAGGTCATGGGTGCATGAAGTCAGTTCCTCTCAGTTCAGACACAGAGAGTTACCACAGATGTCGCTCATCACATTAACAACAGACATTACCAATGTTTCAGCAACATGTGACCACCAGACATTTTTAAGTGTGTACTTCTTAGGGGCTGTACTGTATATGCCTCCATCTGAGCTACTATAAATGGTTTACAAAAATCAATGACATATCACAGAAGAATGCTTTTAGGAGATGGTCCGGGAACACATACAGTGTAAGCCTTTAAATCACTCTGTATCTGTCCAATTCATTATCTTCTTCCCAACTGACTAAAATGGTCCCATAGAGAAGCTTTTATGGAGTTAACTGACCACTCAATTCATTCTCTCTCTGTCTCTCTGTATATGCATATGTGTGTGTGTGTGTGTGTATAAATATAAAATATAAGTATACACACACTTTTCGAACAGCCCAAGGTCACTCCAAGTCAAAAATACGATAAAAATAACCATTCTGACAGACAAACCGAGCATTTTATTAGCGCTGCATCTGGGCCTGAAATCTGACTGTGCATTTTAATAAGGGCCTGAAGGCAACCAGATGGCTTATAGTCACATCAGTTACCCAATCACAACAGCCCTGTACTATTAAACCACACCCCTGAGAAGACAACAGCCAAGACATACAGCTCAAAGCCTAGCTATCAAATAAACATCAGTGAAAACTAGAAACAAACTTCCGACTATCTTAGCTTGCACTGATTGGACTGATGTCAGTGTTTATTTAAGGTGATGTTTAATCATTACTCATCTGCAAGTGTATATCTGTGGTTAAACACACATATCAGTGGGTAAACTGTTACTCTTTATTCTGGTTTCACACATTATAAAGAGATCAGGAACTTGGTAACAATAGCAACAAGCAACCAGAGATACCACAAGAACAGAACCTACTTCATGCAGTGCCAACACATCATTCATTTTATGAACGCAGTCCCAGGGTGCTAGTTGTGGGTTCGAGGGAACACTGACCAATTTTGCATGAACTGTAAATAGTGTATTTACAATGCAGTAGCTTTTGTAAGATTATATAGTATCTTTTATTTAATAAATATAAAAACATTGTACATTTTTATGAATTGCATAAATTATAAAATGAAATGCTACTATTAACGGTGTGGTATAGTATGCTGTGAACTGTTCAGTCAAAATTAACATTGTGTTATATTGCTCACCCAATGCATCAACAGAACAACTGAACCACACAATTAGTACAATTACAATTATTACAATAATTGTTTTTAATTCCATTACTTTTATAATTATTGCACTGCAAAAAAAATACATTATGGCATATGCATTTCTTGTAATATTGTTTCAAGCATGTTTCACATTACGTATTTATGTGCTTAATGCCATATATTTACAATACGATACAAGAATAATCGAATCAAGAGACAAAGATGATGGTACGGAAAGAGAAAGACGCCACCTACCTGTACCAAAGGCTTTTGCCACTAGCCATGTGAGACTGGCTCTCGTTTTAGCTTTGTTAAAATCATAATGGTCAAAGGATTTGATAGCAGGAACAATGAAAGTCTTTTTTTGGTCGCTGGAGTCAGTTAGATCCCCCATAGTCACAGATGAAGTATCACATCCAAGACTCGCCTCTACAGGATGACATCTCTCCGATGGAATTCAATGCATAAAATTTGGGTTTTTCTTCCTTTTAATTCTTATATATCAGATTTTGTAACAAACACACGTCAGATCACCGCTCAAAGGCTTGGTAGCGTTAAACAATGGCTCGTTTTTCCATCAGTTTCAAGGCAATCCGGTAGTAAAAGTGGGACTCTGCCTCATCCATTCTGGTACCCCGTTTGATTTGTATTGTTTTCTCCCTAATAAGACCGCATGTCCTCAATCAGAAAAGGCGAATGAGGTTTTACTATCCAAAAAGGCTTTGTCTTCCTTAAGATCTCGTCACGATCCTTCCACATATTACCATCTGGATATTTACGATTATTCGCCCTCTATTCATCCAGCTCTCTGCGGTCTCTGCAGCGGTGTAACACTGACCGATCTGCGCATGCGTGGTCCGCCCAGCTAACGTCCCAAAACTGGGCAGAAAATGGGACTGATAGGAAGAAATTAGACATGATAGTTAATTATTTCTTAGTGACTTGTATTTTTTTTCTTTAATATACGGTGTATTTATGCCTACTTAGAACCCAGAACAAAACTGGAACACAAACTTTAAAAACTATGGCCTTTAAGATATTGATTGATTACATGATACGTTTAATGCTGTTGCATATTTATTAACATAAACATTGCAATACTCGTGAAAACGCTGGTGGAAATACTTCACGTTAATAATACTTAACGTAACAAAGTTCATGACCGATCTGCGCATGCGTGGTCCGCCCAACAAACTCTAATAATACACTAGGCTGAAATTTATGACTGAGATGAAGTTGAACCTGGGGATATTTTATGAAGGTAAATTGTCATCTATTAAAATACAGCTTATAAATAATCGGTGTTGCCTTAATTGAAGAAAAGTTCTCTTAGTGACCATGGAAAAGTCCACAATGAACTGATATACTATATTGCTATATGATACATTACATGTGTAACGTCTAATGCATGGTTAATGGTAAATTGATTTTCTTAAAACTACAACGCCAAGCATCGCAATGGTTGTATGACGTCAAGACTGTGCGACTCTGCACGAACAAATGAGGAGAGCCAAACAGAAAAGTAACCATGGAGATGACATCATCGTAACCAAGGGCAAACCTCACTGACATCATCAGAATGCACGACAGAAGCTCAGCAATGAAATAGAGAATATTTTTGTGTTTGTTGTTCTTATATGTATTTTCAATAAATGTCACGTGAATTAAGCATATGCTTTTGTGTTCATTTACATTTGTACTTCATGCACATATGAAAATATGATTTTGGTATCAGACTTGTCTAAGTATAAGATAAAATTAGTTTTAGCCTTATTTTGCAATGTGACATTGTCTTAAAAAGCAAAATATTTACACATTACAGAAACAAGAGTAAGGTTATTTTGCATTATAGTAAGAAAGTTTTAACAGGAAACTGTTCTAATTGTCGTGAAAACAATTACATATGAAACATTAATGGTAACAACAGGCTACATCGTTTGTAAAATTGTAATTTCTAACAGTGTTTTGATTTTGTTGGCGGCAGACGAGCGCTCCTGCACACCCTTACGTCATTCTGCGCTGACCAATCACAACACGCCGACTGTTTTTAAAATGAAAGCGGCAGTATGGCGATTCACATACAGTGATTTGCTGTTGTTTTTATTGACAGATCTATGCATTTGAATCAGGAGTCCGTGTACAGTCGGTCTTAACCTTGAAACGCAATTAAAAACAGAACAGAGGACGAAATAAACCTATTTTAATACGACACGAGTGTTTACAAAACATGTCAGTATATGCAGACTCGTTTTTATTTATACGTTTACATGGTTTTAAATCTTTCGGCAGGTTTGTGATAATATTTGAATACGATAGCGGAATAAACTTTCTATGCTTAAATTGCAATTACATTTAAAGTCTTGATTTGGTTACAATAATGGATGGCTCAAAAGACTGAGAGACCTCATCATCTTTTAATAAAACCTAAGAAACAAATAGGATGCCCCCAAAACACTTTCAAGTGTGAAACTCATTCTTCAAAGAAAACCCAGCAGATCCACTACAAACAGTCACAAAGAAATCACACAGGAGAACATGGGGAGCCAAAGCACAAAGAAACACCTGACACTCCAGAGACGGACCAGGACAGGATCCATAAACAGAACTAAAGTCCTATCTGAACCCAATCCCACACCATCTGTGTCCACTGGAGTCAAAATCTCAGCAAAGGAGGTCCAATAAACCACCAACACACCTGGAAAAACATTGTTTGCTCAAAAAACAGGTTCTGACAAGGTGGATCCCACCCCAGTCTCAGCACTTACAAGATGAACCCAGTTTGAGAAACTGAGTGTCAAGAGAGATGTCTTTGAGAGGCTGGCTGGTAAGGATGCATCCAAACACGTCTTTGAAGTATACAGTTGTGGGAAGCCATAAGCCACCACAGGTGCACACAGAACTTGGAAGATCAAGACGTGAAGCAACCAACAGTAAGATTCAGATTGGGGGTTTAAATAAACACATGACACCCACATCACATTCGTCACAGGTGAGAAGACCTACAACCTTAATGAGCTCCACACCTCATGGAGGAATGAGTGTTTCTAGACTCCCGGCAGGAGAAGCGAATGTTCCTGCTGAAGCTGTAAGCAGAACAAGCGTTCCACAACCTCAAGAACTGAAGATGGAAAACAGTGCAGTCACTGTTGCAGTTCGAGTAAGACCTTTCAGTACAAGGTGAGAAGTTTAGTTTCTGTGTTGGTTGTAAAGTTTACAAATGGTTGTAAAAAGTTTACAAATTTAACAAAGCAAACCAAATTGTATGGGTTTGTGTTATAAGTATCATTGTTCTTTGTGGCCACAGGGAGAGGAATGAAAAAACCTGTCAGGTGATCTTTATGAACCTCCAAGAAACACTAGTGCAGCATCCAGACACTAAACAAAACTACACATTTACTTTCGACTTCTCTTTCTGCTCTGTTGACGAATCGGATGCAAATTTTGCCAGTCAGAAGATGGTTTATGAAAAATTGGCTCGGCCTTTGCTCGAAAGAGCATTTGAAGGATTTAACACGTGTCTTTTTGCCTACGGGCAAACAGGTTCTGGAAAGTCCTACACGTAAGTAATGTGACATTGGATTGAAACTGGATTGTGTCTGAACACCTAGATTAAATGATTACTATTCTCCTTATTGCTTTTAATACAGTATGATGGGTTTTGGTGAAGAACCTGGAGTTATTCCTAGGTTCTGTGAGGAACTTTTCTCAAGATTGTCCAAGACTGACACCAAAGAGGTTAACATAAGGACATTATTATGTACTATGTGTAATATAATTCAGTTGCAATTTAGTTTCAGAGTCAGGGATTTGTAAATGAATGAAAATGATTGTTAGGTTTCTAAATGCAAGTTTGTGTATGTTCAAAGTTCTCCTGCCACTTGGAGATGAGCTACTTTGAAGTCTACAATGAGAAAATCCACGATCTGCTGGTGCCAAAGAATGAACAAAATCAGAAGAAAATGCCTGTAAATACAACACCAGCCACTTTAAATCCTGTAGAATGTCATGGATTGTACTTTTTAGCTGCTCCTTATTAATAAATTCAGCAATTCAGTTCTGTTTACTTGTATTTTCTCCAGCTTCGTGTTAGAGAGCATCCAGTTTATGGGCCTTGTGTTGCAGACCTGTCCATGTAAGCAAACAGTTCATCAAACACCTGAATTCCCAAAGTCTCGGAAAACCTGGGAATGTCAGGGCATTTAAAAATGTGATTCCCAGGCCTGCAAAAGTCATGGAAATTAGCATGGTCTTAAAGTTGTGGAAATGTTTGTAGATAATTGCATGTCAAGACACTGCTTGAATGCACTGTAAGTTCTGAGTTTGTTAAATGTTTATCCAAAAGAAATGTACAGTAGGGGTGGCATCTAACATCTGGAAAATATGCTCCAAAAATCAAAACAATTTTTAACCCGTATCCAATAATCCCGTAAGATTTTAAAAGTTATTGAAATTAATTTGCCAAAATATGTGGGAAACACCCAAAACTTTAGTTACATATGTGAATATTTACCATCAAACCCTGTGCGCTTGCTTGCAGGAATGTGGTTACCTCCTATGCTGATATTCAGGTAATGTGGTCTACTGCCCATTCACTTTAATTTATGACCTGTTTTTATGCATTTGGGTTTATGGAAATGCACATTTGTTTCTCCCACTCATTTTCACAGACGTGGCTTGAGCTTGGGAACAAACAGAGAGCCACAGCAGCCACTGGCATGAATGATAAAAGCTCCAGATCTCACTCTGTTTTCACACTGGTCATGACGCAAACTAAAGTAAGCCTGCACCTCATTCATTATAGCTTAATGTAGAGCATGGTGCCAACAATGCCAAGGTCATGGGTTCGAATGCCAACTGGTAAACTCTTAACCTCAAATACTCTGGAAGAATGTGTCTGTCAAATGCATAAATGTGCACCATGTGATTGTGTTTCTGCTCACAGACAGAGTTTGTGGAGGAGGAGGAACATGATCACTGCATCACCAGCAGGATAAACCTGGTGGATCTGGCAGGAAGTGAGCGCTGCCTTTCAGTGCAGACCAGTGGAGACCGGCTCAGGGTAATCCACCAGCCAACAGTGGCTTCTATTTATTCTTTATACTTTCATGGTACCCCACAGAACACACTTGTTTATCCTGTTAAAAAAAAGTAAATATTGACTCAAAAATCCAGCTATGATTATTTTTTAAGGCATTAGAAATCTGAGATTTGCTCACAGTTTCACTGGGTTTAGTTGTTTTGGTAGGAGTCAATAATTGTTAAAACGAGGTAATTAAATCTCATTTAGTATTATTATTTTCAAGATAATGCTGATGATACAATGTAAGTTGAGAAACAATTTACTTTAAATTAAAATTTGTACAAAAACAATAAACCTGGCTTATGGTTAAATATACACATGCATAATGGTTGTTATTGTAGTAATTATTGTTTTGTAAATTGTATAATTTGTGGTTGATGTATATGTGAAAAACATTTGTATTGCATTGGTGTTTATTTTCAGGAGGGAGCGAGCATCAACAAGTCTCTTCTCACATTGGGAAAGGTGATCTGCTCACTGTCAGAACAGGCTCAGAGCAAAAAGAAGGTCTTCACCCCATACAGAGAGTCAGTGCTCACATGGTGAGAAGCTTCTGCTGCTAAATCAACGTCCAGTTCTCGTTTAGTTCTGATGCAGTTTTGAGAACTACATAGCATTACATTTTGCAGCACATTTAACTTCCATGGTGCAGTGTATTTCCGAGTAAATATATGAGGAAATAATGTAGGATGTAAAATAATGTAATTTATTGTTTTGCCTGTGAACAGGAAATATTCCTCAAATTAAGATGTTACAATGACTTAGGACTTTTTGTAGGGTGTACAATAAAATAGGTTAAAAAAATCCCAACCTGAGTCATATCCAGAGCAACCCAGAACACCTAGTAACTGTATACTGTAGACTGTAGTCTTTTTGAAGTAAAGAAAGTTATTGCATTTTGATGAGATATTATTACATTTTGCTTTATAATAATATGCACTGATGATTCATATATAATGAGATCAGGGACATGAGAACGAACACAAGAATGAAAACTGGGTCCTGGGTCTGATGTTGCTCTTGTGTTCAGGTTACTGAAGGAGAGTCTTGGTGGAAACTCTAAGACTGCCATGATTGCCACACTGAGCCCTGCGGCCAGTAACATGGATGAGAGCCTGAGCACGCTGCGTTACGCCCAGCAGGCCCGTATGATCATTAACATAGCCAAAGTCAACGAAGACACCAAAGCCAAACTGATCCGAGGTCAGTCCTGAAACTTTTTAACTGGAACCTGATTCTCTGTGATCGGCTGTTATAAGACATTGTCTGCACCACGGCTCTGGTCCACTAGAGGGCACTGCATTTACAGAAATGATGGGCACTTTAAGTAACTTGTGTTTTGTAAATCTACTGATATGATTTTAAATGTGAAAATTAGTGTTTGTAATGTGTGTGCAGAGCTGAAAGCAGAGGTGGAGAAGCTTCGCGCGGCCCAGATGAGCTCTCAGGGTGTGGAGCCAGAGAAAATGCGACAGTTTCAGCAAGAGATCACAGCTCTGAAGAATAAACTCTCTCAACAGGAGCGAGAGATGGTTGAGGCTCACAGGTCAGAAGACTCAAGGCTCACATTATGCTTTATAATGAAAATAAAGTTTACTGGTTGTATTGTATTTTATTGTTATTGCCTAAATGTATGTAATGTTATTTGAGCAACAATGTTTATTTATCGATTCAATTAAATTAATTTGAAAATGTTTGTGTTTTTAAATTTTATTAAAAAATAAAGATAAATAATAAATGCTGTAAAAATATAGTGCACATTATTAGTTCATGTTAGCTAATGCATTAACTAATGTTACTAAATGCAACTTTATTATAAAGTGTAACCAAAACACATAATTTTTATTTGTGTGCCCTTGCAAATCATTTAGGACACATCATTATCAGCGTTGTGTAAACAATTAGTCACAAAAAGCATTTTTGCGACTACACTTGCAGCTACTGTGTTGTTGTCTTTTTTTTTTTGTTGTTTAATGCTTGTAGAACTTGGAAGGAAAAACTGGAAGAGGCAGAAAAGAGGAAACGTGAGGAAACCAAAGAGCTTCAGGTGAATGAATCGGCCCTGCCATTTCAAACAACAGTCAGACTTCAGACCTGATCGATTGATGAGCTTTTCCAAATGTGTTTCATGGTCATCATCTTTCTTTATCCCCTTCAGTTTTTACTCTGTTTCTCTTTGCCCCCTCAGCGTGCCGGCGTCACCTTTAAGGTGGATAATCGGCTGCCTAACCTTGTGAACCTGAATGAAGATCCGCAGCTGTCAGAGATGCTCTTGTACATGATTAAAGAGGGCGAGACCAGGGTCGGCAAACTCAAGCCTGAGTCTGCCCACGACATCCAGCTGTCTGGAGCTCTAATCGCTGAAGAACACTGGTGAAATGGATTGTGAACCTCTCTACTTATTCACTTTTTATTTGTTACATATTCACTTTTATTTGTTACTTATTCACTTTATATCCATATTCAATTCATAACCTCCCCATCGCCATCTTTGTTTGAACCATAACCAAGTTGAACCAAGTTGTGGGTTGCGCTACATACTTTTACTGTTTTACATATGATGCTGACATTTTCTGAGAAAGCCGACCTGACCACTCAAATTATAAATCATTATTAAACTTACTGTTGTGAATCGGGGTAAAGAAAGGAGATTAAAGAAGTCAGGGAGGGGGCAGAATATTGTCATGGAAAAACAACATTACAATTTAAATGGAATATGGCCTTGTCAAACTATTTATTTACTGACAGCTAGGTGATTTCCTAGATATTTAACTGAATAATAACTGCCTCTATGTCTAGAAACTCAGGAAGTTGTGTGCAATTTAAAAACGGAATGAAAAACACAAGCTAATTTTGTTGGCTGTGTTGACCTTTTTTTGTCAGTTATGTGACTTATGTCTTGTGTTTTTACATTCATTTTAGTGTCATCTCCAATGTGAACGGTACCATCAGCATTAAACCAATGCCCAACGCCAAGACCTACGTGAATGGAAACATTGTGTCCGAGTGCACTGTGCTTCACCACGTAAGTGACAGAATGGACCGAATGACGGTTTGGGTTGCCCAGCGGCCGCCACCATATGTTTGATTCCAATTCCAAACTGATTTCAGTGTGATTCCACTGACAGAGTGCTAGTGGCCAATCTGAATCCGCTCTGTGAATTTCCATTGCAAAAATGGCTGGAAAAATAGCCTACAGATTAGCCTAAGTGATCATGTCAGAGATTGGGGGATAATGGCAGGGAAATGTCTGCAATGACAATTTTATCTGGCAAGACTGACACTTTTATATTGGCTGTTAGCTGTTTACATTGAAAATGCCAGATGTGATTAGTTGATGGACATCTGGGCGTTTTTTTTTTACAGTGCCTCCATGTGTTTTATTGTTCCCTTTGTCATTACTTTATTGATTTTATTAATAACTATTAATAGGGAATTGATTGCTGTTAACTTCGTGTGTTGCACCAAAAGCAGCTCAGATTTAGAGATGCAGATTTAACTAACACGTTTTCAAGATTATATTCACAAACTAAGATCAAAGATGCACTGGCATCGTCCACATTATGGTGGAAAAGTGGAATTAATGTCAATTTGTTGTCGTTTTTTTTTATTCTAAACAGTCCTCTGTTCTCTAAAATTTAAGGTGAAGCTGTGTATTGGTGTATTAAATTCTCGTTTAGGGAGCTTTGGAGGCGATCACTACTTTCGTTTCAATCATCCAGCTGAGGTTCATAGCAGCAAGCAAGCATCCTGTTGGAATGCTGGAGATGGTCAGAAGGACTTTGAGTTTGCTAAAAACGAGCTGCTGTCTGCCCAGAGAGCTCAGTGAGTTACTACCTCAGGAACTCACTGTTTACTCTGGTTGAAAGATTCTACCTAGAATAATTTTTTTTTTTTTTTAGAATAATTTTTTTTTTTTTATTAAATAAAAAACAGTTCTTGTTTTACTCTGTTGGCTTAATAATATAAGAATAATAATTATTCTATATAATAATTACTCTTATAAATAATAAGTAATTTAAAATGGCTCTTTTAGAAATCATAATGGTTATGACAACCAATCAATTATGGTTATCCAATCATTACAAAAGTCATTTACATATAATAGTACTTAAAGGTACAGTATACCAGTGTGCTTTTTTTTTTTTTTGCTAAAGACTGATTCGTTAATGTTTTTTCTGTAGACTGGAAGCAGAAATCGAAGAGGCGTGGCTGAAGGCCAAAGAGGAGATGATGAAGGAGATTCAGGTGGCTAAAGAGATGGCCCAGCAAGAGCTGACTGAGCAGAAGATCCAGTATGAGAACCAGATCAAGGCTCTGGAGAGAGAGCTGGTCAGTCAGCACAGTTGGCATAGATGCTGATACACTGCACATGTGATTCCTGCATTTCTCTTCTTGTCTGAGAAATTGCGTGACTAATTTGTTAAATGCTTGTCCATTTTCATCTCAGGAGCTGGAGGGTGTGAAGAACAGAGAGCAGGAGCAGGACAAACAGCGAGTGGTCAGTCAGATTGAGCAGCTGCAGACTGCTAAGACTCTACTGGAGCAGGAAGTGAACGCCCATAAAAGGCGTCTAGAGGTGGAGGCTCAGGCTACAAGACAGGTACAACAGACCCACTGAAATTACAATCAACCCTGTTTACTTTCTTAACAAATGTCTTTGGTGTTGTGTGCAATTTGTCAACTCAAAAGGAAAAAAAAATTCAGAGTAAAATGAGCTTTTTAATTCCTACATTCCTTTTTCAAGATAACCAACCTTGTGTGTGTGCAGAAATGATAACCAGTACTATGATAGTTCACATTTCAACACCCAATCAAATCCCAGTGGATAAAAAGAAGTACCGCCCTGCATTATTACCATCAGAATATTCTGTTTAGTTCTGAAGTGTCTTATATTACTGAATTTAAAGATTGTATTTTGCAAATTGTTACGTACAGTAAGTCATAAACTAGCATTTCCTCTCTTTGAGGTTTTCCACTTCCTTCTGTTTTTTGTCATGCGCATTTTGGCATCCAAGCATGGTCTGCAGGGTGTTTTGTTCCTTTCATCAGTGTGTCTTAGTTACGGACATTTCAATTCATTAATTTTATTTTCTTTTTTTCACATTTTGCATTTCTGCTTTTCATAGGCCTTGGCTGACCATAATGTCCGGCATGCTAAAATCGTGGAGGCCCTTGAGGCAGAGAAGAGGAAGATAGCAGAAGATCTTGCTCAGATTGAGAAGAAACGTGCTCTCAAAGTGAACCAAACGCCTAAAACAAGTAAATTAACACTTAAAAAAAAGAGACAATGTTTTCCATTATAGTGTTTTTTAACTGTTTGTTGTTGACCATCTTTTCCCTCACAATGTTTCCAGCCTGTCCACCGTGGGACACCATGAAGCTGTCTTTGATGATTGAAGAAGCAAACAAAATCAGTGCCAAACTCAGGAAGCACACCGTTTTCAGCAGGTACGTTTTACTGGTGTCAGGCATTTACCCCAGTAGAACATGGTACTGGATGAACGTTATTGTTCCAGGACCAACATTTCGAGCAGAGTTTACCTATCACAGCATTGTGGATTATAAATTTGTTTGACTGGAATGTTATTTCAGGGCCAAAAAAATCATGTTAATTTAGTCCATGTGTTGATAACAGATTAATTCTTAAATTCCACCTTTTTAAATAATCATCAATTTTATAGTTTTTGTCAGATTGACCTATAAGAATGATAGATATCGTTGGATGGAATCCAATAACATTTGCTTATTCAACAGGCATGAGGGAAATGATAAAGAAAAGGGGGTTGGAGGCACCCTGCTGCAGGTCCAAGTGCAGAACACAAAACTGGGGATTTCCACATTCTGGAGTCTGGAGAAGTTTCAGAGCAATTTGGCGGGAATGAGAGATCTTGAGCAGGTGGACTATAAAAGATGTTGTAACCATGTTCCTAAATCTGAGTACGTGATTCTGTTGAGTAAACAATAAATGTTGTGACACAATATTAATTGGAGTTTCTACGACAAGCCATGAGTGCAAGATATGTTGTCAGGTGGCCCCGCCCACCGTTAAATCACATTGGCCCAGATTACTGTGCAATGCAATAATTTGGTTTCTGAAAAAAGATAAGGCACTGCAAACGCATCATAGCACGTCTGGTTAGGACAGTGTTAAATATTTAATGCAGAGCTTGTTTGAATGCTATAATAGACAAGGCCATTTGAAGCCTTTCTCATTTCCCTGTAATTACCTAATAAAAGCAGAAAGCATGTAGCGTCTGTGCTTATTACCGTAAAAGAATCTGTAGCTAAATCAAGTTTGATGTTTATTGGCTGTAGGGAGAGAGCAGCCCTAAAGATGACGATGTGTTTTACGACCCTAATGATGAGTGGGAGCTGGACTTATCTGCCTCTTCTTCAACCTCCTCGCCTTTCTCTTGTAGAAGGTATTTAAATTTATTGGTCTTCTCTGGCCTCCCTCAGAGTCCATGAAGGTGCTCTAAAATTCTCTGTGCTTTCTGATTGTACAAAACGGCACAGGGATCTTCTTTGTGCCCAGGACAAAAACACTGGTTCTTGTCTTCCATCATGATGGATTTTTTCCTCTTGTAAACGCAGCTGAATGGAAAAGTTCAGACAGCAGCACATTCTCTCTTTCATTCTTCACCATTTTTCCTTTTTGCATTTCAATTTTTTCTGCTTTGCCATTTTTATTGCTTACATGGGCACGCAAATAGCGCCAAATTCAATACTGGTGAATCGTCAGATCAGACCAAACCCTACCGGCCATAAAAACCCCCTTCAACAGCTCTGAGAAGTCTCTGTTCTCGCAGCTGGTCAAGTTTTGTGGACAATCACTAACTTTTTCCCTTGTGGCTTCCTTCTACTCTCTTTGACCCTGTTTACACCTGGTTCTAACATCAGTTTTGGCTGATTTGACCGCAAGTAGAAAGCGCTTTGTGATCCTATCATTAAAACCACATTTGGAGGTAGGCAAAAACGCATGTGACCACATAGTATTTGTGGTGTGAATGCTAATCTGCCCTGATGCTTTCCAGACAGCAATAAAGAACTGCTTGTTTTTGTCAGTCAACAATTGTGCCAATACAAGAGTTTTATTTTATTTAAACAAACTTTTGTTGTGATTTATAAACATGCAGTAACACTGACGTAGGACGTGAGTCATGTTGCCGCAAAATCAAAGGTTCCGCCGTCAAAATTCAAACAGCAGTGGTCACATTTAACACAGGTCTAAATACCAGATGTCTGACCACTCAGCAGTCAGATCACCCGAGCTGGATCATAATACCAGGTGTAAATGGAACCTTTGTGCTTGTGTACATCAGCATTTGGAATTTTTTTTCTTGATGATTTTAGGAAAAATGAGGGGACTGTATTCAACTGTTCAAATGTCATACTTCACACTCCACAATAAAGTGTTTTATGACACACATGGCGTAACTGACTGTTGCAAAAGCTGCAATAAAAGGCGACAATAGGAAATGGTGGTCAATGATACGAATTCAGATGTTGTTTATGTAATGTTCTGGATTAATGCTTGTTTATCTGTTTTCTGTGCTTGTGGCTCAGGAGCAGAAGTTTATTAAAGAGCCAGAGAATTTCTGGTCGTCTCTATGAGATCAGAGTGCATCCTATTCAAAGCCTACACTGTGCGCCCTCGCAGTCTGCTGGTAAAGTACCACTTGTACCCTATCTGTGTATGTACTTTGTATATCTGAAATATGTTCATATGCTTTAATATAATGTGTCACTTTAGGCCTGATGGGAATGAGCAAGCCCCCCTCCCTCCACTCCAGCACCTCTGACTCCGCCCTCCCAGCCATCTGCAAAGATCTAATTGGTGCAGCCGTTGCACGCCTTCGCTCCTGCCAATCAGCCGAAGAGAACGAAAGCTTGGCTGACAAACTGACCCTAGACCTGCTTGCCATACACACAGCTGTGAGGTCCATCGCGGACCTGTATGAGCACCAAGACGACGACTGTCAGGAGAACTGTAAGCGTCTTTAGTAAACCTAAACCAACAGCCATTTGTCACTGTCAGTGTTCAAGTCAATATGAATGCTGAAGTCTCTGCCATTTGCAGCTTCATACAAAGAGATTCATTTTCTTCTGTTGATGTGTGTGGGAACAGTGTTTGCCTGCAGTACTGAAGGCCAGACTCTTCTAGTGAAGGCCACCTCTGCTGTGGAGACGGCTGTGTTCATTACTATGCACTGGATCTCCAGCACTGAGCCCAACTCCAGTACAGTCTCACAGACAGCTGAGGAGCTCAAGACAGAGGTCAAAAAAATTGGAGGCTACCTTCAGTTACTTATTCAGGTGCTTAATGCAAGAAATGTAGAAACATGGTCACGGAACTTTGTTTACCACAGATTATTTTGCTGCTGCATCATGCTTTATTGTGGCCTAAAAAACGTTTAGTACAAACATAATTTTCAGTACAAACATTGTAAAAATGACTGTAAGATATTGTTAAATTGGATTTCGTATCTGTTGTAGAAAGGTACTCTATAAATTATCTTACTACTTAATTTGTGTGTGTGTGTGTGTGTGTGTGTGTGTGTGTGTGTCTTATATACTACCTTTATATACTACCTTATATTTATAATACAATAAACTTTCTGTCAATCTGCTAAATAAGAGTCTGTCAAATAATCTTTATTCAGGGCTGTGACTCTGAGATCTCCTCCATGGTAACAGAGGCCAAGAGGAAGATTGCCAAGTGTCTGAACACAGCTCTCCACACCATCGGTTTTCTGGCGGCAGTGGCCGGCACTGATCTTCATTTGACTGAACTTGCTACAGAGGTCATAGGCAGTGTGGGTATCTTCTGTGGAACTTGAAGGACTTAATGGCAGTCGTATAAGGCATACTGCCTATAAAAGCATCAGATACTAAATTTTATAATGCATATAATCTTGACGTGTAACTACTAAAGATAGACATACGGCATGCATGTAAATGTACAGAGATTTATATGGAAATGATTATGCTGATTTTGAGCATCCTATGAAATAGAAGAATAGAAATTCAAAGAGTTATCAAACGTTAAATGCATAACTCAAGGTGTAAAAAAGTCTGTTGCTAAAGTAAGATGTATAACTAATGTAGTCAACAAACCTGAAAGTACTTTATGGGCATTGAGTTATTGAAAAAATGTTAAACACCATTCATTTATAGTACTACAATGTTGCTGTACTTATTTCTGTCTCTTGTTTTTCTCTTCAGAGGTCAGTTGTAGATTCTTTGCAGGATGGGATTCGTCGAGGTGTGACTGCTCTTCTCGAGATGGGTCTGTCCATCACTAAACTGATGCTACAAGATGCTCAGGTAGCTCAACCTAAAACACAGGTAAGTTGTCGTAAACTCCAAACTAACTCAACTAGTACCATGAAATATTATCGTAAGCTCAAATAACCTTTAATCTGTTTTCTCAAATCTTTGTCGGTTTTTAGATTATACAGAGTCTGAAAACCAAAATGGTGGAGGTTGCCCTCGCTCTACAAAGCTACATCCACTGCAGTTTGTCGGTACACCTAACAAACAGCCATTGTTGTTGTCACTGAGGTTAAAATGTTTTGATAATAATACAAAGAGCATGACTGACGACACCCCTCACAATGACTGAGGCTGACTAGCTTTCACATTGCTTGTAAAACAGCAGACCAAGCTGTCTTATCGCGTGTGTTAGGTCGTTTTGCTGTTTAGAAAATAAATGGATTGAGCGGTGTGCTATCTGTCACTTTAATGTGGCTGTAGCTGTTATCTTCACTATCCAAACTACAGGCTTGTTGCTGTTGTTAAACATAAGAATGGGATGCTAGGTTAAACAATGGATAACCCCTCCCCTGCCTGAACTCTGTTGTCTGAAACAAACCCAAGACTCATAATTCTTTTCTTTTAATTCAAGTTATTTGTTTTGAAATGTCCGAACCAAAATGTATGGAACGTTTTAAACCAACATTCCAGTGAATGTTGCATTGGAGTGTTGGTTAGCCTCAAAACACTGGTCATGTTTTATAGCAATAGTTCAGTGTCATTCCAAATGCCAAATTACTTTTTTCTGTGGAACACAATATTAGATGTCAGGAAAAAGCGTTGTGCTTTTCTTTTCAGTAAAATGTAAGTGAATAGGGACTGATGCTGTTAAGCTCCAAAAAAAACAGCACCACACCAGTAGTCCAGACAACTCATGTACGTTCCATCCTCATTCAATTTCATTGCTTAAAAACCGAATATGTCCATCTGTTCTTTCACAGAGAAGGTCAGACTCTGTTGAGGATTGTACAGATGACAGGGAAGCCTCAGACATGTGTGGACCTCAGAACACAGCCTCTAAGCTCTTCCAGCTGAACCAGGCTCTCACAGATCTCCACTCCTCACTGTCCGGCTCTCTGAAGGGTACCTCATTTTTTCCACAATAAGAAACACTTGCAGTTCTCGGTTATGACAAATGTGTGGCATGACTTCATTTTATGACGTCTGATTTATAATGCAGGCAGAGGCAGCGACGCTGGTTTCACTTCTTTTAGGCAAGCGATCCGGTCTTCGTCCAAGACTATTGATGATGTCATCAGCGTTCTTCCACGATTGGGCGGCACGCGTGGCGACAGTCTTCAGCTTCCGTGCGTGAAGAGCATCACAGCTGCTCGTGATGATGTGTATTCTGCATTACGTGCTTTGACAGAAATGTTCGATAAAAGTGCAGATGAAATGTGTTCGCTGGACGCTGATGGTTATGGCAACAGAAATCGAACCGTCCCTAAAGTTGTGTATTCTCTCTCCTCAGGCATTAGCACATGTTCCAGAGATGCCCGCTGGGTGTGATTTTTGGCATCTGTTGATTTGAATGTCCTAATGGGGTACTAGTCATGTATGTAACCTCATAGTATGCAATGGTTACGGCTAAAATGAACTCCTGTTTTGCAGTGGAATTTTGAGGTATTTACAGTATACACTCCTACAGATGTACAGTATTTTGTCTGCAGTGCTGTCTGACTAAACGTTACCTGTAGATTTATTGTAGGTGGTCATGAGGTTTACTGAAGGGCTTATTTGTATAATGCAGGACTCTAAAAGACAAAGAACATGTTTGTTGGCTTGTTGGTGGAAATTCTATTGACTGGGTCATTTATTTTCAAATAGTTTATAATTCACCCAAAACAATATAATAGCACTTTAAATCTTTGCACAGGTTCGGTGGCACAGGCATTTCCCATTTTCATAGGCATGGAAATGTGTTTTTTGGCAGCTGTAGCAGCATTTTCTCTGGATCATGTAACGGTTCTATGATAATTTATACTTGAGTAATAAATATCCGCTGGGACTCAGTCTTGTGTCCTGTTTAATGGATTGTAACTTTCCAGTGGTCATGCCTTAATTTTTTAAAACCCATGTAATTTCATTTTCTTGTCTTCGTGACAGTAAGTGTTTTGCTCCTCAAAAGATAATGCCTGCTGTTTTCTAAAAACATCTTTTTTTTTTTTTAGAAAGTGCAAATGCATTATGTTTTGGCATGGAAATTGCTTAACAATTACACCATAACTATATTTTCATGAAGTTATGAAATATGAACTGTTGTGTTTTCCTAATAGGCAATTGTGAAAACGAAAATTTTCCCTTAGAAAAATGATGCTAGTTATTGACTTTGGTTACTATTGTAAATCTTGTGTGAGGAATCTGACTTTTGTTACGTTTAATGTAACAAAATTAAAACGTTACTCTCAACATGTAACATTTCAATACATTGAGAGTAATAAAAAAAAATTACAACACCAAAACTAAAACGAATTAAATTACCTTAAACTCCCAATTACGTGTTAAGTCACGTGATCATCATCATCAGCAGCAGACCTTTAAAACATTGTGCAACGAAGATAAAAGACAACAGTCGTTGTTATCGTTTAATGACGTGTGATCACTCGGCACATCCTTTACTCTGCCCGTTTAGGTCTAAACTTCGGACCTCACAAACTCAACTAAACTGGCACTAACCCAGGTTAAGAAATAAAACGGGTTAAAACTAACCTAGTCGGTTGTCCCAGTTGCGAGGGGCGTGGCCAGCGCGCCTCAGAGTTGATGCGCGGGAGGCGCGCGCTCAGCCCTCATGATCTCACGCGGGAGTTTCTTCTCACTGTTGACAGCCGCTTCATCGGAAAGAGTCTGTTAACAATTTGCTGTTCTTTCCTCTTCGAGATAAATACATTCAATTAAGTACGTGCGCCTACAATTTGCCTACATATCTGCGACAATTTAAAGGTAATGTTCGCTTTTGCTCAGACGTTTCGCTGTGTAACTTTTGTGACGCGAGTGTTGATACGAAACGATAAACCTTTTGCGCTTTCGAAACCGCTCGCGCTTTGTTTCATTGTTCGTAATGTCTAACTACGTTTCTCTGTTTGCAGGATGAATTTGTTAGAAATTATTTGCTCCAATATTATTGTAAGTAGTCCGGTTTTACTTATTACAACACGCAATTAGCCTATAAAGTATCCAAAAAATTATACACCATTATATGTTATATGAAACTTAATTACAAACTTATGTTTTCTAGCTCCTCATTCATTACTGCGTGGAAAAAGGTAATAAATCACAACATGTGTTTGAGCTCTGTTTATCTGTTTATCATGTATCCATGCCTATAATTCAGTCATAACCAGGAGTCATTTCTGTTATAATGCTTTATTATTATGGAAAACAGATGTTAGTATTAAAAATGTAGTCTGTACCTACTCAGACTGCACCACATGGATCCATGGAAGGAGAGTTTGAGGCTACATTGGAAGAATTTCTATTATTTGTAGTGCTTTTGATTTTAGCTGCCATTAAATCAACAGATCGGCCAGTGACAGGCCAACAGCAGGAGATACAGCATCTGTTTATAAATAAAATGTGTTTGTGTTTACAGTGGAGGGCCGAGCCCTGTTTACACATGAAGAGTCTTACTATGAGTACGTACCAGACCGGCAGCAGTGGTCTGATGCACACACACTCTGCCATCAGCGTTCAGGGAGTCTCGCGGTGGCGTCCAGTCCTGAAGAGATCCAGAACCTGAACAGTTTTCTACAATCCCTGAACATCACCCAGCCTGTATGGATAGGAAGAGCAGACAGTTATCCGATAAGTGGTGAGCAGCTTATCCTATGGTCCTCTGTCCCATTCTGCACTAACGCAATGGTCTAACTTGTTATATAAAATGGCGATGCAATGCGTGCCTCGACTATTTGGGTGCTAAAACAACACAATGCTCCAATTAAACCGCAATAGCAGATGTTTTAGTCTGTTAGTGCTGACACAGTGGCTTTTGTGATGTTGTGTTGATTCATTATATCCTACATATTTATGATTTATTGTGTTTGAAAACTTGCTGACATAATATTTTTGCCAGACCCTCCAGATATGTACGTGTTGGAATTTCCAGCACGTCCACACCGAAAATCAGCTCGGCTCCGCCACAAGTTCCTCAGTATGGAAGTGCTTACTGTTTGTGCTTATCTCCAGTTTGATCCCACTTGTCACGGACTTTCTACTGTTTTCTCATATTCCATAAAATCATTCATTAACGAGTTCCAGCTCCGAGCAAGAATTATGGCAAATGAGCCTATCCAACTTGCATTGCTGGTGCATGGTTCAAACACTACTTATATAACAGCCTTCCCTAATGATGCTTCCTGGCACTTTGTATGTGCAAGCTGGGTTGGGAATGGTGGGAAGTGGACCATCTGGGCAGATGGAACACAGGTGGGTTCTGGGAGTTCCCTCAACTCATCAGACTATATCGGGGGTGATGGTATTTTCATCATTGGACAAGAACAGGACACGTTTGGAGGTTACAAAAGCGATAAGGCACTATGTGCGAACATTACGGAGTTGTACATGTGGGATAGTGTGCTGGTCGACAGTGAAGTTCAAAGCATGGAAAAAGTTTGTTCACCCGTTCCTTCAGGCTTGTTCTTCAAATGGAGTGAATCTGTACTGGAAATAGAAACCTCCCTGCAGACACGAAGGGCAAACTCGCTGTGTCAAGGTAGGGTCAGCGGTGGTTATGGGGTCGTGGATTACTTGGTTTAAACTCAGGACTATGGGTTGATTTTTGTCCATCACATCTTCACATAATTTCCACTCTTCCATCTATGTGAATACAGCAAGTGTTCGCCAAGTTGTGATTGGAAACCTCAGGCTAAAATGGTTGTAAATATTTCATCCATGCTGTAATTGAGGCCCGCCCTTCAAAACATACACTGGCATGGGGCCATCATATGACTAATAGATCCACTGTTCTCAGCTCTTCTGAAGCGAAGACATATGGTCTTTACATGGACCAGACTTTGGAGACTCATGATGATTATGACTCAGGATGACATCACTAAATTTGGCCGTGCAGAAGCAAATTTGGGCCGTCTGCTGTTCAGTGGCCCCAGACAGATGAATGTACTCACTAAGATCACAGTATAAATAATATTATTTTTTTAATGCAGGTAACAAGAGTCACCCACTTGATCAATCAGTCACCCATTTGTTGGATCCAAGTTTGCATCATAATCTTTCTGCTCAAGAGGCCCTTACGTCTAACAACAAAGCCTGTGTAACCTTTGACCCTGCAAGTGGGAAATGGATCTATGATGTATGTACAGCACATAGAGGAAGTGTGTGCCTGTTCCACAAAGGTGATCGCATTTTTTATAAGCTTTAAAAGTCCAGTTATTTTTTTTATAAATCCCAGTATGAAACCATACAGTCTGTGAACACATTGTGTATGTATGACATTCCAGTCCAGTGATTGTAAACAGTTTAATAATGAAAAGCATTTTTAATTTTGTTCTTCTGAACATTTGTGATAAATCCAGGTGTTTCGTATCTTTATTTTAGAGCAGCTGGACTCCTACGGTTTTCCTGGGACTCCGTTCTTCACGCAAGTCAGCAATGAGTTGCATTCCAAGCCTGTGAGTTAGACGCTCACGGCTGCTTTTTATTAGATTTGCTAAAAACACTAGAATGCACCAAGAAATGGCCACTTAGTCTGGTAAACCCATTTCTTCCATTGTTTTCATGCCCATCTTATCCTGTCTTAAGAACTTCTTGTTTAGAACCAGAATATAAAAAATGTGACACTTATATATAAGGAGTCTAAATTCTTCACTGAATGTTGTTTATCTTTCTCAACAGGAGACTGACAATAAAATTGTAACTTTGTTCTCAGCAAATGAACTTGCTCGTCATAGTTCTCTGTTGAGTACCGTTTTGAGAGTGATGGACAGCAATGCCGACATCATCACACCTTCTGATCTTCTGTACCTTATTGAAACTATCGAGAAGACATCAGTCACTCAACACAAATTCATCGGCCCTTCCAAGAACTTCACATCCATGATAAGCGGCTGCTTGGAACTAGCCAGCAGACTCGTTGATCCAGACATGGCCAAACTGTGGAAAGATCTGGAAGCCCATGAGGTATGTTGGTTGGTACTTGGAAGACTGTTTGATTTAGAGTTTGCTTGGATTTTTTAATCCTCACCAATGGGACCCTGGAGACCTGGTTGCCATTCAAAATCTCAATCTCAGTCAGATAACATACAAACCTTTCAAGACAGACGTGAAGTCTGAGGGTGTCAGGTGATACTGCTGTAGAACAAACTTAATTTTTAAAATGCATGTTTAATTGTAAAGTTATATTCCCAAACTGGGAAATGAGATGCACAAATTAGAAAGTAAATCATAAATCCATTAGGTGCCACTCCTCTGCTAGAAGGTCCCTGACAGTTCATTATGGTTAATATGTTGACCTCTATGAGTGCTGGATAGTGATATATACTGTAGCAAAGTGAAACAAGTGCAGCATAACTGTTGCTGTATCTGTTACTGTATACTATATCTGTGTTATATGTGTTATATGAGTATTTTAGCACAGATGGAACTAGGGCTGTGATATTAATAACCATAAGTATTAATAGTGTTAAAACTATTCAATGCAATTTAATTTTGTCATCAAGCTGCTTGATTTGGTTCAAGCATTAGAGCTCTTTATTAATGAATTTTTAGAATTGCCTGTGGGGAAGAATACAGAACCCAGGCCACTGAAAAAGTGTGTGGCCACTATTAGTCTTTTCCCCCTCAGATTTATGAATTTACCTTCTGTACTTTTAATAGAATTACCACGGACCATTGAGGGTTTTAGAGAGCATAGACAGGCTGCTTTGGAGACTGGCGGATCAGCTTTGGACTGAACGGAAAAGTTTCATGATGTCAACAAAGAACATGGGTACAGTGGAGACACAGACATCAGCTCCAATAATGAGCATCTGCTTAGCATGAAATTGCATATATATGTTTGTATGATCTGTGTATGGACTGTAGGAAAGTCATGAGCTTTGTTGTTTGTTAGACATTCATCTGGAGCTGCGGAGGTTGTCACAGACGAGCTGCAGTTTTGTGTACAAGCCCTCAGTCCACAGCAGCCACTTCAGCAACCTTGATGAGATCTTCATCCCAGAGTCAGAAGTGCAGAGGATCTTCTCTTTGGGTGAGCAGGGAAGTGCTTTGAGGAGTTATGTTTCAGTGCTCATTTCTACTGATAACCTGCGTGGGTTTGTTAATTCTTAATTTAACTTGTGAATTTCTGATTACTGATGTGTGTTGTTTGACAGGCCACGAGGAGGTGATGTTTATTCACACTTACTACAGCCATCTATCACAAATGTTGTCCAAACTGGAGGTAAAGACCCTTGACCATCAAAAGACAGACAGGAAGAGGTTAGCAAGTGCCTCCTAAATCTCTCCACACCAAAATGAGCTTAATACTTTTTGTTTGGAGTCTTAAGTGTATTGAAACGGTAGCATTTTTATCTGTTTAATAACCACAATGGATTCACACATGGTAATGTCAGTGCAATTATAGCACATTATTGTAACCCTGTTGTGTTTGTTTATATGCAGTCGTCACACAGGTCAGCTGGCCACAGCTGTGATATCAGCGACAGTGCGAGATGTGTCCAGGGCACAAAACGTTCCAGTCTCTGTCCAATACACCCTGGCCTCTGGGACTGTGGTAAAAAATAAATGTTTAATTTGCTGTCTATATGTCTACACTGTAATCCCAGACAAGTTTATTCAACATAAAGCTATGGCCTTGTTAAGTATACTATATAAGTCTAAGTATACTGAATAATTAAATGTCCAGACAGACATTTAGTTCTGCTTATAATCAGAACTTGCAGACTGGCTGGTTGGTCCAGATGTTGACCTCTCTTTAGAGGTATTGTTTCTGACACAGGAGATCCATGAAAATGTTATTCCATTTCAGAGCGAGTATTCCAGACGAGTCACGCCTGTCTGTGTCTTTTGGAATGTCAGTTTCATGTAAGTGGGTGTAATTTAATTATAGAACTACTAACTAATATAATACCATGTGACAGTGTCTTGTTTGGGCCTGATTCAGTCTCCTAATGTCCAAAGGGCTGGTCGTGTCAGTGATTGGTCAAATAAAGGATGCAGAGTGCTGCCCGCTGCTCCTGATGTCACTTCCTGTTTCTGCAACCACACCACCAACTTTGCTGTCCTCATGAATTATATGGAGCCCAGGGTATGTTTAGAGTATGTGGTTTCACGTGTAACAAAACTGGTGGCCCTAACAAAAGTCTTTACTAAATACAATATCAAATTACTAATGTTATATAATGTTATATAATTATAATGTACTAATGTCCAGGCTGCTCTATACATATTATAATATTCAAAAGTCAGCATCTTTTATTTGTAAGTTTCACATTGCAAATATACACAAGCTAGCTCCATCTTAAACAGTACATTTGAAAACAACATAAAATTAACATAACAGAAACAAACTAAGTAGTTTGTCGAAACAAACCAGTTATAATAATGAAGGAAGAAAATAGCAATGTACCGAAGGCATTTTCTGTTATAACACAATCATTCCACTAGAGGTCACTGTTAGTCTATAAAAGCCAGAGAGCTTACAGGCTTGCGGTGATGTTGCAGAACTGACTGTTCCATTCAGAGGTTTTTCTGTATTCTTTCAGCATGATTTTACATTTATAGCAACAGCCATTACAGCACAATACAGTGCAAAGACCTCAATCCTCATGTATATGGTAGTTAATTTATATCTCTGGACCGGTGAGATGCTTTGGTTATCCAATGAATGATAAGAGCAGGATGTGATTGACAGAGGAGTGTAGGAGCGTATGATCAGTGTTTTGATGGCTCTTTATTTCTGTTCCCGCAGTGGACCGCTGAGGAGGAAAGCATTTTGACGAAGCTGACGTTTATCGGATCCGGAGCTTCTCTCTGCGCGCTAGTGGTGACCTTGATGCTGTTTACTGTGTTGGAGTAAGTGGTTTCCACGGATACACTACCACGCCAAAAGCATACTGACAACAGCGTGGTTCTGTTTTCCTGCTGAAGAGCAGTATATAACAAGCTGTCGCACTCTTTACTTGTCCAAGTCACACAGTTTTTAACCTGAGACTGGAGCCCACTAGGGGGCCTCAGAAAACTTCTCAGTGGCTTCTTAAAATGATTTATTTAATAATTAATTGTGTTATTTACTTAATAATTAATATTTAAATGCATATTTCAGAGCATTTATTGAATAATCTGAATTACAATGGAAGTCAAACACAGACTCAGGACAGACTGATTTACCACAGTTTACCCCAGTTTTGCTTGGACCTGCCTAATTTACATCCCATTACTGCAGTCCTGCATTTTTTTTCACATTAAGCATAAACCAAATCTATTGTTTATTTATCTTATTAGAGGAAAACAAATGACTGGCTGCATTTCACCTTTGAAAAAAATCCCAAGACTTGCTCAAAGCTGGGGATGCTTGAATGTTTTAAATTAAAACTTTGTTGAATGTATTAATACTTTCAGATAGTGTTTTGCACAATTGGGAATTGAAGTCTGGATGGTTGAGAGCAACTGTTCTAATCGTGGAGTACACAGGGTCACGACATTCAACAATATTTGCTTGACACACCACACAGTCACTCACAGCACAGAGTCATGACATAGTGACTGTGAGCTCACAGCCCCTCATGCTTGTCAATAGCTCTCAGTTCTGAGGCTGAATCAGTATTGAATTCCACTAATCGGCTAATTAGCGCTTTGTGCTAAATGAAGCTGAAGCGGAAGTTTTATGGTGACATTACAGGACAGTTAATTAAAGGAACAGGCCACACAAAGGGAGGTTAATCAGCACAGTATCAGCCAGGCTGATTTCTTTAAGAGATTTATGGCCATTTTGCTGCTAATCAAACCTGTGCTCACACACAGCCTTCATTTGGGTTACCAGAACTTCATCTGTGACATCAGAATAATTTCAATTATTGCAAATGCCATTGAAGCGAATTTGGGTCGAAACACTATATTTACATAGTGTCACTTTTTCTGCAGTATTCCAAAATCAGATCGGACATCAGTCCACAAGAATCTTTTTGTTTCATTGATCTGTGCTCAGATTGTCCTTCTCTGCAGTGGTTCTGCGATTCATAATAAGGTACAGTTTATTACATACTTCTTTTGAATGTTCAAAGCATTACAAATATTTGTAGCAGATTTATGTTGCTAAAAACTATTAAAATGGGATCAACTATCCTGCTTGGCAAAATAATTATTTTATAATATTATTATAAATTTTATATTATATTATAATATTATAATATTATTATAAAATTTATTATTATAATGCAGTTTGTTTGTGTTTTTTAGCAATTTTAGCTCAATTTAATAATAAAGAGAATTTTTATTTATTTAAATGTATATTTTATTAATTTAAATTAAGAATAAAAAAGAAACAGTTTCTAAATATAGAACTCTTGAAAGAAAGGTTCTAACAAGCAGTCTGACAGTGTCTTAGAACAACATTAGTGTTGTTGCCATATTTGGCGAGGGATAAGCTGGCGTGTGGCCGCGTTTGTGTGGATGTTTGACCGCTTCACCCCTGACTGACCGTTTGACCCCTGACAGCCTGCTCCATGACCTCTGCCCCACAGGTGGCCTGCATGCTCGTGGCAGCTCTGATGCATTTGTTCTTCATGGCAGCCTTCAGCTGGATGCTGGTGGAGGGGCTGCTGCTCTGGAGCAAAGTAGTGAGCGTTAATTTGAGCGAGGACCGCCACATGAAATACTACTACTTGATTGGCTGGGGTAACGGGACTCTGCATTTACTGCTCTGCCATCTGTTGTGGATAGACATGGTTATTGATTGGGTTCAAGAGTACAGGAATGCAGCTTTTGTGTTTTATATTTTCTGTTCTTTATATGTATTTTTTAGACTCTAGACTACATTATACTTTTAGACTTTTTAGACTCATCTCCAGCTCTAGATCTAAAGCCCTTAAATGTGCAAAACTATGTAAATCTAAATTAACAATTAAAATGCTTCAATCATTAGGATCCAGATCATAGAAAATTAACACTATTGGCCAGTGCTGTGTAAATAAAAACTATTAATAGCCTCAAAATGCATTTGAAGTCATAAAGCAATATTTCACTTAAAAAATACAATTTACCATTGTTCATTTTGTTCCAAACTACACCAGTGATACCAGTATGAACCAAACTCACACATCCAATGAAAATCACCTTATGACAAGTTGATTTAAACAAATTAAACAAACTGTACTTTTCTGAACCACAATTAGCAAAGATAAACTCTAGCATTAGTTATTCACAAATGCCACTTTGGACATTTTATTTTTCAAATTTAATGATTTTAAGTGTGGCTTAAGTGTCCAAATGCATTTTGAGGTCACTGTATGCACATGGCTGAACTAAAGAAATCTCCTTCATGTATCAGGTCTGCCTGTGCTGATAGTCACCATCACTCTGGCCTCTGCCTCTGGGAAATACTCTGCAGACGGTCACTGCTGGCTTAGTGTTCAGAATGGAGTTATCTGGGGTTTCGCCGGCCCGGTTATCTTCATAATTATGGTTAATTTTCCTTCCGTTTTTATTATCTGTTGTTTTATTTTATCATGTAAATGGGTTTTTATAGCGTATGTCTGTTGCAGGTAAATGTCATGATTCTTACTCGTGTGGTGGTCATTACCATCGGCACGGCCAAGAGAAGATCCTTGATGATGACTTTAAACAGCAGCCCAGAGGAGCAAGTGTCCGAGCAGATAAAGTAAGATTGTTTTATTGAACTACTATTCATTAATTATTCTTCAAAATCATTTGAAAAATTAAAAATGGATTTGTATGATTGGCAGCCCCGTCGCTTTTATCTGTATTTCTGCAATTTTTTTGGTCACCACACGGGGGCACCCTTTCACAGCTTTGCTCATGACCGGTGGTCCTTTCAAATTACCTCATCAAAATTACCTGCTGGGAGAGTTAGTAACTACAGCTTTTTATTAAAATGATTTATTTGTATATTACGGCCTCTTTCAAAATCAAATATTTTTGTTTGTTTGTTTATTTTTTTGCTCCATTAATGGAACGATTAGACGTTTTTGCAGGGAGCTCAAAGGCTCAAAGTAAACTTTCAGATGACTCCATCACGTTATATATTTAAAAACGCCTGTTTATATTGACTTGTGTCGGTTTGTAGATTTTCCCGCTTCTCCTTGAAATCATAAATAACCACAAGGCAAATTAAGCTGTCACGTTTATCCAGTGTTTAGAAGTGTCGTTGACACCTCCAGACCTCCGGCATCAGTGGTTGAGGTGGGGACCTGCCCTGAGAAGGCCCCTGTGTATGACTAATATCAATGTGACTTTTGAAAGCCGGTGGTCAAACGTGGTGTCCGCCAAGGAAAATCAAACACACACTTCCTCTGCCTGGCAACGCTGATTCGCAGCTGGTTCGCTTTAGCGGTTACCTGAATGAGGAGGTAATTTTATACTAAACAGAATTAAAAGCGATTTAGCGTGGAAATTGTCACAGTGTGAGAATAAGCAGCAGCTCCTGTTGTGCTGGGAATGACCCCTGAAATCTATCTGCTCTGGTGTAAAAGTCAGCAAGAGCAGCCAGGAGGTGTGCAGCGAACGTTTCCAGTCCCACTGTGTGTGTGTGTGTGCGTGCAACCATGTATATACATGCTTGTAATAAAATAATCAGTTTGCTCTATCAGACCTTCCTGGGCTGTTTGTGTTTGTGATTCTCAGGGCCGCTGTTAAAGCAGTGCTGGTTCTTTTGCCGATTCTGGGTCTGACCTGGCTCTGTGGAGTTCTGGTGCCCTTCTCTGTGGTTATAGCTTATGTCTTCAGCCTCCTAAACTCACTGCAGGTAAGAGTCTTTCTCTCGCACTGGCCGATGACTTCCTGTCACGCTCTGCCCCACCTGTTTAAGGATGGGAATCCTTGGGGGCACAGCAACACCCAATCATATTGCTACCTGTGTTACAATACAATAATATTGCGACATTTTTACCTGTTTGTTTTTATTTTCGTCTACATTTGTTGCTTTACTAATTTATTTTCTCACTCTGTTCTCTCTATATAAAAACACAAATATAAAAAAACATAGCTAACAGTATTGATTTTTGAACCTGGAATGGCGACAAACTATCAAGAGGGAAAATACTGCAAATTTATTTATAATAGTAATAATGATGCTTTAAAATAATATTCCCTCACTGTACTTCTCGGTATAAACACAGGATAAATGTCTAAAGCATGTGAAGAGTGCTGGGCTGTGTTAGCAGTGAAGCCCACAGTGGTTTTAGCAGAGGTAAACAGTGGAGAGTGAAGAGATAATTGCTGTTTAACATGGAGACGGTACAGACTGAATGAATGTGTGTGTGAATGGAATGTGTGTGTTATTCACAGTTCTGGTAAATGCTGGTCGGCTCTGATGAAATTCAGAAGTTTACTGTTAAATTAGACACTTTCTTCAAAACTATTCTTTACTTTCACCAGTTGTACGTTTTAAACAAATCTGTAATAATAGTTGCAGTCTAGGTTTTCTGTTAGTTCTTTTCCAGTATTGCTCTTTTAGTGCCTGTCAGAAACTGGGTGAAATTTCTTTTGGCGAGAGACACTTTTTCCAAACGAAATCGCCTGTTACCTCTTTTTCCCGCCAACTAAAAGGCCAGTTCTTCCTAAAGCTGCTTAATATTACAGTTAATCATATAAATAAGTCTGATTTTAATCACTCATGTTTGAACTTTCTGGGAAATTTAGATGAAGTTTATCGTACGTTTTCATAAAAAAATTCTGCATGTATGTTTGTCAGTTTTTATTGTAGTTTCAAGCTATATTTCGACAGGTGCATAATCTAATTTACAAGATAATGCAAACTATAAGGTCTTACATTTATTTTTAATCACTTTTTATATTCTTCACAAGATGAAGATTCTTCACAGAACTTGTATAGTGGCTTTTAAAATACACATTATTTTTTTACATCTTATTTATACTTTTGCATATTTACTTTATTTATAAATATTGCCCTTTCCTTACTGTATATTCCCTCTGCAACTTAAGGCAGTTTTGTGCTTAAAACTTCTAAATCAACAATGGCGATAACTCACAGTAATCAAAACTATCTAATTTTGCATGTACTGCTTAATAGCTCGTATAGAACATCACAGTGTGAAATGTTCGATCAAAGAAAGAAAAGTGTGTCGTTCTTTATGCATTACAAGCCCGTGCTGCTTGAATATTGTGTTCGCAATCTGTAGAGCTCCTTAATCAGTTGTTTCTGTAATAGAGCTGTATACATCACGAGAAAATCAATAGAGATTTAGCCCGACTCGCATCATTAAACCGCACTATAAATAGTTCATTTTCCACGCTAATTAAAAAATGTCTCACCACAGTGATAATTGATGTAGTTCTTCTTGAAACAAAGTCACAGTATGGTTGGCTTGTTTGTTTTAATATTGTGTATTGTGTTTTCTCATTTGTTTGTTGAAGACACAACAATCTTTTACTAAAGAAGAAATTTCACATTTAAAGCTTGTACGACTCTTTATACAATGTCTTTCTCTCTTCTCTGCTTCACGGTCTCGTCTGGGAAGCTTTGTGTGTTCTCTGCAAGAAATCTTTTTATGCATTTATATATTCTACGGAAAATTGTCACAGATGTGGTGATTCATGTAGTTTGGCTTGGAATATTTTTACTGCAGTTATACTTTAGTTAATTACATATATTACTCTCATCATTTCATACCATTTCAATAATAATTCTCTATGCTGTTTTAGAGTTTTGCCAACTGTTTCAGCGAGTAAATTTGGGATTATAACGTTTGTTTTGCGATGTCCACCATATACATTTTATGTACATTTATGTATGTGTCAGTGATATGGAGTGCCTAAGGCAGCTGTAATGTAGTATTTTAGTCAGTTTCCCTAGTAAATAGTCTGATTATTTGTGTCCTTGACTAGAAACTACTATATTGCTACATAGCTTGATAGACAGATGGTATGATAGACAGATAGTAGAAGGCATGTTTTAAAATATTGGAGTTCTAGTTAATTTCCTTTAATATAAACATTTACCTGGCAGAGTATATAATATAGTATGTATATGAATTGTATGTTCTGTGTAGTTCATACAGCTAATATATAAACTGGTATCTATATCACATACAGTACTGTAATTTCATACTACAATAATACTGTCATACTGAATGCATTTTTTATTAAAGCTAACTAATAGTTAGTAATGATCTATTTTATGTATTGATATGTAATAAGACTGGTATAACTTTTACTAGTTAATAAATAGTTCCAGGAGCTGTAGCTAGCACATCACTAACCAAGTTCATGCATGTGATTCCCAGGGGATGTGTATATTGATAAAATGCTTGAATACACTGTAAATTACTGTAATGAATAATATAAGGAATTGTAAATTTATTAGATTATATTGACTAAGCAGTGTAAACAGAAATATATGCTGTGATTAGTATTTTTATACACTGATTAAAACGTATTTGTTACTATAGATTTTGGCTCAAAATCAGTTCAAACAGAAAATGAGTGAGACTTTTTGGGAGATGCAGAATACACAGGAAATCACCACAGGCTTCTGTGATCATTTCAGCACTCAGATATTTTGCCAGCCTCTTCCTTTCCAAATGTGGCAGGCGAAAATATAGCTCCCATGTGCTGAAGACCAAACTGAACTGTTTTTTCACCAAATTCCATGCCTTTGTTTGCCCACCGCACCTTTTTTAATCCATGGAAGCGGCTCGGGTCTGTAGAGCTGCGAATTTAACAAAGACAATACTGCGCTTTTTATCTTACTGCGCTGTAAATTCAGCCTTGTTGGAATAACCAAATGCTCCCAGCAGCTTTGAAACTTCTTCCAAAGTTTTAGGAAGTCATTGATGAATCTTCTCTTTCTGCCCCTCATGCCTCTCACCAATGAATCTTTTATTAAAATTTCAGATCATTTAGAATTGAATTCATATGATGAGCGCTGTGAACGTATTGTTGCTGTATCCAGGGTGCTTGAGTCTTTCAGTGCCACAGACCTTGTGTTTCAGTACTTTGTATAGATGCTGTAAGCTCTTAAATACTTTGGTGCGGCCCGCGGCTTTAAAAGAAAGCAGAGATGACATGCGCTCATATGAATGCAGACCGCGCATAGCGGTGAATGAAACGTTCTGCCATCTGAAGTTGCTTTGATTGAGGATATGTTGGTAATTTCATTGGCACCGTTGCTTTCTAAGAAACGCCCTTGAAAATTTGAAGAATATAACAGCCACCCTTTATTCAGAGGCCATTTTGAGACCTAGATGGCCTTATGTGAAATTCCTGTCATGATTTTCCCTTCTATGTTTCATTGTATTTTCAATAGGCAGCAATAACAACATAAAACTTAAGCCACAGGACTTTATTGTTAAATCAATAAAAGGAATAATGTTGACAAGCGCTTTTCATTGGCTGGGCTTCCTGTTGGTTGACAAGACTGTTTGAGTGAGAGAACGAGCTTGGCAACCAGTTCCTATTTGTTAACTGCAGTAACATGGAAATAGCGTTATCAAATATTTCATAAATATTTAAGTTTTTTCTTTACTTGTACCAGTTATTGATTGTTTTATGTAAGCTCATCTAGTTGAAATATCTACCATGAGTGTAAATGAATGTTTTATTTTTTGCCAACCACTTTGTCGGAACGTTACCTGTCTTCTAGCTCAAATGCTAAGCCCTGCCCCTTTGTTACTGTTGCTAACTCAGAAAAGCTTTATAGTCCTATAGAAATCAGATTTCTGAAATTTCTATTAGTAAAATATAAACAAAGTGGTTAAAAATTCATAATAGTTACATTTATCCAAATGTACCAGAATTCGAAAGACTCATGACTCAAAAGACTCATGACTCATAATGAATAAAGCATAAGCTAGTCTAATAATATGTTTGATGGCAACAGTTGTTCTAAACAGATCTTAACGATCACAGAAGGAACGAAGGCTTGTGGCACCATCACAGAGAGGCACAAAATCACTCTCCAGATCATTTTCGTTCACTACTCCATGCTGGTGGAATGATCTTCCTGCCTTCATCCGTAATGCAGTATCCCTGGCAATATTCAAAAGACAGCTGAAAACACATCTCTTTCGTGAGCACTTAACCTCATCATAAAAAAAATCCTTTCCCTTCATTTCCTATCCCTCTTCCCTTTAAATCTCTCCCTTGTTGTAGCATATGATACTCTGAGCAATGTCTGAAACTTGTATTGTGAGCACTTATTGCGTCTAGTTGCCTCTTCAGACTCGCTTGTTGTATTCCGCACTTGTAAGTTGCTTTGGATAAAAGCGTCTGCTAAATGAATAAATGTAAATGTAACAGTTAGAATTTTTTTTTTTACCATTTTCAGAATCAAAATCAATCTAAGCGGATCTGTAGGCAAAGCTCCTGTCGAAACAAACGCATGCCCACATCCCCTTCAAATCACAGTTAAATGAGTTGATTTGTGTCAGTGAATATCATTGCAATCTGAAGGCAACTTTGTCCTATTGGAACATCCCAACAACTCTCAGATTAATTCTGTCCTATTTCAATTTTATTTACAAACTCATGAACCATAAATACCACCACAAGCTCCTCTATCAGCCTGGAAATAAATAGCTTTCTGTGGGGATGGGGGAAGTCGAAGTGCTTCGTTTGGCCATAAATCGCACGACCCTCCGTCATCCAATCTCAGTGCAATGTCATTCAAAAGCTCGGTGCTATCCATTACCGGTATATAATAGGCCCTCCAGCATGCATTGTCCATTGCATTATACGCTCATAATTTCCCTCTATCAATAACTTTGAGGATAGAGAGGGTAAAGGGGGTTTGGGGTCACAAACTCAGAACACGGTTTTTAGCTAAGCAGTGAGATGGAGTCCCAAAAAATGAAGCTTAAGATGATGTAGATGGTATGACATTTTTTTAAATTATGAAAACAGGAGATATTGATAGATTTTAAATACATTTAGGTTTGAAACCTTTCTTATTATTCAAAGTACCCGATAAGCTATCTTAAAAGTTGTATTATTTTTTTCAAGATGGGATCTTTTTTTGAAAGGTTTTCTTTCATATCGCAGAAGTTCTGAAGTTAGGTTTTAAATTTCAAGTTCATCTTAGCTGTTCTTCTAAACCTGTTTTTCTTAGCTGTTCTTCTAAAACTATTTTGTAGGAATAAAAAAAAACCCATTGTGGACATATAATGAGAATGTGAAATCTGAATCTGGATGGCATCGCTCAGATATTAAAGAATTCGATGAGAAATGTTTGAGGTTATATTGAAACCTCTGACTTTTGATTGCAATCATTGATATCTCAGCAAATCTGAGCATTGTGTGAATGGCATTGTTGAGATGTCTTCTGAAAGACGTGCGATTTACTAGGGTTCTTTTTCTCAGAAGAAGAATCAGCAAGAGCACATGAGAACATTTGCTCTCATTTTAAACTCTACATTACAGACATATTTATATACAGATGTAAATGGTGTTTCAGAAGTATTTGTACAAGTATTTGCTTCCACATTTGTACCCAATTGTAGACGGATCTCAACCTGAGCACCTCCTCAGTGTGTCTGGGAAATGATCTTGATATGGATGCCAGTGAAGGTCCACAGAGGGCATCCTTGGAGAATGCCACAAACCTCTCACAAAGAGACTAATTTTAAAAACTCCCAGAAACAAACAAAAACAGGGCCGGAATCCCTCAGTCAAGACAGGTGTCCAGCTCTTCTCTCTCGCTCCCTCTGGCCTCCATGGTCAGCCGGTCCCCAAACCCCTGCAAAGGGAAATGTTTTTCATGTGGAATTGTTTAAGACGGAAAAACTCCACTTTCCCCACACTGAAAAGTCTGTTCAAGATTCAGCTTGATTCACATTGATATTCTGTATTTGAAATCCTACCTCCATACACAAAGCATGTACAAAAAACATAACCTTTATTTATTTACTTATTTATTTATTTAGTTCCTATGCTCTTCGGTAGAATGTTTGGCCTTGTTTGAAATAATAATAGTAACAGTTTCATAAGCAGTTGAATCACATTTATATGTTTATCAAATTAATGCTCTTCCTTTTTCTTATTGCTCTTTGGCTTGTGACTTTCAAATGTAAATAATGAAAAAGACATCACCTACAAAATGCCAGTACATACATGGCTTTGAAGTGTGAAATGCAGCCCAAGCACAAAAAGACAACGGCAACTTGATACTGGATTCTGGCAAAAAAAGCAACAAATAATCATTGCGAATAACACGTTTCCTGTCAAGAGGAAAGGGAATTCCACGGCTAGCACATACCACCAGAAGAGCCTGTCGCGTTTGGCACCCACCCGCGTTTATTTGCTTTATAATTACCAGCCGGCTCTGTGTAGTAATAGTTTGTGTCATAGGAAAGCAAATCGCTTGGCTACACTGGCAGCAGATTGAGGATCACATGACCCAATGGGAATGACCTTGCAACCTCCCTCTCAGCAACACGGCCATCACATGTTCACTTTTTCTCTGTCTGGTGTCAGGAACAACCCCAACACCCAAATTACCCATGTCGAAACAATGAGCGTTTCATTTTTAATTGAGTCAGCCTCAGCTGATATGAGTGTATGGGATGGGAGGTTCAACTTGGGAGGGGGGGGTGTGGTTTTCGTGACAGTGAGGCATATCGTAAGATAAAAAAATCTTTAAAATCTCTTTTAATCTGAGTGTTGTGGACTGTTTGGTTGTCTTTGATGTATACTTTACAGATAATTAAGCAGAACTGGGTCAGCCCAGGCAAGAGAAAAAGCTCTTGCTTTTTTCATAAAGACTGTCAAACGCAGATGCCAATTTACTAGTGAGCAATTCGTTTTCTGCATGGGAATGAAATCCAAAATAAACACAGTATCTATTATTCATGCCAGCGCTCTTTTTGAATCATTATTTCCTCAGAAATCCTAATTGTGGGGCTTGCTTGTTGTTGACTGGAATGAACAATTTTGATAGTTCAGTTTGTCTTGTAATTCCACAGCTGAAGTCGCAGAAGCTGAGCGCATATATGCATGCGTTCTCGCACATATTTTGCAGACTAGCAACATTCCACCTGCATGCAAATACACAACGCATTCAACAAATGGCCCATGTTAAGGTTTATTTATTGACACAATGAAATCGCAAATCCATTTCATCTGGTACAGCATTGAATAGACAGGGAATGGAAGGGAAACAAATACATAAGTGGTCAAAAAACAAGAGAGTAGTTTACTAATATATCTCAGCCATCTTGGCCTCTTGTCGTTTCTGTGTAGTAAGACCATCACAGCACTGAGAAAGCTGCCACTTTCCTCCCTCCTGCAATGTCTGGCCCCTAAAAACTGTTTATGAGGATCTGTTGATTCTTATTAATCTGGTTCTTGTCGCTGTGTTTGGCTCACGGTTGCGGGAGGGCCATGGGTTGTTTTAAGACTTACCCACCCTAGGTGGGATAAAGCGTAGGGCCGCTGACAGCTCGCCGCTCTGCGACAGAGCTGCAATTTTTACACTGTGCAGATGTGGTCTCCTGCTTTGTTTTTCTAAGTAATTATCATCATTAAGTCAAAGCATGTGCCAATCATTTGCCTTTCAGTTGGGCCTAGTTCAGGTCAAAAACCAGCTTAATGCTTGCAGTGCGTCAAAGCTTGTCTCAACCAGACTTATTAGCCTGTTAAAAAAGGCGAGTGTTTTGCAAGGACCTGCAGCTCATGTCGGTTTCAAATTGTGTGGTGATCAATTTTCACGTTTCATGCCTTGCTTAATAATACAAAAAAAACTTAGCTTAACTAAGTTTATGTAAATTTTAGTGTGGTAATATTCTTTAAGGAAGAGGGAAGCACTTTTTTTAAGCATCTCACTGTCATGTTCTCTGATCATCTCAGCTAGGAGACGGTATAAAAACACAGACTGTAAGAGACAAAGAGACTGGAAAACAAAGACGAATGAAGTGCTCATGTCGATGAACTACCATTCGTTTTCACTTAGGACTCCCGTGAGCCGTGGTCAGCTGTAAACGCATGTGACGTTCCCGCCGAGTTCACTGGATAAGGATTGATGCTCTTCGTGTAAAGTGTCTTAACCGCATGTGGCACGAGTCGGGCACATGCCATTAACCCACAGCCCACTCACATCTGAGAAAAATGACTCCCAGACATCCCCTATAAGGACTCCTTTCTCGATACTACACACAGCTTGTGTGTATCAAAATATAAAGTCAGTTGTATTGAAAATCGGAATTCAAATTTTAATTTAAGTAATAAAAAAAAAAATTAATAAAAAAATAAAAAACATTGTATGTATTTAATTTGTGTAATTCATTATTAAAAGAATATTATGATGCAAAATATATTATATAGGGTTACACATTATCTGTAAATGTTTTGAATATGTTAACTCCACAGATGCTCCTTCAAACATTTTTAGGTTATTCTGGGAGAACTTGGATCACTGAGTTACTCAAACATACAGAGTCCATGACAACTCAAGTGCAAGCTGTCATTAAAGCAAAAGGGATGTGTCCTAAATAAGAACTTCTAGGTTTTTCAGAACGCACAAACTGCAGGAGTTTGGCATGTATGAAGTCTTCAAAATGTGGTCTCATTCACAATCGTTTGTGTATTACAAAAGGCCTGTATTATTGAGTGGTTGACATTGGCATATATTACCACCTTGTGCAAATCAAATCTTGTTTCGTGGCCCAATTTTTTGTTAACATACACATAGTCAAGCCTGCTTGGTGCTATGCTGCAATATAAAATCTCTCGCAATAACACATTCAGCCTCAAGTAACTACAAAAGTTTACTTTACAGTACATCTGTTGCATTAAGATTTACCCTTGTGTACTGTCAAATTCTCGCTTTACAAATGCATGCCTGCAGGTGCGTGATACTGGCTAAAGAAATGAGCCACAGCCTTTTTAAACAGTAGATTTTCTCCTCACATATGAAGAGGCCAACTTAGAAACTTCTGGGTTTGAGCAGATCCCTGGTCCCAGCTGTTCTGCTTTAGCCCGTGTGAAGTCTGACATTTCTGTTGCTTTCAGTGGAAAGTATGTAATTAGAATTTGCCTGAGATTGCCAGGGCAATCTCATGCATTTTGACAGCAGGGGCACTCAGAAATGTCTGTTGGATACCTAAGTATTTTTAATTAAACAGATTTTTGGCACACAGGGCCAGTTCAAAGCGTGTGGCTTGACCCATGTGTTAAGAGTTTGTATCAATTTTCTGCATGGATGTTTGACTTGGCCCTTTTACGCATGCAATGCGAAATTGTCTTGTTTAAAAACGTGTTTGTTTATCATTCACTCTCTCCCTCTCCACACGTGTGCTATGACATTTTGCGGTATTTAGTTACTTTGTAGATTCTTGCTGCTCTTGTTTTCTCATTTTTGCTTTCTGTCTTAAATAAACAAAACGAGAATAGTGAAATAGTGTCTCAATATTTATTGCTTTGACTGTAACATTCCCTCAGAATCTAACTTCGAAAATATGTGAACATTGATATACATTAAAATATAGAACATTAGATATACATGAGTAATATGTATAATTTGATTGACCGAAGATCAGTGTTGGGGAAACTACTTTAGCTTTCAAAACACAAAGAGCCTGCAATGAGACATTTTGTAGTTCATGCCAATCATTGAAAATACAGTGTTGGGGAAAAAGCTGCCAAGCTCTGTTTTGAAAACAGCTTTGCTACTGTCACACTACTTTAGTAATGTTAAAGATCTGCTTAAGTACTGCTAAAGACTGTAATTTTATTAATATATAAGAAAGGCTAAGAACTTTTTGTTTTCTTGCATTTTCCTTCATGTACATCGTATATAACAATCTCCTACATCATATTCATCCTTCAGTAGAAGAAACTGAACAAAAAGAGATCTTGAGTTTTAAACTCTTCCTGAACTAGCACAATATCATATTGGATGATTTAGAGTTTTTGCTATATCGTTTATATATCACTGTGTGTAAATATATAAAGCAATTTACTTAGAAATTCGTAAAGCTAGTAGTTGTCAGGGTCCTGGCTTACTGTTTCTGAGTATTTCTAGATTATTTTGCCAGGATCCTGACAGTAGTTCCTCCAATAGTATCAGAGTTGGTATTATAAAAAGTGAAATTTTACATCTAAAATCTGTACAGTTTTGACATTGCGACCAACTTTTGTTTCCAGCTCAAATAAATGTTGCAATATATAACATTATTGCGATATAAAATTACTCATATCGTAAATATATATTGTAAATGTACGAAATTAACCCGCTTTTGCTGGATAGGCATACAAATGCGGACGTTATAATAATCACAATTGTTCTATTTTTCTGCATCCAATTTGCGAGAGGCGAGGGTGTTTCTGTTGTGTACACGGTTGCGCGCTGCAAAAGCAGGGAACATCTGTTTTGCGCTTGTTGTTCCTCTTGGCTGCTTCTCAATTGGATTTCCTCAAGCAGGTCCAAGAGCTGTCACCTCTGCCAGGCTCTGTTAGCTATCACCACTGGACCCTATATTAAGAAGGGCTTTCAGGGCTAAGTTAATAACTCTCCCCGCTTCCCATGACTGCTCGCACTGCCTCATCCTCTCTCTGCCTTGCCTCTTCTGGGCTGGTTGTCCTGTGGGTATCCCTTTGGTGGTCTCTGTCTCTCTTCCTTAGCTCCTCCCTGCCTTTTAGAGGGCTTCATGTACATTCCTTGTGTCTGCTGTTTGCTATAGCAAGCATCACTGTTGCTATTGCTCATAATCAAACAAACAGGGATTTAAACAAACCCCTAACCTTAAAAGGAAAGTTCAGTTAAAATTAAAATTTTGGCATAATTTCTGCATGACTAACATTCTTCTCATGTTGTTTTAAATCATATGACTTTTATGGAATACAAAAGGAGATGTTGGGCAGATTGTTGGAGACTTACAGTCTCAGTCACCATTCACTTTCATTGTATGGAGAAAGAGCAGCATTAACGTTCTTCAGAATGTCTCTACATTTTTTCTGCTGTATGTAAGAATAGAATTAGATGCATAACTAGTTGTTTTATACAAGTTGTTCTGTAGACCTGTATTGAAGGAGAGACTTGAGCCCTATCTAGGGACCAGAATATTATAGAGACTAATGGGTTTTGACCAAAACACAAGCACCGATTTCTTCTGACACTGTAATAGTGTAGCTTCGGTTTCACCTTTTCTCACTCTCTCTCACTCTTTTGGTGTCAGCTTGCCTTAACTTTCCTCATTCAGGAAAAAATGTCAGACTTTTTGACCTGACTGGCAGTCCGTTAGTTTTCTTTATTTAAACAGAGTCAGACCACCCTGTTCAAGCTGTGCCATTTAAAATGCACTGTGCGCTGTGACATGAGAGATCAGCAAAAGTTTGGCTGCAGTTCGGAAATTGTGTGTATGTTGATAGCTTGGGTTCAATATTGTCATTGTGTTGATGGGTATTACTTTAAAAACAAGTGTTACAAATTTAAACCCTTTATTTAATGTCAAAAATTGCAGAGGTTAAATCAAATCAACACGTAATCATAAGAGCATGTTGTTTTTATTTGGCAATGTCTTTAACATTTAATAGTGTCTCTAGGACGTGAATCACTAATTAGAAACAGATCTTACGTTATACATTGTTTAACATTTTAAACCATCGATTCTAGCACAGAGACTTTTCAAATAATTAAAGATACAACAAAGTTAGCCAGGGAACTTCTCATGCTTGCATTTTCACGTTCATTCTCGAACAGAAACGCTCATGGTTTCACAGCTGGGCCTGGTTTTGAAACCTCTCTGGCAGGAGCGGCCCTCTGACTTTCTCACCACAAAACTGAACACGTTTACAAATTTGATCCAGTTTGTAGGTTCTGCAGTACATCAGCGTCAAGACCCAAACCTGACATTTCGCCCTTATTTAAAAGCCTGCTGGCACTTAAAGAAAACTTTGTGTATACAACTTAATTAAACTGTTTTTCTGGGGGGCGTCAGAGACATTAGTAGGTCTCTTAAAAACGCGTGAAAAACGTATTTTCTCTCTCTCTCTTTTTCCTACCAAGAGCTTTTGGGAACCTTTTCGGTCTCCTGTTTCTGTAATTGCTGCCACATGTGGGAGTTTCAGACTGACACTAACAGAGAATGCCTGGATCTCCTGACCCTACACAGATTGATACCTCAGCTTTAGTTTGACAAAAAGAGACGTTTCTTTGGGTTTTCTGTTTGTAATCCTACTAAGATTAAAGTCAGAATGAGTGCCCAGAACATTTGATATTCCATTAGCTACAGAGGAGTCACTGGCTGTTTGTTGAAGCAGGACATTAGCTGTGCATGTCTGATGACCTTAAAGGATTTCCTAAAACGTTGTCAGCCTGCAGTCACGATGGTGCAAATAGCTACACCACTGGGTTTATATAAGTTTTATATATATATATATATATATATATATATATATAAGTTCATGCGTATATATCCCATTCCATATATATGTATATGGAATAGAACCTTTATTTCTAATACTAATCTAATAACTTCAGAACAGTCTCCTCAGAAAATTCAAGATGTGCTTAGAGCCAAGCGAGGTAACACTAAATACTGATGTATCAGTATATATATCCTCATTAACAGTCATTTCCAAAGGTTTTTATATACCCCATAAATGTACAGTAAGATTATATTTCATAATTAACAATTAGTCATTTTTACTGGTATGCCATCCTGCACAGTTTGTACTGTAGACTTGAGAAACGCATCAAATGAGCAGAAATTTGCTTTGAACTGGTGTCATTTTGAATAATTTGTATAGTCAAGAGTCCTAATGTGCCCTTACACACACACACTTGAGTCCTTTTACCCAAAGCAGATGTTGACAGTCATCTGGTTATGTGCTGTAATTGTGTGTTTGCATGTGTGTTACACCAAGTAATCTTGCCTCTGTTTGAGATTGTCCTGAGTATAACCTTAACCTAGCCTTCAACTAGCAAACCCCACACACCTGATACCCCACACATCATGTTGTCATCAAGCCCACCTGCGCTATTCACTAAATTGAGAAACTGGTTCCAACCCAACCCAAGTGCTCAAACTACACTTTTTCTGAAGTGCTTTCCATGGATATATTAGTTGGCTTGATAGACACTGTTTCCTTTCATTAATGCTTACTAAAATCATAAGCTTTAGAGGTCTTCTGTTTGTAACCCCATGAGCCCTCTTAAGTGGATATGTACAGGTAAATATAGATTTTGTTGCATGCCATATGAGGCTATACAAGAAATCAAACTGTCACTCCACTGTCACTCCATTTCTCCATCTGGTCAGCTATTTGTTTCTGAAGTGTATGTCATATATATAACATAATTTATAACAGCTCACAGATGGAAAGCTGCCCATACTCTCTGCCTATTGACTGTGTCCCTTTAATCATAGTTTTCATTTCAGTACATTGAAATTTCCCTTACCAAGGACAGCATCATAAATAAAGACAAAAAAGGGTTTTGTGAAGAAAATTTTACCTGCTCACTCCCTAACTTTTTGTGCATTAGGGAACCGGCTAAGGATAAAAAAGACAAGGTGGTCATCCGCGCAAATTTATAATCATTTATTGCGCGGCAGCTGGCGAGGGGAAGTAAGTAAAAGCGCGAAGACATCCATAAAGGGGACGTGAGGCTCCTAAATGAAAAGCAAAGTGAATTCCTGTGTCTTGTCATGGGTAATGAGGAGCAAGGGCCTTTCTCCTGCAAAGAGTACAGCGTGGTTGCTCTCAGTGCAGTTCAACGCTTTTGCTTCTGATGTATGGCCACAAATCTGAGAGGAATTTATCTGCGTTTGAAACAGGACGGTGCCTGGATTCAGGAGGATATGGATGAGTGACTTCAACAAAAAATGTTTTCTGTTTTCATTTTTCTTACCTTTCTATTTTTTGTAGAAATGCATTTATAGATGCTGTTGACCAGTAATGATTTGTAAATAAAGCTACCATCCTTACCTACCACAACTGTCAGGTAAAAGTCTTCGGGTTTTGGGGAAACATTAGATCAGGAAGTGCCGTGTCTTGAACCAGAGTGCCCTGATTATTTTAACGCAATCACGCTTCCCTTTGCCGCACCGCATCACGTTCTCTGGGGTGCCATGTGTTTTTAGAACACAACATTTGCCAACTGCATTCTGTTTTTAAACAACAGAATTTTTCCTAATTAGTTTCGTTAGGAGATAATTTATGCTTTTTGTTTGATGTATAGCAATACAAAAAGTCCAATCCCTTTGCATACATTTCAGCCATTTTGGAGCAGAGTTCAAAAGAATGCACAAAAACACAATGCATTTAAATGTGCTCTATTTTTGCGTGTTTGTTTTTTACTCTGACATTAATGAATTAACTTTGTTAAACAATCCATCATTATTGTTTCGGTAGCATTTATTTTTAACTCAATTATATTCTAATTGATCATTTTTCATAATATGTGAGGGATTTTTTCCCCCACTTTGTTCATAACACAATAAGATTAAACACAAATAAGGCCCATGATCAAAAACATGATAATTCATTTGCAGCACTAAATTGACAATCTAATACAAAACAATGGGGTGTGTGCAGCATTGTCTTTTACCCCCCACTGTCACTGGGTATTAATTCCTTAGTGGAGTTGTGGGCTCTGTAGAGCGTTATTAAACACCAGACGTGTGCTTTTAGAGGAAAAACCATGATTTAAGACTTGTACAGATTTGAAGTTTGAAAGTGTGTAAGTTAAACACGGGCCCCTCCACTCCTAAGTTCTCGAGAACTTGGTGTATCTCAAATAAATCAAATCCCTATTTCAATTGTTAACCCATACTTTCTGACAGGTTCCCACATTCTCAGCTTTGCTAAATGTTTATTTGCAGTGATTTCAATTTTCAAAAAGCTTAAAAGCTAAAGTTCACAAACAAAAGACTGTGTACGTAACTGTGTACATACATGACTAGTGTATGTAACACTCAGGTACAAACCTGTACAATATATTGTGTATCCATCACAACTTTTCTCTCATGTGTTATTTTATGATAAATGATACTCTGCTGTTGAAAGTGTAGCATGAACACATGGGAGGACTGGAATCATGGACAGTATAGTAAACATCCGGAGCAGACCGCCACATCATATCAGTGATGATGCATTGAGATCCAGCTGTGGCTGATTGGACAATCAGAACTCTTGGATGAGTGATGTCACTCTATCAGAGGTGTCATATCGGAGGACAGATATTAAGCATAGTGAACAAAATATGGCAATAACCTTAAGTAAGTAGTAATCTTGAACTGGTAAAACAAGTTAAGTAGTAACCAGTATGTTTTGGGTTTAAATTCTCACATAGGAAATGCTGACACTGCCCTTACATCATGTTTACACTGAACATGAGCAAAAGCAGTGTGACTATACTAGAAACTCTAACTGTACTAATCTAAACTCCTATTCTCATCATTGAATCATTCTTACTCGCTTGTAGTATAGACAGCTTTGTTGATCATTATAGTGAATGTGTTTGTAGTAAGTTTCATTTCTGTCATGCGTATTTTTGTGTGATTTGTATCTGATGTTAGGACTACTATTGTAAAGTTTTGCTGAAGCGTACCCTTTGTGACGTCCTTTTACATACTTGTAATGCATATATTCCAGCATTCAGTCTTGATATCAAAACCAGAAAAAAATGGCACGAAAGTTTGTAAAAGTGTTGACCTTAAGTCTGTACAACTTCAAATCAACCTCCTACAAATCTGAAGATCCACAACTTTTATATTCACGACCCATAACCATGGAAATAATGAAAAAATTCCCACATATTTGCAGCCATATGTGGCCTCTTTCTGTACACCCAAGGGCAGCCCATTCACGCTTCTGTCAGACCTGGCTATAGAGTTTTTGTTAACTTGAAATGGTTTTTCATTCACCTTTAATAAGTGTATTAGGTGTACACTTATGAAAGAAAGGACAAAATGTGGCCGTAATCTGTCACAGATATTTGGAATTTCCCCATATTTTTTCTGGGATCTTGAAAAAGTATAGATGGTTCAGAATGTTTTTGGGTTAAATTTCAACAGAAGGAATGTTGACTTGGCATTTTTTTAGATCTCTGCACTTGTCATTCACTTAGTATAGACTTAACACAACAACATCAAACATCGCTCGCGGTGTAGACAGCTTGGTAAGTTGCTAGAAAGATTCAGTTTATGTTTAATAAAAGTTTGGATCTCATTGTGAAAGATAAATATGGTGACTGTACAAAATGGATTGCAATTCTGGTTCATGCTGTCTTTTAATGTTAGTTTACAGGAAAAAGTTATAATTATATAATTAATGACGTTTGTTTTCATGTTAGCTTAAACCTGTATGACTTTCTAAGAAGTAAGGACTTATTTTGCAGAATGCCATGGCTGCTCCACAAAACAATGAAACTAAATAACGGAAGTATAATGACAATAGTCAATGTCTTACACACTATATTCTGAGTTGTACAATAGCTTTGTGTGAGCTTTTGTGTTTGCAAATTGACATCATTCTGTTGGCAAAGCATAGTCTTTTGATACATTGTTTGACATTGTTTTTAAATGTGTATGTTTAATAGCAGTTTTTGCTGCAGCATTTATTGACCCATAAGTTCATGAAAGCATTGAATTAAGGTAGTACAACATTTAATCGACCTTCCCCACTTACATACCTGTTTTTAGCCTTTCAGACCTTAAGACACAACTCTTTTGTTCAATCGACAAATTGATATATTCAATTGGCACAGCCGTGAAAAATTCCTGTTTTTATGCCACCATATGTGCCCGCTTTCTGTATATCCAAGGACACCTCAATTATTTTCCTTTCAGACCTAGTTATGGAGTTTTTGTTAACTTTAAATCATTTCTCTGTAACATTTATTTCCCTTTCTTTCAGTCTCTCTATGTATTTGTTCTTTGTTAGCCTCTTGCTTGTTAACACTTGCACACTAGCTTTGAAGACCTTGGGCCAAGTTCTGAGCCTTCACGTTAAACCTCCAGCATTTTCCATACCATAATATTTTTCCATGAAACAAGATCATCTGAACCAAATCATTCAACACCTGCATCTTTTTGTTGGTGAAATTCTTAGGTTAAATGCTGTTCATTGCTGTGCTTGTTTTGTTTGTTTGTTGTGTACATCCATCCAATTCATTTAGGTTGTGGGTTCAAACCCACAACCTTTGCACTGCTAATACGATGCTCTACTAGTTGAGCTACAGGAACAATTGGTATCACTGTTTTAGTGTGTGGAATACTCAGAGTACTAGAGTAAAAATATATAAAAAAAAACATTGTTTTGAATGCCATTATCTACTTTTTGCACATTAATTAACATTCAGATGGATGTTTTTGGCCATTTGTATTGTACCAACGTATTTCAAGAGCCCTGCATTCTGCACCCTGTTTTTGATTGCGTCTTTTTTAAATGCTCCAAACAGCTATTGCTTTGTCACCAAGCAAAACAAACTCTTCACATCATTCTTTATCATCTGGGTTAATTTCACTCCCTCATATAAAAAAAGAAGAGAAAAGAATCAAACAACTTTTTCATCTGCTTCTCTTTTTCGCAGGGTCTCTTCATCTTCCTGATATATGGCGTGTACAACACTGAGGTAAGTCCGCAGTGCATCTCAAGGCTAACTGAGTGAGTGAGAGAAATGACATGATGTTTCTGATGAGACCTAACCAATGGAAGGGTGGGGGGTGGGGGGTCATTGAAACAGCCTCTTTTTGCCTTTCCTTTTTTCCCCACATGAGCGTCCCACTGCCCTTCATGCTTGGGCTCACTTATATGCATCCAGACCCACCATTAAACACTGACACCCGGAGTAAAGAGCCAGTCATCTCTCAACCACATTGGCCAATATTTCACTGCCTCTTTAAGTTTTTAAACTCACGGTCTTCCATTTAACATTCTGACATTAGAACTCACCGCCAGTTCAACGCCAGAGACGGAGAGAAAAGTACATATATATGCAGGACGGTCCGTAGATCGTGTGCTAATTTCTCTGAAGAATGCTTATTTCCATGTAGATGCTCTTCTAGTGGAAAACTAAATATGAATGAAATGGGAATGAGGTGAATATGGGCTAAATCGTCCTAGAAATTCAATTTTGAATGTGAACAAACCACATATAGAGGATTAATTTAAATAATCCAATGTAAATTGATTTTACATCATGTATATATTTAACAGTGTCTGTTATTTGTTTTGTCTGTGCTTAAATGCGGGTTGGTAACTCAAGTTGAATTCACTCCTGAATCGGAGAATGTGATCCAATGTTCAAAAATACCTCATGATGCACCTTGAAATAACAGTGGAGGAATTAACATCATTTTTTGTTTTGGCATCAGTGTGAATTTGACTGCTTTAGGATGCTGTGCTTGTCTCACAAATTATTGCACAGCAAAATTGTGGAAATGATGCTAGCCGGATTTGCATGATCGCATGAGCCTGTGAGAGTCTGAAATCTGTTCATTTTCATAATAACTTTTCACTCAGTGTTTATGCAATTAATATAATGCGTAATAAAAATTTTTTATGGAATTAGTCAAATTTTAAACGGAAGCATTTTCACTTGCATTGTATATTTTGAAGTACTATATAAAATATGACAGATCAAATGTTAATGCTAATGTTAATCTCTTTGCTGGGATCTGATCTGAGCTTCACAATCTCTTGCATTCAAGGTTAATTAGAAAAGGGTTGGGGGCTTTAAATGCGCTTGCATGACTCGCATGGATAAGTGCAGCTCTTACACCTCAGCTTCTGTTTTGTCTATTCTCCACCCTTCTTCACCTCCACCTCGAGTACAGATGGAGCTCTCCTGCCTTTTGTCCAGCTTTGCTTCTACCTTTTTACTCCCTACAAAAGATGTGTAAGGAAACGGCCCTGAGTCCAAGCCCCGTATTGACACAGCAGAGACTCTCCACTGACCCTCTTCGCATTGTAAAATAAATCATCGCCGCATTCTTGCTTAAGAGGCCATTTTAGTACGTCGGAATCTATTTTCCAAGTCTTGCTTCTCCTTGACCCAGAGGTCTTCACAATTTGTGAGCAGCTTGTATCCGCTTCACACTTTCTTCAAAAGGGGTTTCGTAAATATAAAATGTGATAATCTTGGACTTTATTTTTCTTCTCCCTTTTTTGTGCATTTTTATTTTTCTCTCTTCCTTTTCTTTTGTGTAGTTAAAGGTGTGACAAAAAATTTGGCGGATTAAGTTTCACCCTCTGACACCGTGAAGGAAATTCTTGTTTAATAGAAAAATTGCGGAACACTGAGGAGAATGATCAAAGTGTTAGTACACAAAGACAAAAAAGACTGAATATTTAGAGAGTGAAAGAGAGAGGCCAAAGAGAAACCGCCTGCTTTCGTTTAAAGAAACGTCCACCTCTCCAGGGACAATAAAATGTGTTTCATTCATCTTTGCTGTTGATTATCTCACATGAAACATAGTGTGGAGGATAGCGTGTAAGATCGGTGTATTTCCTTTTTTTGAGAAAGATCGCACCATGTCTTGTGAGATTCCCAGAACTTGTCATTTATTCCCATAGTACACAAGCCTTTTGTAAGAACATGAATTTTCACTACGTTTCACATGTTTTATAGTAAAATAGCTTAAAAACCATATACATTTTTTAGTGTGTGCAGTGTTGCTAGCTTTACTGCAATATCTGATGTCAGGTAACTGACTAAATAGTTATTTATTCAATATAAGATATATAATATAATGCTTGCAATAATGAAATATTATTAATGCCCATACAGTAATGTGTTATTGTATTTGTAGCTCACAGTATAATATATCATAGCAATTCACTTGATAATTTGGAGCAGTAGCATCTTATTTTTGTTTTCTTTCAGTTTTACCAAGATGACCCCACCCCAACAACAAATTAAAATGGATAACAACAATGCTTTGATCATTAGAAAGAACATTTCATTATAAATTTAGGCGAGAACATTTCATTATAAATTTAGGGGAAATGTTACTTAATGGTCATCCATACTTTTATAACCTCTTCTGTCTTCAAATGTTTCCATTTGCATTGCTTTCATATGGAAATTCTATCTAATGTATTTGTATATTGGGTGTTGGGATCTACATCACTTTTAAACCTTGAGAGAAAAACAAATAAACCGCTTTTAAAAGCAGCAACTTTAAGCTATTCTTCCACCTCGACCCAGTTGCTTGAAATGCCCTTTTTTCAAATGTCTGTATATGATTTTACCTGAAATAAAGTGATTTGATTTCCCAGTTCCATTCATTAAAGGTACAGCGCACTTTAGCCATTACATGTCGTGATTTGTTGAACAGAAAGAAAGAGAGCGAGAGAGCGAGCAAAAAGTGTGGATTTGCAAATCTGACATATTACCGTTGACTCAGAGCTGTCAGAGCTTTTCTGTTCTCTTCATTAGCCTTGTCGTCACAGTGATCGTGTCTATTCGAAACATGCTAGCTGTGTACATATATATACATGGTAGCAATAATTTATGACAACAGCAGAGTCTAATGAAGTCATAAGAGCTAATGCATATTCACCAGCAAGGGGCTAGTGCTCACGCAGAACTCGTGCTGGGAAATACAGTCTGATCGCTGACAGTCAGGCTGGAATATAATATCCTGCAGGTCTGGAAACAGTTGGATTGGATTGTATGACAGGATGAATATTGTCATACAGAAATGTAGAATTTCTGTTGTGCACTTGATATAAATTTTTTAGGCTAGCCAAAAAAAATGAATAACTGAACATAACAAAAGTGCTAATACTGAATTGAACAACTTTGATTAGAAGTTTTCTGCTTGCTTCACTGTGAGCCTTACGTGTTCATCCAGAAGTCCCAAAATATTAGGGAGTTAGGGAGTTCTGAGACTTAAAATCTGTTTTAAAATTTTGAAAAATGAAAACAAAGAAACATGATAATGTAACATGAAGAAATATTTAGAATTCTGGATTATTTCAAGAGCAATTTCTAGAACTCTTTCGTACAAAATGTCAAGATGTACTTGTTATTTATATTAGTATCAATCTGATTAATTAATAATGTTAACCAAATTATCAGTCCTACATAGATGTCAATAAAAATCACTGTATTGTACACTGTAAAATTATGCATGATACATTTTTATCTCTACTGTATTTATGCATTTTTCAGCATTCCCCAGTTATTCTCACCTAGTACAAATGTAATTTGTTCTGCACGGGTGACTGCTGCCTCATCACTTCATTTTCGCAGCCCCCCATGCAGTGTGACGGATGAGAGGTTAAGACGCTCTCCTTACTTTGCAGACTCTACATGTCACTTTCAGGACCCATTACATGTGACAAACTGGAACATTTTGGTTCACAGCACTCATTGACTTTAATGCAACAGCGGCTATTTATTCTGTCTATTCCCAGCTCGGATTGAATTTCGCATTCCTGGGGCCGAGGCGCATGCAAGCGCAAAGTGTTTGTTATTAAGTGTTCAGCATTGAGTCATGACATTTAACCATCTGCCTCCTCTTTCTCGTCCGCAGGTTCGAAACACAGTCAACAGAATCAAAGAGAGAAGAAAAGCCTTAAATTTCTCAGTAAGTCTTCCCAGCTTGCACATTGGCATCACTCATTGCTGCATTAACAGATGCGAGCATGCATGCATATCACACTACATTCACTGCAGATAAAAGAGTTACAGTTTACAGTTGCTCCTGAAGATCTTCTCATACAGGGTAAACAACATAATGCATTTTGCTTCATACACTGGCTGCACATCTTTTGCTTCCAGCCAATGTCAACCGGCAGCCCTGGGTTACATGTTTCTAATCCGGTGGAAGCTTGTTCCTTCACATTAAACTGTCAGGCCAGTATTTATACACCAGGCTGCTGTTGACGGAGATCACTTAGCTTCACCAAAGCGGTTTAAAAGTAGTTAATAGACACCCCCCCTCCCCCCCAAAAATCCCCACCACACATACACTTCACCTCCATAGATACTATGACCAGTTCCTCTATGAATGGCCACATTAACTCTCCTCCAGGCTTGTCACGGTTTATGGCCTATGGCAGTTTGTCCCGCTTGGCCCTGCCGCGCCATCAGGTCATTGAGAGCGGAATGAGACAATTTCTAAAGGCGGATTGATTTTAGAATATGGCCCCCTCCCTCTTCCCTTTGACCCCCCTGACAGGCCCGCCACCGTTAAGACCACGACTTGTAAAAAACGACTGCGGTCCCAAACGCTAGTGCCAGGTAGCAGCTGATAAATCGTCGTGGGTCGTATTAGCAGTGGGACCCTTTAGCACTCTCTGGGCAATTTTCCAATTTTGCGACGTCCATGCGATGAGATTCGCGGGCCGCGTGCGGCGGATGGTTTTTTAGCTAATGCCGTTTTGCGCCATAAATCTGGAGGTGATATACTGTATCTAGCCGAATAGCTTGGTGCTGGACGGTGTCCAGAATGGGATAGGAAAATGTACTCTTCTTTATTGGATTAGAGCAGTGGTCAGGGAATGTACTGACTTCCAATATAGTGGTGATAATGCGCAGAACATACTGTAGATGGATGGATGGGCTTTGTTCAGAAATAAAGAGCAAAATCTATTTTGCTTCTTTAGGGCACCTCAGAAGTACCTTCTCATACAACATTTTCCAACTCATCTTCAGTAGTTGCATTGTAGAGCAGTTTAGTTTTTTATTTAAGGGTGATGTGTGTAATTTGTTGGTTGGAAGTAGGTCTGTCAATATTAATTAAATTAATTACATGATATGCAGAATTAATTGCTTTAATACTTAACATAATTAGAGGATAGAGAATTTAACATAATTGTGGCAGGTGAGTAAATCTTAGGATAGACATTACATAAACTTGCTGTAGAAGTCAATATATTGTATGTTTATTTCCATAATATTAAACATAGGCCTATTGTTGGCCTATTGTAGTCCACCACCCATTTTGCAAACATGTCAGTCTGTCTAAGGAAGACTGTTTTAAACAGTTTTGAGACACTATGTCAAGTTTAAATAAGTAGTTTAAATAAAAGAACCTGTTTAATCAAGGCAGTGGATTTATGTTCACCTTTAAATCAGACATTTAAATTGGATGTATTTCAAATGAATTTATCTTCTCTAGTTATTCAACGACTTTAAATGAGTCTACGCTGGCTAACAGCAGTCAGGTAATAATACAGATTTCTCAAGGATCTGGCGGAGTCTGCATTCAGGTAGTTACTGTAAATGGTATTTAAGTACAGCATAATGAAACTCCATCTGTAGCCTCTTGCACGCTCCTGCTCTTTATAATTTCTGTACTTGCTGTTTATGTATGAGCCTGATCGGCACTGCCCAGGCGCTTCATACCAACTGTCTCCTGACCCTAGTGACCTTACACTTGTACATACTGTGGCAGATTGCTTGAGAAAAATAAAGCTGTCAGTGGCACCGGCCAAATGAAAAACGAACCTCCTACGATACTAGCAGGGTCTGGATCCCTGACAGCTCTGAAATATAGATATAAATTGGAAGCGGATTAGTTTTTTGATCCTAATTCAAGTTTTGACAAGATACAGGATGGGAAATGTGTGCAAGAGATGTGTGCAGTACATACGTGCATTTCCTGTTGTAAGATGTTTAGACATATGATTTTATATTTGGCTCAAATGTTTATGGTTATGCAGTTAATAATTGTGGCTAGAGAGCAAATGAAAGAGAGAAATGAAAGTCTGTCTTAAACAAGGCTGAAACAGTTTTGAATGTCAAAACACATTGTGTGTTGTGCTGTCATATTGATGCGTTGACTGGGTTTCTATGTCAAATTTAGTTTAGTTTCCTGTGATAATCATATTGATATTTATGTTGCGGTAGGTCTTACATGTTTGTGTACATTTTGGTCATGTAATCGTAAAAGCTTGGATGAATTAACTCATAGTTAAGACTTCTTTAAAAGTCCGTATTTTTTTTTACACTGGCCATATTCTACAGCATTTTTTCTTGCATTTTTAAAATGTCCCATTTTGTAATGAGTCTTTTTGCAGCTTTAATTACTGGCTTTAAAATTCCCAGCAGTCTAACTTTGCATAATACATAACTTTTCTTATTTGAAATAAACAAGGAAATTCCTTTTTTTTTTTAAGGAAAGTTACTACAAGTAATGTAATTACACAGATATTCAGTTTGAGCTAATGCAGTTTTCCTAACTCTCTGTTTGTCAGAACTGTGCCAGCTCCAGGCCCTCCAGTTCACTGGGCAGTTCTCGAGTGGGCGGCTCTCCTGTATCAGGAGCTGCAGATGGGCAGATGGTCACCACCAACCAGTCCAGCAGCTCGTCCACACAGAGCAACAGTGGCGCTCTGAGTTACAGCAAAACCAGTGAGTTTCCCGCAGTTAAATGTGTGCAAAAACACAAAATTGATGTATTAATATTTTTTATATATTTATAAGGCCTGACTGGTGAGGTTGCTTATTAAAAAAGAATAATTATTTTTATTTATTATTTTTTAAAAAAGAGTACAAGAATTAAGGCACACATATTATTCACATTAAAATGATTATACAATATATATTGGGGGGGGGTTCTCAGGAAATATTTTATGCAATTAATTGCAAATAAATCAATATGTTATTAATCTGATTAAAACGTTTAATCGATTGATGTCACATATAAATCATTCTGTTTATATCTTGATCAAAACCTAACAAAGCACATTCTCATTCTGGGAGTTAATTCGCCAATCTACATGTTGTATACATATATTTGCGTTAAATGAACACATTTGTGTGTGTTTTTTTAGATGGCAGTGTGTTTATACAAAGCAAAGCTTTACAAATCTGTCCTAAATTACACAGCAAGGAAAAAGTAGCGATTTGCAAAGAAATGAACTGTAGCCTGACAGGTATGTGTTTTGGGACTGTAACATTCTCCAGATCCAGTGAAATGAAGGACTCAGGTGGCCTGCTCTGACCCCAGCATTACAGAGCTGAATCAGAGAAATCTCACAGGGAGTTCACGCTAGAGCGAGATTTCACAGGAAAAACAGGGATTTGACAGAAGGGCCAGTGACGGAAAAGAGTCATTTTGTGAATGATATGTATCATTTTGTGATTCACAGTTGGTTTTGGATCTCTTTGGTGTCGATTACGGTATTCTGTGGTGAAATATAGCTGCGTAATAAGCAAGATAATGTACAGTCAGCTGGTCTTTATCACAAAACAAGACATTATCGCTGACATATTGTAGGATTCTTGTTCCTGCTGGTTTAATTCAGCTCACTGTGCTTACAATAAAACTTTGGTTCGAGAGCATTTGTTTAAATAAGTTTACATTAATTGAATGAATTACAGAATTCGCAGTGTCTTTGAGCACCTCACATGAGAACAAGTATTGCAATACATAGAATACATATACATGATAAACAAACGTTTAATATGTTTAACCAAGCTGTACCAACCTCAGGCCAGTGGGCCTGAGTCCCAACCTTATCCTTTGCTTTTTTCTCATAAAACAGAGTCAGACACATAGATATTGATTAGCAGCTGTATTAGGTAGCTTGTTAGTCAGGGGAATGAATAAAGAATGAAACGGCAGTGGAGTTTTCAGCAGGTGTGATCGTATTGTGGACATCACAGACTCGCAGGCCATATGCAAATGTAGCGAGGGCTGTTCCACACATACAAGCGACACAACTAATCATCCTGACGAGACTCACACGGCCTCTCACTGACGCTGTAATCGCTTGCGATGTGGCCCGTGAGTGAATATTTGTTTTTAATGCCGAGCAATTTTTTAAACCAGTCAGCCAGCTACAAAGCTAAGAGCTAAGATTGCGGAGATACGTGCCAACGATGTTACAGGGAAAGAGAGAGAGTGTATGGCCCGGCTGTGACAGGTCGTAACAAATAGGGCCGAGCCCACAATAAATGCTGCCTTATGTTCTGATTGTACATAACTGATTGTTGCGGCTTTTCTATTCAAGGTCAAGTAATCCTGGAAGCCGTGAGAGCGCAAGGAAAAGCATTTATGTTCAGTTTTGATCAGTTCATGTCTTTACATCGTTTAAGCATAAAGAAAAAAGGAAAGGACAAGTGTCCATGAAACATTCAGAGTTCTAGCTAAATTCAAATTCTTAGGTCTTTTTCTTTCTTTGGTACTTTATCTGTTTGTTATTTTACTTTATATTTCTCCACCTGAGGTTGAGGAACAAGCTTCTTCTTTCTCCTTATGCTGTTCAGTAGGTATAGCCACAAGATGTTTTATTGAAGCAAAATAAGCCATATTGCACATCTTCAGTCAACGTGTTTCAATTCTGAAGTGTCAGCTGTAAAAAGCTTAGTTACTTAGTTATACAGTGAATAGAATATAATGTAGCCGTGTGTAACTTCACAGTGATACAAGTAGATATCTGTAGTGAAGTTGAACCATCTTTTGTCACCCCATCTCCCTCCCCTACACACACACACACGCACACACGCATACACCTTCACATTAAATGATTGACAAGTCAGGCCTTGAAAACGGAACAGATTGACACATTATAAAAGATGTTTTGTAGTCCCACATGAAGACCATGTCACTTGATTGTACACACTCAAGGGTTGTTAATATAAACACCCAAATAAACAGATTGCAAAAAATGTGCTAGTGGTTAGACAACTGTTTACATTCCTCTCTCAGGGGAAAAAAACAGCATACTTTCTCCTTCAGCCTTCTTTCTTTCTTCATTTGTTGAGAGATTGTATAAATTCTGTATCTGTTACAGTCAATTTGCGAGTATGAAAACATTTCTGGCGCTCTTGGCCTGTTATTGTGCAATCATCGGCTTGTATTCAGTGCTTCTTTAGGCTGTTTCGATAAAGCTACTTTTGAAAATTCATTCACATATTGTCAATGCCAGCGTCTTGTAATTTACTTCAAGTGCACTGTACCTACCATGTATTGAGTAGACATATCTAGAGAAAACATATCTATTCATTATTCAAACGTGCGTGTTTCATTGTGTATGTGTGTGTTGGGGGTTGGATGTCAGAAATAACAAATTGTAAGGAAAAGTTGAATTTGTATCTGTTTAAAACCCCCGGCTGCCTTATACATATGGCTCCGGCTTTCGCGGTAATGGGATCTTTGATGGATGGCAGAGCTCCTTCGACTCCCATTTTTTAAACGATATTTATTTATTAATCTGTCTATTTATTCAGTCAGATCATCCCTGCCGGGGTCACTGCCACAAAGGCCATAGCCACCTGCATTATCTTCCATGAGCTTCTGTCTTCTTTTTTTCATCCTGTCCTTTATAGTTAATATCCAAAGTCACTTATGCGCCACTCAGTCGACCGAATGTCGCCCTTCTGCCCGCAGGCCAACGGAGAGGAAGTGTGAAAGCCGACTTATTCTCATCTCCTGCTGTCTCATGGGCTGAGGCTTTTTTTCGGTTTTCTCTCCATCCATTTTCTTAGATCTCGACACGTGTCAACTGTATGCAAACTATCCTTTAGATCTCCTCGTGTGTGAAGATTTACGATCAATTCCCTCTCTTTAATATCAAAACAAGCTTTTTGTACGTTTGCTTTTAGGACTGTCATTTTTTAAAATTCAGCTGTGTTTAAAATCGACTGATGTGCTTTGTTAATGTATGCTTTGTTCCAAAACCTAGTAACCTGTCTACGCAGGCAACATTTTTAGGCATTATATGCAAACTTCCAACACATAATTTAAATTAAAGCCATTTAATATAATCATGTTAAGCCTACACCCTGTCTCTCACAGCGAGGCCTCATAGATCACAATCTCCATTAGACAGGGTCTAAATGCTGTGACCAACTGTCCACTCTGTACAAACTGCCACCACAGGTAAACACCCGCCAGGTGTCACTTAATCCCATCCTTGTCCCTTTAGGGGTGACCTCCTCAAACACACCGTGTCACACACCTGCCCCCGTGAAACGCTCGCCAGCAAGAATCATGGGAGTGTAAGCTGGAGCGTTGGGGTGGGGGTGACAGTGCTGGAAACCAATGGTGCATCAAGACACTTCTACCCCGCCACGGTGGCCATAGATCAGGGCAGGTCTGCTGGCGGACTGGGTGAGGGTGACAGGGGAATAACATCCCTTTCTCCTCAATCGACAGGGCCCATAACTCCTGCCTCCCCAGGGACAGATTGAGAAAGGCAATAGCCAGGGGCTGTGAAGCAGAGATGCTTGGGAGAATTGAAAGTTAAAGAAGCAGTGCAATATGTGTTTTTTTTCCTCCTCCACTTGTGCCCGCTCTTGCACTCTCTATGTCTTCTATAATTTTGTTTGCCACTAAAAGGTCTACTGAAGGAAATCATTTTTACTTAGATTTTTTCCAAGAGCCTGAATAATGCTTCCACTCTGTACTACGACAAACATTATGTTTATTTTTACGACATTTAAATGCATGCTCGAGGACACAGGGAAAGCTGCTCCGTTGGGAAGCACATTTCTGCTGCATTTCTTGTTTGTATGCATTGGTTTGCAGGTGCTTCTGCGTAAACCGACCAAAGCCTGCAGGAATACTGCTGTGTCAGGACCAAAGCACTGTCTCTACAACAGTGCCAGCCTCCCCATGCCGGTAGCGACAGATTTTATAGCTTGATCAATTTCCCAGTGTCTTATTGAATGTCTTTTAAATGGCTTTTTTATTTTCAATTATAACCTACAGTGTCTCGCCTGCCACAATGGGCCAACATTTGCACTGCAGGATAATTTAAAACCCTACTTTACGAAATTATGCATTTTATACTGCCAGAATTTACAGTCCCCTCTGTGCTGCTGTAACGACAATAAAAGTAACCGAATGGATTTCTGCATTAGGGTGTTAAAGAACATGTTAGTAAATATTTGTTTGTTGTGGACGGACGTGTACACGATATGCTCACTCCTGCTAACCATTGGCAAAGGCGAAAGGTGAAAGCTCTGAGTTTATGGAGATTTATTTGGTTATTAAATTTAACTCTCGTTCAGGTGTCGTTATCAAGTTGATGGAAGCAAACGCCGATTGAAGCACTGAAGGCGAAACGACCCAAAGTTAGACAGGTGCATCTAAGTGCCCTCGCCCGTGTCCCAAGCAGCCATCTCTCCCCTCCTCATCCCAGGCACGCAAAGCAACCTGAAGGTGAAAGAAGTGCTCACCAGAGCTCATTGGAAAGTAGGAATGACAGTAAATTTTTCAGCCGCCCTCTCCCTCGCTCCTCCATGAGATGGGAGATCTTGTTATAGCAGTCAGGATGAAAGGGGGTCAGGGCAGCAAGCCGGCGTGCGCCTGTTGATGATTGAGGAAAAGAGGAGTAAATTCATTCTGCTCCCGGCACTTTGTCAAGTGCCAGTAGCTTACCGTTGAGAGCCAGTCACCCATCACCATGTTACGACCTCTGAGGTCAGCGGCAAGACATAAATCAGGAGCGAGAGAGGTTGCCGTGATGCTGTAGAGCCGGAGAGAGCTGATCCAACAATCGCCTCCACTGCGCCGCCCTCCCCCTCCGCCCATATGAAGCCGAGGAACCAAGGCCTGCATAAAAATGATGCTCAGCCCTCTCACCACGTGTTGCTGCTTTGAGAAGAAAAACCCTGAAGTGTCGATCGCTTGGAAGGAAGTCTTTCAAAAGATTCGTCTTTCTGCGCTTTACTCCCTCCTTTACTTGATTAGATTGTTTATCGGAATGAGGATAATTACACCACCCTGTTTATAACGAACACCCTGGTTCTACTCATGTATTGATTTTTTTCTATAATGAAGCCTGGACTTTGTAAGTGACAATGTTTTTGATTACATCCGACGCACCTCCTTAGAGTATTAATTAAAACGGAGCAGATGTGCAGGTGCGGGAAATCATTAGAAAGAGGCCCCAGTCTGTGGACATGTCCCTATCCCAGCATGCAACAGCTCTGCCTGGCAAATAGGACGCCTGAGAGGGAATGCGTTCACAACTTCATCTGTAGAACAACTTTGTTAAAAAACAGCACATACACACTGCAAGCCACGGTGTCCCCAACTGTTATGTTGTAAGACCTAGAAAACATTCTAGAAAGTTCTAGAAACATTTAAAACATTCAGTTTTTTAGTTGTGGTATTAACGTTACTGTTTGGTTTTCAGAACATTATTCAGACGTTTATGAATGTTTTTAAAAAGTTACACTAACTAAGAATAGCATTTTTGATATATATGATATACAACATTAAAAAAACGTTTTTGATAACTTTGAGAGAACCCTGTTAGCTGAGTCTGTGCACCTGCAAAAAGATTAGTTTTGGATGTGAATCTTTTGAATTTCTATCAACTTGTTCTCTGGCTGTTTCTCACATCCTGCCAGTGAAGGTGTGCAGTGTAAGCTTTATAATTCTTGTTTTTCCTGATGAAACTTTAGCTCAGTAAATGTGAATGGTTTTGCTTGTACGGTTTTCAGACTTTTAAGAGAGGCGTGTTCCTGTCGACATTCTACAGGAGGTTTCCAACGCAAACAGTAAACAAACGTCAGGAGAAAGGCCTTTTTTGGGTTAATTGATATATGATATATACTGATATCTTATGCACCCATGTGCTAGTGTTTTTCTGTGACACACTGGAAGAGAGCAATAGGAAACAGGATCTGGTCGGTCAACTCCTGCTTTCAATATTTGCTCCTATTAAACTGTGATTATCCTCCAGTGCCTGGCTTCTCTCAAAGTTGGAGAAGGAAAGAGCAGACCAACACGACACAGTGAGATTTTTCCAGAAAGCAGAAACTTCCTGACAGCTCTGAAGGTTTATCAGACCTTTTAAGATTCTTTGAATACATTCATTCAACTTTTATGGGGAATATATTTTGACATTTGTAGGAATGGAACACAGATCACCATAAGAAATATTTAAATGACCCCTTTCATTTTTTTATGATCAAGTCTTAGTTTTTGCCAATAGTCCTACCTAAAAGACAGACACATTCATATGTTAAGTGAATCCAGAAAAAAACTCTTTTTTTTATAAAGCATAAATGCTAAAACGCCCATTACTATGGTAAAATCACCATTACACAACCCTGAACTAAATCCACCTGTGGGTTTTACACTCTTTAAAGCAGTTTCCATCAGTTGGTACAGTTTTATCAAGATTTCTTCAAGATCTGGGCCAGTGTTGAAACCTTGAGGCTTTTAAAAGTGCTGATCCAAGATCCGTTTTTACCGAAAATGAATGATGTGTTTGAAAGAAGACAACAGTTGTCGTACATTGGTAATGTTCAAGTAAAAGTAACTTTTTTTTGCAGAAAACATTTTAGTGCAGGAAAATCATGCCAAAATATTAAAACAGACTAAAGGCAACAGTGACTTTTGCATTACTGCTTTTGCTGCTGTGGGTTTTGACGTCTTACACTGATTTGTAATTTCAAAGATCCTGGAGAAACGGAGTACACACCACTCACCCTCATGCCTGACACTTCAGAATGATGGACGTCTTCAATGCACTGACCTCTCTCCTCTGCATGCCCCTTGCACCCTCCCCCTCTCCTTTCATCCCTTCATCCCTCCATTTCTGCCCATGTAGATGAGACAGAGATAGATGAAGATATTTCTGATAGACAGCCATTTCATGGCAAGACACCAAATGAGTTCTGGCTGCCGCGGCCCACCCTCCTTCACAAGAGATTAATCCTGACACAGGGCACTTACCGACCATGACAACTGTTTTGTGTGGTGTGTGTGTGTTTATTTAGCTATACTTTGAAGAGAGAATTGTCCCTAGATGTTCGCTAAATCTGACCATACCTCAATTTGGGGACATCCTCCAAGGAAAGGGAATAATAAAATAAAGAAATACCAATACAGAGTAAAAGAAAAAAAATATATATATATATGTGTGTGTGTGTGTGTGTGTGTTTGATTTTATTGTTTGTATTTCATTGTACATGTGTTTTATTGAGTGCAGATCTATTTCATGTTTCCTCAACGACTTTTCAAGCAAGTCTTGCTCGCCTTTGGCATTTTTATTATTAATTTATTTCTCTATATCCGAGGCATAATTGTATATTCAAACATGCAAACAGATCTATTACTTTCTAGGCTACAAAGTGTAGCTTTGTCAAAAAGTTTATATTCAGATCCCTGGTTCGTATGTCTCATCCACTTCACTCATCCACCAAGATCAGCTGTTCTTTGTGTTCTTTATGTGGCAATGAATGATTGTTCATTGTGGAGATACGCTACTATACTTCTTATCACCTCAATAGAAAGTGACACTTGAATGAATTGGGACACCTCCAGTGTCAGTGGAATCCATCTGATGCACAAAGCAACAAAGAGTCTTAAAAGTCTTGCTTTTGTCAGCCCAGTATGTATTCAGGACATGTTGCTCATAGGCCTGATGCCTCGCTGAAACTCCATCCCTATTCTGAAGTGCCCTCAGCCAAGCTGCAGATTTATTGGTACAAGAAGAACTCCACCAACTGGGGACTGAGCCCTCAGAGATAAGAGGCAAAGATTGCGCTTATCCCAGCCATGTTATCATGGCACCGAAACACAAGTCGCCCATAAATCTGAGGAATTTACGCCACAGAGGTGTCGTGTGTCTTTTCTTCGATGGGACTTTGATAAAGGTTTTAAAAATATAGCCTTTACTATATTGATGTGCAGTGAAATATTAGCTTGCGCGGTAGTCGTCATTTAGCTTTGCTGAAAGGCCTGGTTTTGTACGCTTTGTGAAAGAAAGACTCTTGGCAGCAACAGCTAACAGCTGTATTATTACTATAGTAACCAATTTAGATGTAAAAGGACAGAAATGTGGACATTTGTGATCATATAGGTGTGATGTGACCATGTATTGCAAATAACAGTTTTGACTGTCAATTCTTAAAGGGGAACTTCACCCAAAACTGAAAATTCCAAAATCGACCATAGAAGGTTTTGGCCAAACAATAAAAAAAAGATAAGAGTACAGTATCACCTAGTGAAAATTTGATAAGCATTTTACTTTTGTTCAGCAAAATTTGTTGATATTTCAGGGTTATCTTGCAAAGAAATATCAACATTTCTAACGTTTTGGTCTAATTTGCAAGCAACACCAAATTACAGATCTGTTACTATTAGTTTCTGTGTACTTGTTTGCAGTTTTTTGCAACTTTTAAACAGAAATTGTGTGGTTTTTGGGAGTTTTTCAGGTCACTGGTTAATTGTGCAACTATGTCATTTGACTTCACAGAGCATCTGTCCCTCCTCTGCGTCCATGACAACCTGAATGAAGACCCCCGATGTCCTGACACTGGTGTGCAGCTCTCTGGACAGGTAAGGCCTCACGCCAGCTCTGCTCATCTATCAATAAGGTTTCATTCTAGCTTGAAGGTTATTTGACAGCTGAAAAGAAAATCCACTTTCTTTCCCCACACAATGACACAAAAGTGATACCTAACCCCTCCTCTGAACTCAACGACATGTACTTGTTTCTAAAAATGAAAAAAATGAATTTCTGGAACCAAAACTATGAGGATATCAATTACGATGAGAGTAGCAAATAGAAACATACATTTATGGTGAATACAACTAATAAACATGATAAACACTGAATCAAAAACACAGTGTTAAATATTTCAATACATTTTGAAAAGTTATATATTTACTTGCTAAAACAATAGATAAAATACATGAAGTGACATTTAAATTATTTGTTATTATCTGTTTTTTCCAATGTGATATTTAAAAGGGCAAAAAATAAAATTCACTAAAACGAATCTGACTTCACAAGTGACTAAGAGGGACAGGAGTTAGACAAACTTTTCATGCTAAACAGCTGCTTGTAGGACAAAGTGAATTGTTTTTGGAAAATCATGGAATTTATGAGAATATTGTGACGGAAGGATCATAATTGACAGTTTACTGTCTTCTACTCGTTAAAAAAACATTCACTTTAAAACAGGTTATATTTAGTAGCGGCACAGTGATCATCTAAGACAGCAGCCCTCTGGTGGCCAGCGATAAAAGACCCACTCAGCGTACTCTTGTCAGACTTCAAACTTAACACAGCAACTTTTTTGTTGGCTTTTGGGTGGTCTATGTCTGTTTCAAGAGATTTTTTTCTTAGCATTGCTTGTCGTTTTGTTCTGCCTTGCAGAAACAGAAACGCAATACTTGAGTATAAACAACTGAATTCACACTTGCAGTTATACATGAAAATGTCCACAGGTGTGAATCAATTTGAAGTGTACACAAAGCACGAGGCAGCCATCACAGTCAGGGTCACAGGCCTGCCCTGCGCGTGCAGCAGAGGGAGGTGGGGCTTATTCATAATTGGCAGAATGGTAAGAACCAGGATTGTGTCACACCATGATGCATCCCACAATGCAACAGCCATGATCACTCTCAGCTGTGAGGTGGCAGTCTGTGTCCCCCCCAGTGTGTGGTCATACTCACTCCCGATCAGATGTTTTCCAAAGCTGAGGTCTTCACACGTTGATCCCATTTGACTCTTTTCTTCTGCGTTCCTTCAAACCATCTGTTGCCTTTACTGTTTTCTGTAAAAATGTTAAAGCACTGTTGCTATTATTTCCATGTATTAAGCCTGTTAGTCGTCCTGTGTCATCTTACAGACCTGACTGATACCTCAGATTAAGTGGCTTGTTAATGTGCTGTTATATTTCTTAACTTTTTCTCTTGACGGCAAGCGGCAACCAGACTCAACACCATTACAATATATATTTTTATATATTCAATAATGGTTTAATAATAATTTTAAAAATAGTATTGTAAATAAATATTGTGAGAGAAAGTATTTATTAGTTTATCACAGCATTTTCTGGCCCCAACTGTACTGACACCAATCCCCTCAACCTGGAGGAGGAATGACAGGCAGGCAAGTATACGCTGATCCATAACAAGAGCCCTCTGACCATGCTGCACTGTACCAGCTGTGAGTGGCAGGGCTTCCTGTTTTGGCCGTGTGAGGTTACACATCCTGGCAGGAGAGCCACTGTCAGTCATAGGACCTCGTGCTAGTTGTGTCTCCCTCACAAACACACACACTTTTCCAGCCCCGTGGGGATCTCCTGACTCACAGGTTCTCGACACAGCAGCAGAGTTACCGCAGTGGTTCCTGTTTTACTTTACACCTGCATGCTGCTGTCAGGGCTTCTCGCCTGGCCACACGAGAGGTCAGTCATGCTTCAGTCAAAGCTAATTACACAGTTTCTGTGCCAAAAGAAAGAGAATGAAACTGAAAAGGCTCTGGAGAAGACGAAGGAGGCTTCAGCCTCAGAATAATAGACGATTTGTTTGTTTATTGTTAGCCAATATTATCTTTAGTAACCTTTAGGGCAGAAGTGTTAAATCTTAGGGCTACGGCCAAAGATGCATAGAGGGTCACAGGACCTTCTATGTACGGTATACTGTTAATGATGTTATGATATGTTATGATAACTTTTTTAAATATTTACCAAAAATTTTATATTTGTGTAATATTTTTAATGCTTGCGTAGCATCCTGGGCTCACTTTTTGTTTTACATGTGCCAATTAAATAAGCAAGCTACGCAATTCAGTGTTTATTATTCCAGTTCCACTGTTTATTTGTTATTTGTACATTTGGCCTTTATTACATTTACAGGTATAATGGAGAGAAAAAGCATGATATTTTGGGAAAAAAGGTGGAAGATGAATCTGGAAATGTTACTAGTGTCGTCTGTATCTAACTATTAGGCTACGACTTTTTTTCAGATTTGCTATTATAGCAAAATAAAGTCTGCTATTTCAAATCTGCTGCTTTTTGCTCCTCATAAGTTCAGCAGCTTTCCAGCTTTCTGTCAGCTCTCTCTGTACTGAAAGCCTGTTGCACACTATTGCAGAAAAACATCATTTGGCAGTGTTAAGAATTATATTTTTACTATAGAAACCAGTGTAGACAGGACAGAATGCCTTTACTGCCTGAACACAGAATGATCGTTTACAAATAACAGTATGAAATATGCAGAAAACATGTCCTGAATGTACAATTGTCAAAATGATTTACAGTGAATTCTAATTCACACAAGAACTAGAATTCAAATTTACACTAGACATACAATTTTAATTCACACTAGAATTAGAATTAATATTTCCTGCCCAACAAATGCTGTGTAGCAACACTGACCAATTAGCCTGTCTTAAAAGGCTTTTGATTGGATCAATGAGGCCTAAATCCTCTAAGATCCAATTACTGCTATGGGTGACAACTGATACTAGTTAGCATGGACTGTTTATGCCTTGTGGGTAATTAAGCCTTTATATTTAGAACTTCAGATATTTTCACTTGTGTGTTTTGTTTGACATTTTGTTTGTTTGTTTTGTTTTATCGGAACGAATTACAAACAAAAACACTTTGAGCCTTTCATCCCTCTGACAATGCGGCAAAATAAAAAGGCGTTTAGCAGAAAAACAATTGTGAATATTTCAAACCTCAGAGTGCAGATACACTCACCTCTCCCACACTCTTTGAATGGCCTGTCGCAGAAACCATTGTTTCACCTGAAACAATTCATATTGAATCATCTCCGTGTTGTCTTTTTATTCTGGCTGTCCATCTGGGATCTAGACGTTAATATGCCATCGCCACAGCTCACATCCTCATTAGACTCTGCAGCCAATGAGGTTTCCTGTGGCCTGGGGGACATCTCCAGCAGGACACTTGCTCCTACTAATCTATCAGCAGAGAGAGGAAGAGAGACGCGGGGCTGTTGTGTCACTGTGGAACGGCCACCGGAGCTCCTGTGACTAAGTCAGCAGGAAGAAAAAGCCAGACCGCAAAGATCGGCGGCTTAGATCATGAAGGCCCATAGAGAGAGGCTTCTGTGCAGATGTGAGCAACAGAGATTGTTATGGAAAACATTTTCCATTACAACCATGTTTGTGTTCTTAATTTACAAAAAATGTTTGTGATGTTTTGAATGTTCATGTGGCTGGTTCGTTTTTGTGCTCCATGGAAGGAAAGAAAATTGTAGTGGATTTTTACTTTTGGGGGAACTGTTTAAAAACGAGAATGAGACACTTGTATTTATGTGAACAATGTCATTATGTCAGATGTTGGACTGAGTGAATTAGCTCAAGCTTTGAATGCCTCTGTGTTTTTGTGAATGGATGTGAAGCACAGGAGATAAAAAGTTGAAGAATTGAAACGGTCATCCTGGTGTCATTGGTGTGGAGAGAGAATGTTAATTAATCATCACTCAGGGGAATCTAGGGTCTGCTCGTCTCTCCTGGTGCCACCTCCTCACCCTGGTGCAGAAACAGATCGTCAGACTGCTCTGCTATGATGGACATTTCCCTTTGTGATGTGGGTGGATTGGAGAGTGACACCTACTTCCACCCCCACTGGAGAGGAAGTTCCTATCAGAACACAACAGGAAAAGAAAAAGGAAAACAAGCTGACATCTTTTCACTCATGATGTCACTTCCTACAGGCCCTGTGTTGACCCCCAGTGCACTCACCCACCCAGTTAGAGTCTCTGCAAAACTACGGTGAGCTCATTAGCATCTAATAGATGAAAACCTTGTAGGACTTGTAGGAAGAGCTCCACTTGATGTAGATACGTGATCTATATGACCCATGCCTGTGTTGTTTTGACTCTTGACTCTTCTACATAGTTATTTTCATCAAACAGCCAGTTCTTGTGTGGCATTTTGACCTTTGCATCAAATCTGGAGCTTATAGCATGTAACTGTGTAAGCCAAAGGTCGTAAATTCAAGCCTGAAAGGGCTGATCCCCTGAACTGTTCAGTTGCTGAATGTTCCATCATTATTATGCCCCTCAACAATAAAGCACTTAACCCCGGGTTAAGTCAAGAAGGACTTACAGGTCGAAACTGGACATTAAGCTACTTTAGATCAAAAGCATCTGCTAAATAGCAAACAGCAAATTTTTAGCAAACCAGCGTTTCAAAAATAGTTTCATAGTGTTTTTTGTTTCATGTCAATATCAACTTTTATATTTTAGATTTAACAATAATTCTGAGATCTGTGGAAAACTTCTAAAGTATGTAATGAATTAGGATAAAGATAATAAAATAAGCTGCATCCAAAAATTTGTCAACTTTATTCATTATTTCTATATAATCTTTATAGTCTATACATTTAAAACTATATAGTCATTATTTTTTAATTGTACTTTTTCATCGCAATGTTCATCTTAATTCTCAACATTCCAAGTGAAATCTCAGAATGTTTCGTCCTTTTCCTGGAATTCAGGATAAAGAAGTATTTTAATTCTGGCACTGCCACTCACCCCAAATGGAGTTCATTCAAGGTCACAGCAGTTCAGACATAATAAAAAGTTGGAATGGCAATAAATAATAAGTAAATGGACATCACAGTTTCATTTAAAGCTTGACAAAGAATCAACAGCTCAGTTATCGGTTTCGTCTATTTGTGAAATTGATCTGTTATCACTGCGTGAAGTTCTTGGCAGCACACATGCGGGACAGAGAACAGAAAAAATGCTTCCGTCCATGCTGAGAGTATTTTCCTGTTTACACTGAAATGCAGGTCAGTGGCTAATGGCAGGAGTTAATAGCATTAGATGAGCAGGACAACAATGTCTCATTCATATAATGTTGTATAAGGTATTAAAACTGCATACAATTACTTATATACCCGATTAGAATTAATAAATTCAGTTGCTGTTTAAATTTATTGCACAGTAAATAGGCATGAAGTATGTGAATACATTGATAATTGGCATTGAAAGTAAAACTAAAAAAGATGTAGCAGCTCTCATTTTCCTTAATGTTAATGTTTTTATGTTGCCTTAAAATAAGAAAGAATAAAAAACAAGCCTGGATTTTATTCAGACCAAAAACATGCAGATGGAGTATCTCACATCCTTCTTAGAAAACCTATAGAAGTCTGTATCAATAGACACAGATTATACCAGGCCTTAATGAAACAGCTTGCGCTGTCATAGACTGGAGCTGTTGGTTTTTTGTGTGGAATGGCTCACTGGGGCTGTGCTGGTCTCTGGGTGAAGTCATTAGAGCCATGTGCCAGACGCTCCATGAGTGGGTACCACTGCTCTCTCTTCACTCATTGAAGATGCTCCCCCACAACATGCCTTCATTATTCATGAGCGCCAAATTTTATTCTGACGTGTATATCAAAGACAGCGTTCGCTTTCTGATCTCCCCGTGCATGTCCAGTCAAGTGCTGGCCAAAAAAATTCAAAAATGTCTAATTGAAATAAAAATGTTCTGTTTGCGTTTATTTTTATCCACTAGAGGAATAGCTGTATCTTTGTTTTTTTTGCTTTTTTTAATTTTGATCTATTTAAAATCATTTGTAACAAGATCCTCACACTTGCACAGGACTACGAAGTTGACATTTAATTTAGTTATTACTGTCCAGCTACAGTATGTGATCTTATAATCTTATCAAAGTCGATTTGTCTTTTACCTCTTAGCAAGTGGTTGCAGCAGTTTACACCAAACCAAATTGATGGAATATCTGAGATATTATGCCCAGTCTGAAACCTAATGAACTGCCAAGATGTGTACTGCCTACATAGACAGCTGCTTTCCATGCTAGTATCCAACTTATTATGTTTAACAACCTGACTAGCCAATTAGTTAGGTCAACCAGTTTATCTAGATCTTTTCATAAACATTTATGTTCAGTCACATGGCTTTAATTAGTCTGATGGGGACATTTTGCATAAAAATGGCCTCTAGGAACAATTCTTTAAATTAATCTATTTTATAGCATCACCAGTATATTTTAATATATTTAATAAGTGTATTTTAATGTGTTAATATTGAATTTAATATATTAAAGTCAACATTTATCTCTGTCCCCATTATGGTCTTTTTGACTTAACTGACTGCAGTTTAGACCTGACAGCTGCACACCAATGATGTCTTGATATGCTGTCTAAATACCCAGCTGACTAGGTTTTGCAAGTTATTGTATGTGTCAATAGGATTCTTTGGTTTTGGTTGTTGTGGGATTTGTAGTTAAATAATAATATTATTTGCTTAGACTTAAATACTGATTTTCTGGCACTACAGTCAAAGTGCTTTCCAGAACATTAGATGTCTTCCTGATGGTGTCCACAGGATTTGATACAGCAGTTCTTCAGTAGGAGACATCTTTTCAGAGAGCTTGGGGGACATCATCTTAGTCTAGATGAATACTGATATGGTTTACCTGCCTCAGGATTCAGCTTCTTGCCATCTTGTATGTGATCTCTCCATCAGTTTATATCTCGGACACCAAAAAGGCCAATCTACTCAAAGATCAACAGCATGGGAAAACTTCAAGCAGTTTATGGGTCTACCTATGGTTTCCAAAAGTTATGTAGACAAGACAGTGTTTGTTTCTGTTCAAATCAAATTCCGCGTTTTGCCTCTGTTGTCTTCCGAACCCATTCCCTCCTCCTTATCATTTCCTGTCATCTCCCCACGTTTGCTTTCAATAAAACAGCAAAGACCCCTCAAAACTATAAAAAACCTGAAGAATTAAGTAAACACTTCTCAGGAGAGGTATTTCACACAGGGTTCGAAACATCTGCATGTCATCTACAGCTGGTTAGTTTACACACATCCACACTTGCACGATGTCAATCAGAATTCCTTCTGCTCTCTGATGTTGAGCAGATACAGTTTCTCTGTCTTAAACACACATGCACTAACAGTGGCGGCAAAGACCGACAATCTTGCCACAGGTCAATGACGGCTTGACAGGCTTTGCCTGGTTCTCTCTGCAGGTGACAAAAAGCAGCCCTCATTTCTGATGCATACCAAAACAGATGCACACCAGTGTTCCCCCCGGAGGTTCCTCAATGCTCTCTTTGATGGTCCAGGGCTCCGGCCCTCTGATGTGGCCCTCTTTCACTGTGTGTCATGTTCGTTCAGCACACACAGGCTGTCTGATATCAAGCTGCTGCCAGGGAGCCCATGTCGTAGAGGAACCGAACTGTCTCCAGACTGGCAGACTAAATAACCACGGATTTACCATCAAGTATCTGCTGTGAAGGAACAGCTGTTTATCAGAAGAGAGGCGATTAGCAAAGGTTTCTTTACTGCACAACGAGATAGAATGAGATGAATGTTCTGCTTTTGCTTGGTTCTGCATCTACTGCACCTAGAGGACAAGCATGTTGCTGAGACACAAATTAGACCATTGTTGAGAGCTGCAAAATTTGGTTAAAAATGTGGATAGCATAGTTTAAAAAACACAACAGCAAATTTTGTTGTTTATTTTTAGACAATAATTACGTAATAATTTTGATAGTTCTGTTGCTGTTGGTATTAACATTTAAAACTTTATCATACTGTCCTAACTCCCATAAGTTGAGTTAGGACAGGGAAATCATGTTAATATGAGCAGTAATATGAGTAATTTGTTTGCAGCGTTGGAGCAACTGGTGGACAGTTTCCAGAGCTGTGACGTGTGTGTGTTTAGCAGAAGTTGTTTCATTTGGTTCTGCCATGATGTGATCGTCCCCTCTCTCTGCTGTTTCCTGAGCTCTACATCAGCGGGTCACTATTCAAGGTTGAGCTGGAGAGTGAGACACCGTCAGACTCTGAGCAGTACAACAAACAGGGTCCTGCAGAGTCTCCTGTGTGTGTGTGTGTGTGTGTGTGTGTGTGTGTGTGTGTGTGTGTGTGTGTGTGTGTGTGTGTGTGTGTGTGTGTGTGTGTGTGTGTGTGTGTGTGTGGTCATGTACATGCCAGGCGGGGCTGTGATGTGTGTTCAGACACTGTTATTAATGATTTTCACACTGTTTGTGTGGTTCTTTATGGGGCAATGATAAATAAGGCTGTGCGATGATGAAAAAGAAAAATTAAATTCCTGGTTAAAAACGTTCTTAGAAATGTAATGTTTGTATTCATGTTGGTTTTATAATGTTGATTTTAAAAATGTGAACATTAAGTTTTTTAGGGTTACTTCATTTGACCTGAAAAAATCAGTATATTAAATTTTTCAAGAACCTTCAAAATGAGATATTTTTCTTTTCATAATCTCTAGACAGTTACACCATATAGGCATGCTTTACTGAACCTTACGAAAACATTTCTTACATCAAATTATTTTTTAATTTTTTTGCAATTTATAATTTAAAGGTGTATATAAATTGTTTGTTTGTATGAATTACATATGTACAATATATATAAGATTTACTGTATATTTATTATATGTATAAGAATAGATCTGGACCAAAACTGAGCTGACCCGTATGTGTTTAATCACAATTGTAACTTGTCATCTGTATACACATGGTTTTGTAGACAGGATTTTACTAGTTCTGTTTGATTTTGTTGTAAATTCATGTTTGTCTGCAGAAGTCTGTCACTGGCCCAGACAACCTTGGGTGACATTTCCAAGCAGATGCTTTGACAACTCTGACACTTCCTATTGTCAGAGCACAAAGAAACACTTAACCATTGAATCTGGAACCTCATTGGAGGAGACGCAATCAGGAAGTGACCTTGGGTACACCTCTTATTTTAAAAGGGGTGAATCCAGCAAGACCTTTGAAACAGAATATATTTGAGTGTGGGTCTTTATGTGGTTGCCAGCCTGGGGGTCCACATAACACACACACCATTCTTCTCCAGGTTTAAAACACACACTGCATGTTTTGTCCAGTTTTATAATGATTAGTGTTAAAACAAATTATGCCAGATATTTAAGCCCTGAAAACTGACTGCTGAAGATTTGAGTCTGACCAAATACAGTGGCTGGTTTCAACATAAGCACAAACATGTTGGTATGTAGTTTAAGCTGTATTATGCTTGGATCCACACACATAATGTTAAGTATTTCAGGAGACTCAGATCTCATTAATGATGTTTCATTCAGAAGTTGGCACACATGGATTCTGGCTGTGCCAACCAGTGGTGCTTAACTGCTGCTTATAAGAGTATTATTGGTTTGAGGATTCGAAATAATAATACTGCAATAGTCTTTTCAAAAGGCAAATATAGTTAATTTAGAAGACCCTCTTTAGAAGATTGTTCCATAAGGTCCTTATTCCCTGAAGTGTTATAGATAATCACTGGCCTCGAACTATTGAGCTATATTTGCCTACCAAATGATGTGCTTGTATGTTTGATTCGTCATTAATAAATGTCTCTGATTTAGATAGCAGCGTGTATGGAATGAAATGAGAAGATAACAACGCTTCTCAGTCTTCTAGACTGTATAGAGCTCTCAGTGCTCAAAGACTATCTGGATTTATCTGGATGTATTCCATAGGCTGTTCCAACAAACTGTGAGTGGAGGTACTGTTACAAATTGCTCTTGGCAAAGCGGCCTATCATTTCTGACAATAAGAGGTCATTTTTCATGTCTGACCTTCTGTTTGGGCTGCATTTCTGATCCTGTGTAATTATGTCTTTGTGCTACAGAATGTGGAAATTTAATCGCTTTTACAAAGAGGCCCGGCATACGGCAGCAGGAGAAAGAGAGTTTCAGAGGAACGTTTTAACAGGACAACATGTTTGAATTAGATGTTCTAGCACTGGCTCTAAATGGATTTCTGAAGTGGTTGTTTGTGAAGATTTTCAATCGGACGTAACCTTGAGTCTTTTTTATGGGAGGTCCAATGGGTTTAAGTGCTGGTATAGCGTGAAGAGCCCTGAATACACGCGCTTCTCTCTCCCTCTCTCCATCTATCTCTCTCTACCTCTGTTTCCTGTCTCCCTCTCTCTGTCTGCTTCTTTTCTCCCTGAATGTGAAAAATCTGAATTTGTTGTCATTGTCTGGGTAATTAATGGAATGCTGAGAGCGCGGTTCAGGTGCTTAAAGAGTTTTTTTGTCCCGTTTTTTCTTCCTTTCTTTTTCCTTGTGATTAATATGGATAGAAAATGGGCATTAGTGTTTTTGTGGTTCTTTTGTATATATAAACTTATGTATAATGCGTACCTTTAAATGAAAGGATGGTGACCTTCGCCTCGTTTAGTTTCAAACCAGCCATGTTTGTTTTGCATGTTGAGGTGAGGTTCAGCATAACAATCTAAGTGGGTTTATTTCATATGCAGCTATTCATTCTTACAGTTCAGTAGTTTGTAAGTTTGGGTCAAGGGCTTGGAGCAGTATTTTAAGATGAGCTAAAAGTTTAACGTAGCCTGATATCTATTGATGAATGCTCTTGAGTTATAGACTGTTTTCTGATTGGTTGGAATGGTGGGGCTGTTATCATATAATATATGCTAGATTGTAAATTAGGGCCCCCTGATTGACGCATATATGTATCCAGTTGTGTCTGTTGGTAGAATGACTTGTCTTCTTTTCAAACATTTGAACCCAATCAGCAATCACGCATGCTGATATCAACCTAATCCCTATAAACTCGCTCTGTATTCAAAACTTCTTCCTATATTTAGTCATCACTGATTCAGGATGACCTTATCAAGGTGTGAGAAACGTTGTCAGACCCAGGAATGAATTGTATAGATTTCATCAGTTCAAATGATTCGTACACGTGTGTCATTGCCACGCAGTCTGATCTCACACTGAATCTCAGCAGGGCGGCTCTCTAAATAAAGGCCTTCAGTAACTCTAGTGGTTCTGTTGGTTCAGAGCTCTGGTCTGATAAAGCCAGAACAGATGAGGCTGTGCTGCCCACACCATCTATTTTGGAAAGCAGAGTCATTTCTGTACCGTACGTCTCTAGAAATATTTCAGTACAGCTCAATCAGTCTCTGGATTGGACTGTGAAATGTGGAAAACATGATCATGGAAATCAAGATATTCTGTTACGTTTGTCAGTCTGCCTTGTATATTTAACTTTGCATATATTTCTAAATTGTTTAGAACACGTATCTTTTTACTGTAGTTATGTATAAACAGTAATACCCCCAATAAAAGATTGCAATCAATTTTGGATGCTGAAAATTTTCACATTTACTCTTATTTATGTAGCCTACAGTAAAGATACATAAACAATGTATTTTCTTACAGGAGCATTTAACGAAACCTAAAGACAGCGCGTCACACGAATGCAATCTTAATGTACCCATGGAAGCTGAGCTGACATCCTGCCGTTCACTCACTTCATCTCCCCCGCACAACAGCAACATGTGTCTTCATTGAAACAGTTCTTCTCAACTTGTGGTTGGTAAACTGGATCTGTTTTATTGACCTCAATGTAAACAATATCCTGCATGTTTTAATACAATGTGTATATTTGTATTCCTCCAGTGCCAGATTTTGTTATGCAGAATTGTAAACTACAATCTGAAACTGTTTGTTTGTGAAAAACAAACTTGCTTAAATTTCTGCCTTGTTTCATTTGCCCCTTCTGAAATGTCACAGCTTGAATAGTTGCTTATGGTTAAATTATTTCAAGCATACGCATAAAGTCTGTAAAGGTCTGGTTGTTCAGGCTTTAAAGTTTACTGTAAATCATAGGCTGTTATTTTCTTTGTAGTTTTTCTCTACAACACACTTCCAGTCAAAAGTTTGGACACGTTTCACTGAATTAATGCTTCTTGTAATTTTTGCCTTTTTGTATTCTTAAATGCTTGAAAATAGTTCAGCTTCGTTTAGACATACACTGTGTATACATACATTAGTATAAACATTGTGCCTGTCTATGAATTTATGTACAGAGCATTTTTAATAGATATGAAGGAAAAGCAGCCTGCAAATACAAAGGATACAGTAATGAACTGCTCAATACTGTTTAAAAGCAAAAGCGTCACAATCTAGTATATAGTTTTTATAACATTTTTCTGTTTTTTAATATATATTTTTACATTTATGCATATGACAGACACGTTTATCCAAAGCGACTTCAATGTATACATTTGGTCGATATGTGTGTTCCCTGGGAATCAAACCCACAACCTTTGCGCTGCTAATGCAATGCTCTTCGTGTTGCACTACAAGAACATATTTGTTGTAGTTTTACCCTTTTGATGTTGTTTACTATTTAATTCCCATACTTGTATTATTTTGTAGTTTTGATGACTTCTGTATTATTCCAAAATGTGAAAAAATAACGCAGACTCAAGAAGTGTCCAAACCTTCGACTGCTGGTGTAGTGTATATCTGATCAAGGCTGCAGCAGAGTCATGTACATGTTTTCCTAATTTATGACTTGTTAGTAATTTGTTCTCAATGAAACCCTATATGGAGGTTCTGTGTGATTTTGATCTGAATTACACTCATCTTGAATCCAGACTAGCTCTGGATCACCTGTGGATCTGCTGCATGCTTCACACGCTTCTTATGTGGTAAATCTTTTTATATTAACATTATTAGTTGTTATGTGTAAAAAATATCCCCATTGTTGTTCACTGATTTACTGATCATGGACTGTTCTTAATCATTACCAGAGATGAAAATAAAATGACGCCCTTTGGCATAATAGTCATTTATTACAATATGATGGAAAGATTCCAGGAGCTCGTATGAAAACTCTTTGTGGCAAGAGGTGACTGTGACTTCCAGAGCACAAAGTAAGAGAATCCAAATCCAAACAGTGAGGCAGGTAAGCAGACATCCAAGGCAGCTGGAGAAACGTTTGTAGTGGGACAGATGGCACACTGAGGGAATGAGGGGGACTGGGTATCTTAAGATTGTCAGTCTATTTACATACAATACAGTAGTCACCAAATGAAACAAAGACGGAAAATTACAAATCAGATTTCTTAGAACAGATAAAGAAGTCTGTGGCTTTATGTACAAATGGAGGCTTAAGAATCGTTCATGTGAATGACATGCTTTGATTGCTAATTAAATTGTTTGTACAAAATATTTTTTCACCACTTCTGTGTAAAAGAATCCTTTGATACCAAAGGAAGATCTGGAATATGAAGTCAGAAACATGTTCATTTTAATCTGTATTTCTTTGAAAAGAATTTTGTAAAATCATTTGGTGGCACAAATAAACCAACATTATGGGATGACAAGTCACCATGGTTTTTTAACTGAAGTCATAAACATGTACTTAAATTGACAGGTAAAACTGTGAGTGATACTTAACCATGTTTGATTCTCTAGGTTATTGGCTTTGCATGAACATTTTTACAATTTGACCTTTAACGTCAACATCAAATGACATTTACAGTTCCTAAAACTTTTGAGGAGGCTTTTTGACTGGCACTTGGAGCCTAAAGGTCACATGACGTTCACACTCAAGAGCATCTTGACGTAAGCCAATGGTAACACTTTTATTCAAACCTAGTGTTATTTGCTATCATTACTGTAACCCTTATTATATTAACAGTAGCGTTATATTTCTGTGTAAAGTATTGGCTTTTCAAATCGGCTAACATTGTTTACCATTATTTTCAGGCCTGATGTCAGCAAAAAAGTCACATCAGTCATTCAGATGAAAGATTGTGAAAAACATTTGTTCAGGACTGTGTCTCGAATCATGCATAAATAAGACCAGGAACGTGTTTTAAGAAAGTAAATAAGAAAAAGTCAGTTTTGATTCCATGTTGACTTTTAACACAAATCATATGTTGTACAGTCAAATGAGCCATTGAGGAAAAACAACGACCGTCCCCAAGTACCAAAGCTCTCCTCCATTCATTGTGATGCAAACAGGTGAGTACAGCTGAAGGACAGACGCTGTCTTTGGTATAGAACACAGATGGCTCAGTCACACCAGATCACTTCAGTTCAGCTCTCGGTATTTTACAGTGGCAGGACTGATGGTCGTTTAATGTGTCACTCCATTGCCGTTTAGCTCTCGTATCTACATTTTTAAAAACGTGCTACAGTAAACAAATACATTTCGTCGTGGTCCCACCTCGCTGTGCGTGAACACGCGGATGAAACCAAAACAATAAATTAAGCTTAACCAGTGACGTACATTTAAAACGTAGAACGCAAAAACAGGTGTTCTACAGCAAAATAATAAAAAGTCCACAGAAACAAGCCAGCACAATTAAAATAAAAAACTGAAACTCAGTATTAAGTGAGATTCGTGTCCGATTTAGTGTCTCACGACATAATTAAGTACTGGTCAAGAAAGCTGAAAACTGTACACAACAAAGAAAACAAACGAGGAATATATTCTTCTAAACATTTTTTGTTTTGTCTTTGATTTTGTTTTTGTATGAAATCATTGCTTTGCAATTGAACGCATTACAGTTATTTCCCACATGACCACGTGAATGTAAACACCTCATTTCTTTTCAATTGTATAACATTAATACTTCATATATATATATGTACTTTTTATTTTACATAACGTAATTCACATCAGCACAGTTAGCTAGCATGAAAATGAAATAAGGCAAGACTCACATGACTGTGACATCACAAAATATTAATACTGATAGTTAAGGGTGGTTGTTTCTTTTTGTTTTTTCTCTTTTGTTCGGTGCAGACTTTGGTCTTGTGTTGACTGAGGCAGTATTTCTTCATCATCGCTCTGACACTGCTTTGATTACCAGTTTCATGCTGCTGTCTCTAGCAAAACTGCAAAATTTGTACAGCCTTATAATAAAAAAATCTACATCTACATTGTGTTGGCTGACATCCTTTTGGTTGAATCTCATGATTAGCACAGGTCATATTTCACCCAAATTTAAAATACTAACATGAGGTTAAGCACTTCAAAAATCCAAAGTATTATTTTATATGCATTACAGTAATGATAAAAAAATGCTTTACAATAAAAAAAAGAATTAGGGAACAAGAATATGCTTAATTGTCATTATGTAACGTCATAATGCCAAAAATATTCTTTTTTATGGTCAAATTTTCCAATATAATTTATTTCTTTAAATTGGGCGTGGTTTTTACAGGATTGTGAGATTCACCTTTTGTTATGTTTAGAGGAAGGTGTTGGCAATCAGCAGCCTCAGAGCAACAAAGAAGAAACGACTGCCAATTGTAAAAGAGAAACACATTAACTTTTTGGTGAGGGGTTGTAATAAAGTCTTTGGGTGGCGCAGATGCAGGCAATGGTTGTCCGTTTTACCTCCGCATTCAGATCTGGCTCCGGCCCAGCATGTGTCTCTACAGATGGGAGGGGGGAGCACAAGGCCAAACTCCAGTGGAAACAGTGGGTCAATGCTGGCAGACCAGTCTTAAGTCTTGAAAGAGAACCCGTTCCTTTTCCAGTCATCTTAAACCCTCCAGCTTAAGTCTGAGTTTAAATTGGACCTTTTAATTGCGAGGTCAGCTGCACACAGAACAAATAACGACTGGCAGTCATGAATTTGACAAGACTGTGATAAGTCTGTGGTGTAAAAAGTCATTATAACACTTTATTTGTTCACTTCGTTTCAAAATGAGAAATGCATCTTCCCTCTGAGGCAAAACCCTTAGTTTAGGTTTTACCATTCCCTCTCTGTAATCGTAACCGGTTAGCCTGTGCGACGCACAGCAAACTCATGCAGTCAGTGCGACTCTCGCACATGTTTTGTTATTGGAAGGCTATGTCTGGTGATGACGCTGGACTGAAGTGTTGCTAGGAGAAGTGTGTGCGATGCGTTGACATGGAAGGGTCGCAGCCGGTCCTCAGGCGCGTTTAGCGTGCAGCATTTCTATAAGTAGATTGTTACAGGGCACGTCACCGTTCAGATGTTTGTAATACAGATACTCCTCCGCCTGCAGGCTGATGGCCCGGATCTCCGGCAACCGCAGCAGCAGCTGGCCGAACTTGTCCGTCTGCTGGGGGTAGTTGCACATGACGTAGTCCAGCAGTGCAGCATTGACCTGCTCCTGGACGCTCTCGACCAGGTGGAAGTTCTCCAGGTTCTTCACATCTGAGGAGATGAGAAATGTTTTGGTTATTAAAAGTACACTGAAGTTATTTATGCACCACAGATGAAAATGATGTTTCAAACGGGTTCCCTGAAACTCCCTCTGCTCAGAGTAGCAATGTTTATATGCTTACATTTATAGTATAGTACAGTATAGTATAGTATAGTATAGTATGAGTTAATATAGTATGAGTTTTAGTACATCATACTGGAATAGAGAAGGCAAAACGTGGAATTTGTCAAAAGACCTGAAACACACATTCTACCGTTCTTTATGAGCTCTTTCTGTTAGGCCATGCAGAAAATCTCTGGAGAATTTGACTAAAAGCGAATTAATTTGGGCAAAACGAATCTCCGGGGACCAAAGATCTCAAATGCTGCTTTATTTCTTCATCAGAGAAGTCCAATTAGACTCTTATTTTTTTGCATTCCAAATTCAATTTTTACATGTTCCTTATCATGTCTTTCATTTATGACACACCAGCAGTAATCAAGCGAGGAACTGCATGTGTTCCTGAGTTCCAGACGAGGGTGAGGATGGTTCTGGGGCTGCAGGAACTGCTAATGAATCCCTAGCGTGTGACTCTGTTTAATCAGGTTCGAGGGGCCACCCCATGTGATCTTTTATTTATTTCTTTTGACCCGAGGTTGAATGGGAGCCTGGTCATCCCACCCCAGTCCCTCCTAATAGAGACTGCTGGGGTCCGTGTGCACCTCCAAACGATCGTGAAAGCACTCAGACCCACCCGGCCATTTCTAATGAGCCAGCTGACACTTCTCTGCCTGCTCTCTTTTTCCCTAAAAATAATCGGCACTGCCTCACCCAACGGAAAATGAGGGACGGGGGAAGTGACTGCATCAACATGTAATGAGCTTTGTAGAACAAGCTGGGCATCATGGCATTGGTGAGCATGTTTGACCCCTGGGTGACACCAGCAGGCTCAGTCAGGAAAAGGCAGAAGGCGGGGTTATCCCAAAAATGACCAATTACAAATCTCCAGCTCCTCTCAGATTGTTCTTGCAAAAAGTAAACAAACAAAACTGAGAACTGAGAGAATTTTTCAGGGGTGGGGGGGAAGGCCAAATGCCAAACCTCCAAAACAACACTGTTGTAGAAGAACTTGAGCAGTATATATACATAGGTTAAAACAATACTGTGTGTTGTACAATACAATACACAGTATTGTATATTAAATACAGTATTGTATATTTAATTTTGACTTCCTAATGCTACATTACAGATTACAGTAGTTAGCATAGACTGGATTCTCACTTCAGATTTCTGTGAGTGAGCTGCGATTCCCAGTCTTTCTCAGACTAATTAAAGAAAGATGATACATAAAAAGTTTAATTTTAATTGCTAATTATTGTGCGTCTGCTTTTGAACATGAAAAAGCGAACCATTGGGATGGGTTAAAAGAGTCCACTGATCGATGACAATGGCTTGATCTCTTCTGCCCCGAGCAAGAGAGGCAGGTCACGAGGAGGGAATTAACATGTTTGTTTAATTTACCCACGACAAGACGCGCTTAATCATGCCCTGCTGACAGACAGCGAAAAAATACGTACAAGCAGCAGTTACTATGCAGTCAGGTTGACGCATGGTAAGCACTCTTATTTTCTATTGCAACATTTAGTCACTGTGGGACTAATTATCAACTTTTTCTATATATATATATATTTTTTTTTTACGAAACAGCCTAAGTGTGCACTAAGGCTGATATGTAGCCTGCCTCTACACCCTCAGGTCCCAAGGAATACATTGTTCATTTGACTAGCGCTCTCTCGTACTAGACGACCACACATATCCACTCTCAGACACCCCCCTCCCATATGCTGGGATGGTTTTTAATTAGTAGAGTTTCTAAGTGAAAAAGATCATTTCAGAGGAAATTTATGCCGGCAAGCCCCCAAAGCCCTCGTGAGATTCATTTGTATACTGACATGTATTTACAAATACTGTACACATTGTGTTCTCTACTATGTATGGTAAAAAAAACAAAACCTTTATTTCATAGACATGCTTTCTAACTTGTTGGTGGTCAGTTCTCTACAGTAATGCCGTATCGATTACAATTTGTTGGTATGCATGCTGAAATGAAGATACACAAGGCTATGGAATCTCACCTCTAATAGTTTAGTCAATGACCAATTAAATCATAACACGAAATTTGAAAGGCAAATTATGAATCCATTGACATTTGTAGCTGGCTGATGTCACAATGCAACACATGCCTTCCTTTTGTGGGCTAATCAAATACAAACATTGTTTAAAAGCAGGGCAATTCATTGTGCAACTGAGCAATGCTGCCAGCCTAGTGTTTTGTACAGGTTGTATATTTGTAAGAATTTATTACAGCTTCGGAGAAATGTGTGCACAGAGCTGTTTGATTACACACAGGGCATTTCAAAAGGCAAACATACTCCCCCGTCTCCCCCCACACGCCCCTCCCTTTCTGCTGTACTGTGTGCTGTAATCATATAGTCAATCAAGCATGTCAGAATTTCATCTTTATTTATCATTAACTTCACTAACAGCTTCACACCAATCAGGAAATAGGGCCGTGCTGCGACAGCCCATGAACTCACATGATCCCTGGTGGAGGGCACAGTTTCCTTTTTGATCTGGCCCCCTTACACTCAATTCATGGCCAATGTCCGCTCGGTCACCACTAATATTTCACCACTCTAAATGTTGAGTTGAAAGTGTTTTTGTAATTGTTTATGTGGGTTAGGAATATTTTAGGAAGTATTCAGGATTGGCAGATTTAAGAATTTCCAGATTAAAACATATTTAAACAGTAACTTTGAGCAGGACATATCAAACACACATTGAGCCCTACTGTGAAAGAAAGACAGAAGACTCATTTGCTCATCCTGATTATTAAATGACATTCTGAAAGACAGATGGATTCATCAGATATCTTAAACGTTACTTTACTAATCTTACCTATATGTTATGGTAAATAAATGTGGGAATATGAGTGCAGAATTTGATGATTTTGTGCAATACCCACAATCCCATGCGTTCTTATTTTAGAAACGACTGAATAAAAAACGCAGTGCATAGCAATTCATGATTATACCTGATCCTTTTCTAGAAGAGAGACTAGATTTTAAACATATCTCATTAGGTTTATTTTAGTGAATGTTTGGGGAACTCTAACATGTAAACGGCTTCAAAGCTTAAAGACATGGACTAAAATTCACAAAACTCCAATTTCTTAGGATCTTATGGGAGTAAAGAAGACTGTGATCTGTCCAAGCAAACTTACATAGAACTTTTTTCTCTCCCTCTCTCGTTTTACTTTCTAATAATGTTGCATATAAATGACTTTAACTCATCACTTGTTTCTCCAAGGTTTGGTCCTCCTGACTAAGCCACGGAAAAGCCGGAAGGGACATGAGGGTTCAATCCACTCGTTCCTGGTCAACTCCAATCGCTATGAAAGAGAATTAAACAGGACTGGTACAGTTGGGGATATATTAAGTCAAATGTAAGCCCGTCATTGCAGTGCTAAGCAGGTAGAAGACACGTCCTGGTCGCCCAAGGATGGTTTTGACACGGTGCACTCAACAGGGCTAGAGAAGGTATAAAACGCCTCGGGTGTGATGAAATAAACAGAAGCTGAAGCAAACGCTTCTTTTTACAAATGCTAGCTGAAAGGCATTCTGCCTGCTCGAAAAGTGAAGGGAAATATATTTACATCTGCTTATTTTTTTAATGCAATCACTGTTGAGAACTAGAAGGTTCAGGCCAACGATAATGATCTGTGCTTAAACCGCCTTAAAGTACGGTATGAGCAAGCAATGCAGTAGCTACGTGAGGTAGCTGTGATAATTGTTATGGCTTCATCAGTCATTTAGAGTATCTGTTGTTATTTAGCACCAGACGGTAAAATTTGAACCCCCCTTTTAGCTTCTTCAACAAATGTGCTGTTTTATGACTTTGCAAACATCGTCTTATCTTCTGAATGCTGGTACGAAGAACCCAAGATAATTTGCTTTTGAAGAAGGTAGGAGAAGAAGTAAGGTATATATGCAGTGGAGATATTAATATGTTTAGACACTGAAACTGATACACGCTGCATTTATTTACCTGTTATGGATCATCTGTGGAAAAGTTTCTTACCCTACTTCAGTAGACCAGAAAACCATCGTTTTGAGATGGCATATCGATATCCACGTAATCTTATGAGTAACCTCAGCATTCTTTCACAATCCCTGTATTTGCATTCAACACACTTCTGCTCTGTTGATTACATGCACAGGAATGATGGGGGGGTGTATCAGCTCTTCTTGTTTATAATAAAGTGACAGAAAATCATTCAGGGGTCAAGTATCCCCCAAAACTCTACCCGCAGTCTAGATTCAGCTCATACTGGAAACCACACACCTAATGAGGTCATTAAAGCCAAGCTCCCATCAATATCTCTCTTTCTCACTCTACCCCCTTTCTGACAAATTTGAATTAATAATTCAGAAGTGCCTGGGGATGTATATTTTCTGAGTGAAGGACAGTTAACCCATAGCATGATTTTTCCTGCTCTTTCGTACTGCAGACACGCATGTCACACTTTACGTTTAGAGATTTTGAATTTCTTGTGTAATTGTTTGACAATCATAGCGTTCTCTGTTGAGTTTGTCCCAGATGTTTCTCCTGAAATGGTTTTAAAGAAATAGGAGAAGGTACCAGTGAGACCATTGTTGAAATACATGTAAATTGAAAAAAAAAATTGGATAAAGTTGATGATAAGTGCTCACATTGAAATCCTAAATATAATATTTATTTGTAATTGCTGACAGCAAATCTGAGCTCGGTTTTGTTAAGATCTCTTCTGGAACTCCAGAGGAGACATACGTGAGATTTGTGGGTCTTTTCTCAGGAGAAACATCACAGGAGACTTGTGCTAAAGTATCCATTTGCTCTCCATATCATTGACTTGTGTAGGAGAAACAATTGAGATCTAGATAAAGAGAGATCTTATGTAATTTTCCATTCTTATGGACAATTAATATTGCGTGTGTCATACAGCAGGTTTGCACATAGCAGCTCGGTTTGCATACTTTATCGTTGTACGTCTTGTCCTCACAAACTGTTGCTTCAGTATTATGAGAGGGGAGTGTAAATTCCCATTTAATTCGTTCTGCCACATTAGAAGCTGCAGCCTTCTTTTTCAGAAGGGTAATGTTACATGACGTGTTTGTAAACTTCCTGTCAAAGCGGAGCTAATTTGTGGAGTTTTGGCAACTACTGGTAAGCTGGAAAAGTGAATAAATAACATAAGACATGATGTGTTCAGAGATATATTACATTCCTCGTTTATTATTTATTCATCGATTCTGTGCTGTTACTCAGTGTGTGATTTGAATGGCATTTTATTGATATTTAAATTTATTGATGTTTAAATGGCTTTTACATTTTTTGTTTTATTGCTTTTATTGTGATTTACTCCATTGAGTCAAACCTCAACTGAAATGTTTTAGCATCCTAACCAGGTACGACATTTCCAGTCATTTGAAATCACAGCTTTGTTGAGTGTAGATTTAAACCAATCACACTGTAATGTGGGTGGAGCCTTGGGTATAGGTTTGGAATTGATATGAATGGGAATGCTAATAAATTTCTTTCTCCAGGTTTGTTCCTGGACCTTCCAGTACGAACAGAAAAAAATAAGAAAAATGTTATTGTGCTTGTGGGTAGAGACAGAAAATGAACCTAAATCACTTGTCGCTTTGACTCATTGGGCCTGCTTACTACACAGTGCACACCAACCAGTCCAGAAGAGCATAATTCAAGCATTAATAACCAGGAATTCAAAAATAACCAGGAACAGACATCATCCCACTCGGCCACACTTCCCAGCATTCCTGCTGCTGACAGACATCACCCTGCACTCGCACCACAAGCTCTCTTAGTGACCTCACACCCCTCCTTCCATTCTTGCGCCCCCATTCGAGGGCAAGTGGGATAATGTTTAGAGTCATACTTATTTCTATATTTGTCCCTGAAGTGCGACACCAGCCTCACACCATGCCATGTTCCTCACACTTGCTGCGGCATACAGGTTTCCGTTACAGGAAGAATGATGAAAGAGCATTTATCCAAGCGGGAAGGCAGTGCGGGCATTCCACGGCTTTGTTGCTTTAAATACAATGAGAGTGGAGCAAGGAGAGGTGGATGAAAAAGGGAATGGGAGACAAGAGCCGCAGCACCTGTCAGCTCATTTGTGCCGTCATGTTTAATGGCTGTCTCCGGTTACACTGGCCTGTTTTTAGGCATAGCTAGCTGTTTGTCTATAGCCACGTGGATGAGCACCAGGCACTTGAGTCTCTGTGTGATACAGCTGCTTTCATATTTGAAAGCAAACATTATATGTATATAATTATATACGTATATTTATTTCCCTGATATAATATGGTATAATATAGACCATGATAATATAACTATATAATATAGTTATATTATCATGGTCATACAGGACAGAAGGCTATAAATAAATCAATTTATTTTGTGATTCCTTATTGTTACTCTTTAAAGGTGTGAAGGGGGAAATATTATAATGCATTATAATTAGTGTTACACTTATGTAGAAATGCATTATATATATATATATATATATATATATATATATATATATATATATATATATATATATATATATATATATATAATAATAAAGAGTGAGTGATGGGGCTGTTTTCTTTCTGCTATGACCAGGTCACTTTTATAAATGTCTGCAGCACAGAAATCTTTCTATGGGATCGATTGAGAAATGACAGGCTGGGACGGGGGGAGTTGATGTTGGAGCTTGTGTAACACCCTTATCTGTGTTTGTGTGCAATGTTTAAATAAGACCTGGTGACTCCCTGATCAATAGAAACATCCTACCACGTCTCAGATTTTCTCTGCTGGATTGGATAGGCAGTCATTCAGAAGAGAAGGTCCTGGGCTAGTCTACAGGCCCGGGAAAGTCCCTCTTGAATGCCTTCCACAATGTAATCTTTAATTAGCATGAAATAAGGTAGAATCTGCAGCTATGACGCACCCATGGCGCAGTATTAGCATGCTAGCATGCTACGCTCTACATGGCTATGCTAACTTCAAGCAGAATGAATAGAAACCTCTGGTCACGTAAGAGGCCAAAAAATCCTCTGATATGCACAGGCAACAACAACAAGGCCCTTTTACAATGCGTAGAAAACGCAAAGCACGGCTGCGCAGAGAGTGAATAATGAACTTCAGCCCATTGATCGGAAAAACAAAGCCTGTATATGTTTGTCCCGGCAGGAGCCCAAGTCTCATAAATCTTTAAGGATGATCTGTTTGCCATGGCTCATGTTTAGCTCTTCCTGTTCAAATGCATCCCTTTCGATTCATGTGATAGACAGAAAGAGCGAGCTATTATTATTTAATATGGCGCTAGCTCATTATACTTTGAAATAAACATGTCGATTGCTAGTTTAAGCTAAAAGTATAATGTTCGTATTGCTAAAGTTCTCAGGAACGAAATGAAATGCAAAATTCCAGAACATTACGGATATTGATAGTTGTTGTTAACAGTGAATCTCGGAACATTGCGGAGCAGATTTCATAAAAATGGCACCCAAGCGCTCTGTTGTGGGGCAACTATCTGCAAAAACAGGCAGAAAGAAGCGCCAAGCTCTCGTGATTGATATTTCCAGTGCAGATATCACTTAGGAAACACCTGACATGAGCTGGGCATGTTCCGGGCCCAGCCTGCCTGCTAAGTACTGGAGTGAGGGCCAGCTAGCGTGTTATGCAGCCAGTAATAAAAGTTGGACATTGATTTTCTGTAGTTGCTTGTAACAGTTAATGTTGATACATCAATGGCTAAAGGAAAGCACAAGGTTTAATAGGAGGCTGAGAATGTGGAAATATGGGAGGGTTGGGTGTTAAATCACAGAACCTATCCCCCAGATCGATAAGACAGTTACAGCAAGTGTCCCTCCGCTTTCCTAATGTTTTATAATAAACTGACAGCTTGTAATAAGGGTCTGGCAGAAGCAGAGGAAGTGAGGAATCCAATGGGACGCAGGCAAGAGAAAGAGAACAAGCACATGTAGCTCACTGTATTCTCAACCACTTCATCCTAGGCTTTGGTGAAAAAAATCAGCTGCTCTAGTTCCTGCTGATAGTTACAGGAGAGTTGGAAAATGTGCTTCTGGAAGCATGGAGTTTCTGTAGAACTTTACACATGTCATGAACATGCCGTGACGAGGTTTTGTTGGTAACATCCAGGTGCATCTAAAAACATGCACCCACAGAACTTTGCAGGAATTTCACAGTTTTCTACAAAACTGGAATGTCAGGCATCCACATCGTTCATCCCACTTACATGTTTATTGTATATGTTAAATACTACAAATTTCATTATGCTTTTTCTATCCTTGTTAACACAGTATGCTTAACACTGCTTAACTGGTGATTTTTTTCCTTTACCAAACTTGTAGATTTTTCTTAAATTAAAACCTTTACTATGCTGGTACACCACAGTGAAACTGTCTGCAAATAATACAATAGAGTTAATCTTCCTGTTATCAAAAGTAAATCCATAGATTTGGATTCTACTCCCTATGGAGCACTTGTCCACATTACTTATCTAAAAGGTTTGTAGACATTCTGATAATGGCACTAATGGCTAGCGATCTTCAATCGCACATAAAATTGTTTGCGATTTAAAGCTAACTATAAAGTAATGCACATTAGCAGATAAAGAACAAAAAAGGGATAAAACAAAGATAAACACAAATTGCGATGATGACACGTGCTGAGTGTCGCAATCAATGCAGAACGTTTGGAATTTGTTGAATGTGGCTAACGCACAGCTAGTAGTTCTAAAGGTAAAGTGCAGATGATTCTTTCCCTTTAAAAGCTCTGTGTAGGCAGATATCAGCAGCCTTTCAAGCCTGATAAAGTCTGAAAGCCTTTTAAGGCTCCTAATGAGGGCAAAGATGCATCAGAAAAGAAGCTTTCGAATTCTGTCGTGTGAAATGAAAGGGCAGCAGGCAAAAGAAATAACCCTCAAATATTAGGGTCATCGTACCAACCCACTTCCTCCTCTACTCCAGATTTGTAAAATATCAGAGCACTCAGGACTGATTGGAAGGTTTATCACCTTTGAGCGAAATCTAAATAAGCGTGTTTAATGACAGCGGCGCATGCTTATGGGAAAGGCGCATGTTTAACTGCGACGCACTGACAAATGGTCAGATCGGGGAAGGGCTGCCGCATGTTGTCGCAAATCACTGAAAATAAATGTTTGCATGTCAATGTTTTTCCATACGTGCAGCACACGTGCGTTTTTTAAAAGGGTGGACGCATGCACTTGTTTTATATGTGTATTGATTAGGGCCCCAAGCTTCGCATCTTCCAAATGACTTACAACCCGTCAGCTCCAAACTGCTTGGCTCACGAGAAAAACCTGCCCCTATTATCTTGCATTTAATTAAGACGTAGCTGCAGTTTTATGCACCATTATTTGGCCCAGCCAGGGGTCTCCAAGGCGTAAATATTGAACCGTCCCAGCACTCGAATGTTAATCAATCCCAACCGACTTCCAAATTATTTGGTCTGTTTCAGGAAATGAATATTTGCACCTGTTATGAGCCTTTGCACATGCATTACTGATCTCTGCTCTCTTTGCACAAGGGTAGACATATTGATTTATATCAAGGAAACAAGACAGGCCAGCTTAATTAGAGCCTACCTATGTGGGAACATCCTTTTTGCTTCTTTAAAGAGAGGGAAAAGAGGAAAGGACATTTCTGAATGCAGGCCATGATTTTATGGTGTGTTCTTCAGAGGTGTTTGGAGAAGCTCTCCAGCTGAGCCTCAGGGACTTCACAATCAAAAGACCTTGACAGTTTTGTTGGTGGTCTAGAGTGCTAAATATGTTAAAGTTGGTTAATTGTTCGTCCCTCAAAATCTTGGAGTAATACAGTTCCAAAGAACTCTTGTCTTTTTAGAATATAATCAGTATTAAAGAGCCTAAACCATAGTGTCCCTCAATTTTTGAAATCGTTCATACACTCTTTGTAGTTACGTATGTGTATTTTAACTGCTCAACAATTTATCAACAGATAAAATAGCTTTGCAATGTTTCAGTTGTGTTTCACAGTTTTTCAGCAGCTCATTGTACTTTGACAATACATTTGAATATAACAGAAAATGTAATAAATATCAACTTTTTAAAGACACAGGTTCACATTTTAAGTGCAGTGGTTTTTAAGCTCTAACTAATAAGACCACAAGGTCACAAACAATTTTAATTAAATTATCATGTTACTTCTTGAGTGCTTGGATACTCCTGCCCATTCAAAGTACAGTATTTGAAATCATTTATGCTTTCATTTCTTTGACTAACTGTGCATCTTTCTTAAACATATCTGTCAGCACAGATGAAACAACCTGACTGAGATGAACACATGAAGTCATTTCGCTTTGAATTGCGACGGCAATTGCTTGTGCCCCCCTCCACTCGAGGACATCATTCACCCTTCATGTCCTGTACTGCTGTTGAGGAAATCAATGTCTCTGCCGTAATTATTTAACCATTGATAAAGCTTTCAGCTCCAGCTAGATCCACAGCATCTATTCAATGTGAAGACTGACAGGGGGAAGATAGAGATGCTTCAGCCGGCGTTAAAGCCTGAGAAGTGATCAGCCGACCGCAATCGGTCCTCTCGACAACCCAGAGGACTGGAGGAGACAAGTGACTGCTCCCGGGTCAAATCATGTCTGTCCTCCTCTTTATTGACACCTAGCTTTAAAAAGAGCCCCTCTGGGCTGCCCAACAGTAACAGATTGCGATGTTTGAGAGTTCTGATAGAGAACTTGGAGCTGTGGGAACCAAGTGGAACCAGGGTAAAAGTGACTTTGATTTCCTTTAAAATGCTTCATTTATGCATGCAGGCCAGAGAGGGAACCCTAAACTTGAAGTGAGCGAGCGAGCGAGTGGGTGTGATGCCATGGAGGTCGGTCTTGGGCTTACCAGCACATTTACCTGCTAACTGAATCTGTCATGGAGTTCAAATCAGGCTGCCTCAGAAAATCTGGACCCACAAATAAGATCATTTGTTGAGGAAGTACATACTGATCTGTTCTGGGCATCTTAAACAGGTCAGACTCTAAGCAAGTATCCGAACTCAAACAAACCACACCAGCTTAATTTCATACATTTTTGCAATCTGAAATGCAACAAGTGTCACACTGCAATGATTGATGCAAGTATATGCAACTGTCTAGAGTTTACCTTTTAAACCAGTCAGCCTTTAAAACACTGTGAAAAGATTACCTCTAACATTTAACATGGAACGTTGTAGTAACATATTGTAGATGACCAAAAGCATCAAAGATTACATCTACATGAAAATGCATCTGGCTGACAAGTTCTGTTGACAAAAACTTCTTTTGTTGACAAAAGCTCTCTGATCATAAAGGCTTGTAGACAGAGACAAAAGAACTTCTTGTAGTTTTTACAGTGAGATACAGTGATACAGTGAGATTTTCATGTTTTATTTAATTGAAGCTGCAATCAATAACTTATTTTGGTTAAAACAGTCCCCTTACCTTGTTACAAACAGAGATGGCAGTAGAGAGTCAAAAGTTACGGGTTGCTGCTTTAACGTCTGATTGGCTGTACCTGGCAAAGTAAATTTACCACATGCCCATTTCCACATCCAAAGATTCCCGTCACCACCTGCTCACAGGATACTACTAATCAGAGCCATTTTTTTATCTCCAAGCTTAGTTCACTTAGTCTCTCAGTCTCTCTGGGCTTGGCATACAGAAATGGGCAGGGCCTGGGGCAATACGCTCCCCTCAGGTGAGACTTTTATTATAGATGATGTTTCTGACAAATTATTTACACCAACACTCCAGATCTCTCCCTGAACTGCTACTATACCCAAAAAACGCCATGCAAATCTGATCAACATACACTTTGCAAGGCTGAGAGATCTACTCTCCATTGAGAACCGTATGTGCTCTGGTCTTTGGTGTACTGTAGGTAAGATGTGAGGAATCTTCTCAAGGTGAGGCTGGAGAACCAGTGAGGACGTTCACACTCCACTCTGCGATTTCATATGGTTCAGGGACGTGGCAAACAGAGAAGACTGGATTCAAAGCGCACTTCCTATACACATCTTATTCTCTCTCTTCTCTTTTTGTTTCCAGAACCACAAGACGGAACAATCGCGACTGATATGATGATGTCGATGTGGACTGTGGGCATTAATATTCCAGAATGTTCTTACAGTGCCAAACAGACACCTCTTTTCTCATGCTGGTCTTTCATGATGTAGACCTGCGTCTTTTGTGAATTTGATTCAGGAGCTGCCTTGACCTTAGTGGTTTTGTCAGTTGACCTTAGTGGTTTTGTCAGTAATTGTTAGCTATGGAACATATGATCATAGGCTAGCAGACAAGCAGAAGTACAGCACTGATACCTTGAAGGTTATTGACAGAAGCAGAAACAGAATGTGCTCACCGACTGTTAAAGCCAGCTAACAATTTTAGGTCATAAGAATGTTTCCCTAATGTTTCCATTAAGTAATTCAAATGTTAGAAACATTATTTTTAAAGTTCTAGCAATGTTCAAAACGTCCAGTTTTTAGATGTTGTATTAACCTTACTGTTTGTTATAGTTCTGTAACATTTTTAAAATGTTCTACTAACATCTAGAATAACATTTGTGATGTATATTATAAGTTAATAAAACATTCTACTGATGTTACTGCAATAATGTTTTTGATAGGTTTAAGACAATTTTAGAGAACAATAACCAATGTTCTGAGAAAGTTTCCTGTTAGCTGGGGAAAACTAGTAGTGAGTAAATGACCTGATTTTCTTAACTTCAGTTGTTTAAATTGATACTAGTTATAAAAGTTTTTAAGTTAAAGCAGGAATTTGTGTAACTTAGTAACACTCAAGTGCTTTGTATGTGACAGATATAAAAAATTACTGTTGACAGGACCATGATAACATGCTAGCTTGTTAAATACCCATGTAATCTTATGAGACGTTTTTTGTACTGTAGTGTGATTTAAAGAAATAATTCACACGAAAATTATTTAAATGTAATATGCATCTTAAAAATAATTTAATATTTGACTGAACTATTCCTTTAACAATACCACAGTTTGATGAGATGCATGTTGTTGGGTTTGCTGGATAAAACTGCAGTTTCAGGCCCCCATTTTGCTGCCTCGTACAATGTGGTTAACAGTTGATTTTGGACAAATGAGGCTGGTCTGAGGTCAGTCCAGAAAGGAGTGACTTTAACCCCACTTCAGGCAGGAAAAAGGTATCTGAATGAGATGGTGGCTTTCATAATGATGGTCTTATCATACATACAGTACCGTCTCCTGGCTTATCCCAAGGTCCCTCAAGAACCTTGGGAGAAAGCAAGTGAGATCTGGCCAATGCACAAAGGCCGAAGCCCACGTCCCTCCACCCCTCCATCTGAACTCACCCAAGCTGAACAGCACCAGGAACTTGAGGCAGACGAATTCCCTCTGGTCCAGCTGGAGGGAGCGCAGTTTGCTCACCAGCTCCTGTGCGTGACTCAGGAGGTTGTTGAGTGTGGCCCCGGCTTGGGAGGCAATTAGGGCGTAATCCACCTGAAAGGAAGGGGCAAGAAAGGGCACAAACACACACAATAAGTTATTACCAAAAGCTACATAGTAGATCTCTGCAGGTTTCAAACAATCTCAAGTACATTCACAACTGTGAAACTTTGACACACAAACAAGATAAAATTGCCTAAGACTTGCCTAACTATTTAACCTAATTGAAATTAGTATTTAATATTCACATGTAATTGAATTATTTCTTTACATTTTTGAGTCCTTTAGTAATTTTTCAGTTTCTTCGGGCATTTATTATGAATAGAAACATTATTATGTCTTGTATTTTATAGGTAGATTTAAGACCACTGTGAAAGATTGTTATATGGAGCCTGTGGGCTTGTATTCTGGATATGAGGGAAAGATTAGTCACTCAAACTTCAAAACAATCTGCCTGTGTGCCAATAACTGTATAAAGTCAAAATTCATGTTGTATAAACACTTTCTCCAGGGTTCAACTGGCTCCCAGGTTCAGCCTTCAGTGTTCATTCAAAATTCCATTTTTTGAATCAGAGTCACTCTCATTTATAAGTTCAGCCAATCTGGAGTCAAACTGCATTTGGCACCACTTTCTAGCTTTCAGCAGGAAAGCAAGCACATAACCAGGTCTGGCAGCTCTACACTTCTTACACTACATTTATTCTCTGTCTTCCCCCAGCATAGCCAAGCTCTTCGCACAGCAGGGACAGAACTACGAGCCCATGCTGAATGATAATCAGCATTAAACCGAACAAGGAAGAGCTGCACGTTTCTCCATCCCTGGCGCCCAGACCCCTGGACCCCAGCGCCCCGCGCCAGACAAGGGTGGTGGGGGTTGGAGAGGCGTGAGTGAGCGGGGGCCCCTGGAGGTCCCCCAGGCTACAGGGCCGAACCCTGCAATGGACCCCCATGGCTCTCTCCTCCCCTTTCAGGTGCACTTAATATCTGCAGCAGCAGCAAATCTGTCTTGCAGGCAAGTCCTTAGCTGCCACTCAATGTAAGCAGGCCATATTAAATTTTTATATTTATTGACAATTCATTACCATAATTGACTGCGCCAGGCTTCTGGAGGAAGGTAGACGACGGGCCTCCTAAGTGCAAGGAGAGCTCCCTCTGAGCTGGATTTGCAATTAAAAACGCGGCCAGATTGGAATTTATTTATTGTGTAAATATGATGAGTGGAATTTTTTAAAGTCCTAGCAGGAGAATTCTGCAATTCTCACTGGCGGTGTTTGTGGATTTCAAAGCCGACATGAGACACGGAAGCTACTGAAGTTGTCAATTAACTGGATTAACAATCTGACCACATGCCCCAAGCAGTAGCAACCTGTTCTTTTAAAGTAGTGGTATGAGCTAACATACTTTACATAAAAAAAGAAGAAATTATACTGAAATATGGGTGGATTATGTAGGCCTAAAATAAAAATGACAAAAAAATACAAATATTTAAATATTAAATACAATAAATATAAAAATATATCATTTTTAATATCAGATACTAAAAATGTTTTGTAGTTGTTAACGTCTTTATTGAAAACAATTCCAGAGGTTAACATTTAAAAGAATTGTGAATTTTTACAGGGTGTAACATAATATTCTACTCAGAAATTTCACATGTATAAGAAGCAGTTCAGCAAACAATCTGTGGTAATATTCTCTGATTCAGTCTGACGCTGCAGGGTTCAGTGAAGACTTGATCTTAAGCCCTGTATGAATCTGATTATGATGATTCTGATTCTTCTGAAGATCTGGGACTTTCAGTGAGAGACAGACAGACAGAGACAGTGTTTAACACTGTGGAGGGGGGAGCATGTGGGTCTGTGACACATTGGACAGCCGCCTGTGTAGTGTTATGTGTCACATCATTTCTTGACTGTGCCCTGCTGCTATACTCACTCTGGGGAGAAACAATGACACGTTTCCAAACAAGACCAGAGCGCATGAGGTAAACAGTTCAGGGAGTATCTGAATGTGACACTATTAACCTAACTACTGTTTTCATTTCATTATCACTAATAGTTAACTTAAATTGCTACATTGCATTTTTTACAACATTATTATATTATGCACACAGCTTTGGGTAACATTCAAATGTCCTGTCCTGTCTGATTTATTGTAAGAAAATGATTTATTTGGACGACCGTTGACTTTTGTGTCATTTGCGTGGCATTGAATTTGTCTCTGCGTTGTATGTCTTTTTATTCATTTCAAAATATTTCATGTAGTTTAATTAATAAAAAAAACTAATTGTTTTTGTGCCAGACAAATCATCACTGATTAAATTATAAATTATATGGTTAGACTTTTTGTTGGTAGCTAACTACTTTTCAAAACGATATTATTATATCATCAATATTATAGTACCTATAACACCCACTACATATACAAACTCAAAGGCACTCTGAAGCTCCTGTGAATAATTCTATTTGTTTAGCAACTGTCGGAGTGTTTGTTTGTTGTGCATACACTCAGTACAGTGTGTTTTAATGCGTGAGTGTGTTGGGTGGTTGGGCTGTCAGTGCTCTGCTCTGGAATAATAGGACGTAATGAACTGTATGAGTCTTCGCCTTCTCTTCCCCAAAGGCTTTTTTCAGCACCAGCTGTTCATTAGGCAAAATATGCAAACAAGGTCTGGCCCTCCTCTGCCCCGCCCCCAATCCTCAGCCAGACCTCGCTAATCAAACACTGAGATGTGCTCCACAGAACAGTCGAGGTACAGGCAACACAGTCAAAGATAGTGATACATTAGCACAGTAAACTCTCACAAATCTCTACTTTTGGCACCGGACATATCTGACCAAAGGAGCATTTTTTCATTTCCAAAAATCCTTAGAAAATATAAAAACGTGTAATAGACAAAAATGATGTAGTTGGCATAAAGTAGACATAAAGTCGGACTTTTGATTGACTTTGGAATCTTGAGAAATCCAAGTTCAGTTTAAGGCATTGTTGAGATCGCTTTTGAAAAATTCCTAGAGAAAAAAGGGTATTTTTTTCTAGCAGCAGCAGGTGACTATAGCAAAAATCTGATTTTTTTCTCCATTTTATCTAATCTCTTCTCATCTCACAAAATGTGTGGGAATGGTAAATGTTGCAAACCAGATTCAAACTCACATGGCTTGTGTGAGCATCTCTGTCATCTCTGCCATGTTTTGCCCATAAATGTGCCTCTGTTTTACAATAATAAGCCTGAAACTGTAAAACAGTTATGGCGTTTACTTGCATGAGTCCCAGTGTTTGAGTTACTGTCGATACTGCTGGAGATCAATTTGTTGTGAGCAGGAAAGGGTGGAGAGAAAACTCGGAATTAAAAATTAAACTCCTGTCTTACTGACAGGCAGACAGAAGCATATTTATTTACAAGCAGTTTAAACATTTTCTGGAAGTGTGTGTGCATGCGGCACAGCCGAAGACAGAATTAAAGGTCCTTGTGTGCGGAGAGCATCGGCAGAGCCTGAGGCGTCCGCCCAGCGTTGTTCCTCAGAGAGAGGTGAGGTAAATCATACATATCTTCTGCCTTCCTTCCATCTGCATCTCTCTGTTTCCCTCTCTCCTCTTCACCACGTTGACTCGTGCATGCTTAACCAACCATTTTATTTATGCGCTCACCGTGCGCTTGATAAAAAGTGTACAATTGATTATTCTGGCCACATTAGTTTATACCTAAGCATAATCTATTTTTAATGGAGTGGCTGGGGCAGTCAATAGCACTTTAAAAGTTGTTGATCCACACTGCCAAAAGGCCTGATGAGATCTATGGGGAGGGTCTCACAGAGAAGATGTAGCAGACACTCACCTGCTGCCCCGTGACCAGGAGAATGGAACCTTCCTTAGCGTGCATCACCTGCCGGAAAACGTGGTCCAGAATGAGAAGTTCACTCCAGCAGTTCTGGAGGAGCTTCATTTGGTCATCAACCTGAGGAGCAAAAAGGAACAAAAGAAGTGTGAGGTAGATGAACACCACAGTTGAGCAGGATGGTTGTAGATGTTAATTTGGCTTTTTGTTCAGGGATGAGACAGAGTTCTAAAACTCTAAAGCTGTAGCAGGACACGTTCAAAATGACATAACTGGTCATAAAATTGAAACTGACCACAATTACTTTCTTATTGTTAAAGATTAATCTGTAGACACAGGGATGTTATAGATATAACCTTACATTTTTTCTGTTTAACACTCTACTATAATGTTATGCATGTAAAAATGGGTTGTGAACCCCATTTCATTTTATGTTGATTTTAACACATTGTCACAAACTTTTGTTCGGTCAGATGTTTTGTTTGTTTGCTATCTGCGTTGATTTCAAGCTACAATGTTTGTTAAGGCAATGATAAGTCAGACCGGCTGAAAGAGGTCACGAAAGGTCGCTCTCATGTGAACTCCGGCAAACTCTTGCACATGTCGCCATTACTCATTGTGGCTAATTAATCTTTTTGTCAACGATACAGCTCCACTTATCCCTCATGATTAAGTAGCGTATTCTGCACCACGACTGCGCTGGCTCTCATTGCCGAAAGCACAAATGTCAGTTTACGGTCGGGAGATGATTCGCTCGAACAACATGTTCATTGTCACCCTCCAGGGTTCCCATGACTTGCTCTGTAAATTATTAAGCTGAGGCTAAAGTAGGTGAAAAGAGCTCTTTGAGTCAGATGGGGCTAAGAATGAGGAAACGTGGGGGAAATTAGTCCCTGTCTGACAATTCTTCAAACCTGTGAAATGTTTGTGTGGACAGTTGAAAAACTTCACATGGAACATTTTGGCTCTCAATTCACTCCTGTGAAAAGTATACACAGGGTTGTGAAAACACAGAAAACCGTCTTTGAAGGAACTCCAGTGAGAGACAGAGTTGGTTAAGGATATAAAAATGAGACCTGCTGTTTCTCAAGAGAGATAATGTGGAGATAATGTGTATAAAAAGCATGTTATTACCTTGGGAGGCTCTGTTGATATCTGTATCGGATTGTTTTGACTACTCGAAGTTTTTGTTTGCACTGCTCTCATAGTCATAACAAACGCAATGAAATCAGTTGAAAAATAAATTTTCAAAACTGATGACCCAAAGTCTCAAAGTACCCAATCAAATCCTTTACAAACTTCCAAATAAACGTAACAGCGCTTCTTTCTAAGGCAAGCATTACTATTAAAATTTGTGGAGCATACCCCTAATCCCTAATTATATCAACTGGATTACTGCACAATCGATACTGTATGTCCTAATTTCAAATACAAATTCCCACAATGAAATACCACAGAAAAAATGCAAGTTACAACCCAGGAATCAAATATATGCACCATGCATGTGACATTGTGAATATGTCGCCCCATCTCCACATCAGCGCTTCAGTGTGACAGATCTCTGTCCTGCGAGTCAAACATGCTGGTTCTACAAAGGAACCTGTCATTCCCGGCATTCCCATCAAAGGTCTTTTTTCCCACTGGGCCTCTAGGTCATCAGTTGTGGACATGAGGGACCATGAGTCAAAGCAGGAGAAGACGCAGCAGGCTGGGACCTCTGCCAGAGACACGTCAGACGGGCAGAGAAGGCATCTCTGACCTTTTAAAGTGCGTCTGATACTGCTGTTTCCATGTCAGCTCGCTTCCCTTCGCACTGTCACAGCTATGTGTAACAGTCCTCTGATGTGTGCTTATGACAGGCTCTGTGATCATCAGATCTGTCTGTGGGCTCTTTGTGTAGTCACTTATTTAGTCATGTAGCCACTGATTTAATATACAGTGAGTTTCAAATACGAACAAACTTTGTGGTTTTGTGGACTGTTCATAAGACACAGAATAGAACAAAGTTATTTGTAAATTGTTCGTTATACTATTCGTACTGTTTTTAACTATTCATGAAACTATTGACTGCAACAACTGATAAAGAATTCTTTTATAAACAATTTGGAAAGTAGCATCCTTGTTTTTCAATATACAGTGGCTATCTTGTGTAATTTAATAATATAATAAGGGGGCAGTTGTGGCCTACTGGTTAGTGAGTTGGGCTCACTAGGTTGCTGGTTCGATTCCAGCGCTGGCAGGTAGAAACTGAAGTGCCCTTGAGCAAGGCATCTAACCCCCGATTGCTCCCCGGGTGCAGTAGTGTGCTGCCTACTGCTCCGGGTGTGTGTGTGTTCACTCCTCACCAGTGATGGGTTAAATGCAGAGGTCACATTTCAGGTATGGGTTACCATATCTGACAAATATGTCACTCTCACTAAATAAAAAAGTTTATTCTGCCTTATTCCTGAAACACATGCAGTTTGTGTTTCTTTGTTGCTCACTTGTAACGTTTGTTTAACTTGTGATCTGCTTAGGTTTTATAAATAAGCCTTACAATTTTTACTATACTTTTGTAATAAGTATAAAAAATAATTCACGGCAGACTCACAGATTGTAATTTCAGCTGTATAATGGTAATGCTAAAAATAGGACAGTAATCTGATGGTAATGTTTATTTAGATGACTTGAGCAGGAAAAACACCTGGTGGTCAGCCAAATCAAAACATCGACTCAGACTGGAGGTAGTAAATTAACAATCTGGACAGCATTTTATTTGCCTGAATAAGAAACGATTACACTTATCAATCCATTTCAAACCATTTGATCTGTGATTCTCTATAATATACTAAAATCTCAAAAGAACACAAAAATAACACCAAAACTCACCGATTCGTCTTGCATATTTTAGTGATCTGTGGGGTGTTTATCTAAAATAGCTGTAAAACTCTCATTTTAGGGTTTTTTCATGTGGTGCAACGCCTGTATTTCAGAACCAGGGCTCTTACGAACAACATTCACTCCTTGCTTACTGTATGATAAAAAATGCATATCCTCCAAGAAACCAATTTAATTCCTTTACGGTCATTCAAGCAACGCTAGATCAATGTTTCAATCAATGGCTGAGCTCTTCACACACACCGAAGACAAACCCCATCTGTCTACATTGCTGCTTTGAACTGTATTACGAAAATCAGTGAGTGAACGTACTGCAATTTATTTGTGAAGAATTCAGGGCACTTTTTCCATTAAATGTAAATGATGTGCAAATAAGTCGCATAACGAAAAGTAATATTTATTCATAATAGCCTGAAAGGGTTGACCAATGATAACGGAACCGGCTCCAAATTGCCAAATATAAGCTTTTATTTTATCCCATATGGTTTTGGTAGAGTGCCACAAGCGTTGTTAAGGCGCAGAGTAACGAGCTCACACAGCTGGAACTGCTTTTAATAAGTATTTTTCTGGTTTTGAAGTGCCCTAATGAACAGATTAATCGAATCTCGTTGAGTGGCCATTAATGAACAGAATGAAACGAATGATTTATTTACAACTGAAGCCAGACCGCGAGCATGTGGTCCGGAGTCGCATTTACATGAACACAAGGAAAGATAAAAAAGAAAAAATGGGAAATAGGAAAAAAATGACAATGGATCTCATCCAAAATCTTTTGACCTTTTGGCTGCGGATCAGTGCTGTTGGTTGGAGAAACTACAGGTGAGGATTGAAATTCACATCAATGGTGCTGATCAGGCAGTGAGCTTTGAGCTGTCTTCTGTGGACATCTGCTTATATGCTGGTACACACACACACACGTCCTCTCTGTCAGGCTGACGAATATTAATTATCTGATGATGTTTTCTTTTTACTATGAGAAATTTCAGTGTCTTTTACTAGGCGTTGATTGTGGCTTAATAATTTTATACAAATTATATAATAGAAAGTAGAAAGCTGGCTCCTTACATTAAATGTGTGAATTAAAGTCTAAAACCTGCCTGATAACCCAGTATTTGCAAAGCTAGTGATATGATATTTAGAGTGTTGCTAAGGTGTTGCTAGCTGGTTTATTATCATCCCAAGTCAAAAGACCCCTCAAGTCAGACAGGAGAAACAGTAGCACACCTGTTCAAAATGAAGCAGGATTTTTGGTACAGTACCATTCATATACAAGTACAAACAATGTGGGACAAGCTACATTAACAATTTTAGTATTTAATGTTAAGGGTTTATAATAAGTACAGTTTCATAATAAGTGCAGTAAAAATTCAAATTTACAATTATGTTTCTAAATAAACCAGTTAATATACAAAAGAATAGTTGAGATAACTTGAGATAATATTTGATAACTTGTAAAAATACAGTTAAACTCATGGGAGACAATTTAAGTGTCCCAGAATCCCCAGAGGAAGTGCTAACGTGAGTTTGTGCTGATGTGTCACATTCTGCTTTCTCTGCAGTCGTCCGGTGAGAGCTGCTCTGATGCACTCTGTGTATGCGAGACCGCCAGCTCTGCTTATCTGGCTTCACTTTTCCCTGATCTGGTGGAAATCTCGCGGCTTGTTTGTCATGGCAGGCCCTGTGTTTGCTCTGTGCTGCCGGGGCTCTGGTAAACATGCTGGGACTTTGAGCAGGTGGCCACCAGCCGCTGTGAGCTCATTGCTTCATACCCATTCTCTCTCTCTCTCTCTCTTACTGGATTTATTTTTAAAACAGACATTGCTTCATATGGGATAGAGCTTATTGAAACACAAGGTGTCTTGGAGACAGTACTGCAGTAGTTTGTTAGCATATAGTTTCACAATATTTAATGCATATACATGACAAGTGATAGGCTTGAAACCAGAATTTGATATATATTAATTAAATTATTCAGGACGCTTTTGTATAACTAACTTATTTTTTACTCACCTAACAATTTTATATTGTAAGAGCCTTTCCCTAAGGTTTCCAATAAGTAAAAAAAATTACAAATTTTTGTTAGAAAGCTTTAGAAATCTTCAAAATGTCCAAAAGTTATTAAACCTTTTTTAATTCTGTACCATTTTTAAAATGTTCCACTAAACCTTAAGAATAACGTTTTGATATATGATCTATACCATTAAAAACGCTTTTGATAATGTTGAAGGAACTTTTAGAGAACGTTAGCCAATGTTCTGAAAATGTTCCCTGTTAGCTGGGTAGTTATCATTCAGTTGTTATTTTGTGTTTCCAAACCTAATAGCAATGATTGATGAAGTGAAGCCAACCAACATTAAGACACTTGAAACTGGGTCACTTATGGTGTGCTGAACCAAAAAAATGTATAAAGAATAAACAAACTTCCAGCAATGAAAATTTGTGACTATTCGTGCTGTAATCTTGTCCCAGGTATGTTCTTATGCTCCTGTCCATGAGACGCATACAGCAGACTACTGAGCAATGCAAACTGAGACAACATAAAATATCTTCAGCAAAACATTTGCATTCCTTACAAAAGTTGTATCTGAGAAGACCTCATATATTATGGTGTGCTCCATAATTCATAGGCTACTGCTGGCGGACATGAAGCATCTGTGTCTGACTGCTAAGAGGTGGGTTTATGGTGGGCTTGGGGGTGGGTGGGGACAGTTGATCGATTGAGAATGGTGATTGATCAGTTCCCACGATGACCGCATTAACAGTGACTCCTGACCTGTGAAATACTCTCGGTTTGATCAGACCGCACCACAACAAAAACAACATACGTCAGCTTTTAGCAGACTTCTGTGGAACATCTAGCATCATAGGTTGGGTTCTGCTGATGACATCTGAGACTCTAAATGCTTGCTTTAATTAGCTGTTAACTGATACAGGGGTTTTTCAATGGCCATTATATTGTCTAAATAGCCAAATACAAGCTTACATATCACTCTAGCCAATATATTGGTCTATCATTACTTCTAAATTGATGCACAAATAAACTTGGTTTGTTAGGCAATTGTTAAGGTGAGTGGTGGCCAGGGCATTTCTGGCCACCACTCCAGAAATGCCCTGTGGTGGCAGTTGCTTACTGCCCCAAGATATGTGTGTGGCCCTTAAAGTCTATTCCACAAAGCGAAAACAACATCTGGTCGCTTATAAACATAATAGCACCTCTCTACAAAAATTAAAAATTTAAACAAATTTATTGAGACGGAGCAAGTCAAGTTTAATATAAATGTCCCATTGTTTTTAGAAATTGACAAAATAAGGGGAAAAACAAGCAACCACACACAGAAAATAAATCCACACCTGCAGCGCTCAGCTGTCAGCCGCTCAACTCCACCTCAAGGACACATCACAGACAGACAGACTGAGTGTGTGTCTGCGCTCAATGAAACTCAAACAGCTCCATTCACTCTGGTCTCCAAAATTGCTCACAATGTGGCCAAATACTCATCTAGAAACTGCAGTAATTAAAAAAACAATAAGTCTTTAAAAAGCTCAGCAGTAATTTTACCACAATTTATTATTATTATTTTACATGATTGTGATTAATATTAATTAAACTGTACACTTTAATTGATGATTATAATCACAATGAACAATTGTTTCAGGTAATATAATTAATAAAGCTAATAATATAGAATTCATCTGATGTGTGCATACAGTGCATCATCTATTTTAAAACAGCTTCAGTGGGGATCAGATTTTAGAATCAGAATAATCCGCATATGTCCTTTGAAACGGTTAACTTTACATGTATTAATTATGCTGTCTCTCCAATGAACTACACTGCAGACTAATTATATTAATACATTCATGAGTGTTAAAGTGAGGGCTTATCATTAAATCTAACGGAGCAGAGAATTTATATTTAATAAAACTGTTGGATCTTTTTATTTGCCTGCATGCTTTTCAAAATCATAACAAGCCTCTCGAGCTATGCCACAAGCCAGAGGAGAATGGAATGAGGGAATCAGGGTATGAAAACAAATGAAAACAAAATAATTTCTTTCATTTACGAACCTTGGGCCATTTAGCAGCATTTCTTAAGTCCATCTGAGAAGTTGTTTAAAATGATTCACAGTCTATTATAAAAATCTGTACACACACACACAAAACCGTTCCAATAGATCTTATAGGGCTTAAAGCTAAGATGCTATCAGCTAATTATCAAAAAACAAAACAGCCGTGATCAATTATTCAAATGAACATTAGTCTCCTAATATACATAAAGTCACAGGAGAAAAGCTCTCTGGTTTACTGCACACGTCACTTATTTAAACCAAGCCATAGCTCAGTGAGAAAATAATGCTCTCCAAATCCACAATGAGTTCTGTATGGAATGTCCAGTGCGAATCGATTGAGGTTCCTAATCTGCTATGTACACAAACACGCATACCTGCACTGTGTCTTGCACATAGAATGATCGTTGCGTTTTTATTTCTCCACGCACTGCGTTTTTCCCCAGTTCTACAATTTATGGGTGTCTTCATTGGTGATGGCTGTCAATATTTATGGCTTTTGAGTGACACGTTGACAGATGACAGGAAATGATTCCTGATTGGCTCGCGTGAGAAATGGGTCTAGGTGGGCTGGCGGCTCCTGTATTATTTAGCCGGGAGATGCAGTCGCCTACCAGAGTAGCTTTATGCACACAAGTATGTCCATTCTTGTTCTTAACAGAACTAATGCCATTAGTAACCATGGCTCTGTCTCATTGGCTTCATTACTGTAAATTCAGATTTACGGGGTTTACAAATTTACACTGTCAAGAAATAACTTTTACATGCATTTATTTGTGCACTCAGTCAAAGTGAATGGTAAAGTCATCAAACCTATGAAATAACAAAATGCTGTGTCTAGACTTTTAACAGATAGTGTGTGTCTGTACACACACACACACACATATATATATATATACATACATACATTTAACTATAGGGAAATCACCTTTTTATGAATTTGAATTTAAGCCAAAAACTGGTGTCACCCACTGCTGTGAGGTCTAACAAGAAGCAAATGGACAACACTGGAGGGATCTCATGCCAAAACATCTCACGCGTGCAGCTGCAGACCACCCTCCTTCATTAAGCCTAGCAATACATTTTTTTTGGGTATAGAAAGAACTCCAAGTGGCCAACCTGCTCTCTTAATTTGGGAAAAGAATAACAGACAGATGTACTGCGGCCTCTCCTAAGCATTACGTCTCTGCTGTCTACCGCGGCCTGCCGTTTCTGGCATTACATCGCTGTAACGCAATTCTCTCGAGTTTTAAACCGCTTTCAACACTTCGGTTACTCGTCCTGCTCTGCATGCTCGCCTGGTGCGAATTTTAAATGTTTTTCCTGTCCTGTAGTTCAGAAATCGTGAAAACGTTCTTTAATCTTCGTCGGGAGAGTCGGGGAAAGAAAGAATGTTATTACGAAAACTATTGCGAAAGTTATGCTCGTATTATTGTAATGCGTTTGGAAACGTTTGAAAGTGGCGGGCAGGGCCAGTGTCTGATATTTTTATCCTACATTGAAGCAGAAATTAAAGATACAACTGAGTTTAACGAACAGGTGGCTTTATGTTTCTCCCACACCTTGGCGAGCATTTTTTCACGAATGCGTATATAACGTTATCCAGATGAATGACACATGCAGTTCACAAGGAGTACATCCATTAACACAGCGCAGTTAAATATAAGTGTAAGCCTAGCTCGCGCACTCCTGGAGTATCTGAACCCAGTGTTTATCTATTGTCTTTGAGACCTTTCAGCGTGTGTGGAACAGAGAGCTGTAAATAAGAAGCAAAAATAGATGGCAACTGCTGACAGAGTGAAGCTGAGAGCAGATACTAGAAACCTCAAGTCTACTATGATTACTACAACTTCATTAAACACTGATGGAAAGACAACAGTCCTGCAGTCGTGCCTCTTGGATTCCAGTAAAAATATCAAAACATCCTAAAACAACGAGAAATAAATATTTGCCACTGGAGTAATAAAGTTAATTCATATAAAAGTTAACTCTAAATAGCCATTAGCAAATAACTTTCAGTTTTTTATAAGCATAAACCTCAATAAATATTGTTTCTCTGGAAACCAGGTTTTATACCTTATGTTATTCAGGTTCTTGCACTGTAAAATAACTTTGCTGCCTGAGTTTAATCAATGTGGCTGCACAAGGCATTTCAACTTACTCTTTGTAATCTTGACTGGTCTTGAGTTGCTGTAACTTATTAAAAATAGTTTAAAATTTGTGTACTTATTTTTATAAGTTACAACAGTCAGGATTTAAACTATTAAGTTGAAATGACTTGTAAAGCCAGGTTGATTAAACAAAAATTTAAGGCAGTTTTTTTTTACAGTGTGGTTTAAGGTTGTTTAAGGATGTTTTGGTATTTTTACTATAAAACAAAATGAAAACAATGATTAAGAAAATAATTTTAGCAGTGAATATATGGAGTATATAAAGAGTTTAACAAACTGAATGCTGGTCCTTTTTTTGTTTGTTTATGTGTTTCAAGCCCATTAAGTAAAACAGGGGCAATGTTACAGCGGCTCTGCAAATCTAATTAACAAGTGTACAGAGTTGAGCACAATATGTATAGAGGGCCTGAGTGACACGTACATAGTTCAGTGTTGTCAACCTTTAGTTAAATGTGTCAGGGTTACAACAAGACTAAAACCACCCACCAATCATATCCCAAGAATTCTTAACATACTCTGCAATCTATAAATTTGTATCCGAAGAATACTCAACAAACTCAAACTATATATTCATGCCAGTTTGTATGACATTTGTAACCACAAAGAAACAATTTACATTTACCAAAGAAACACATTTACCAAAGATAAACCAAAGTTATACATCACATTGGTAGTTACGCATAGCCCACACTGACCCATAAAATTTCATTGAATTTTCACAGTGAATTTCTGTGAACTTGTTTTTTGTTTGTTTATTCAACTACGACACAAGTTGCAGTTTCTCACCCGTGGTAATGAACAGCGTGTCACAGGAAACATTTCTTTAATGCTTTCGTACAACAGTGTTTCAGTATGAAGTAACACAACTATTTGCAGCACAAAAGGAAATGTGTTTTTACTTTTCTAGTAGAACGTAAGAGGTGAAAATGCTGATTGAGTTAATTTGTTAGCTTGTTTGCCGTTAAATCAGCCCGCGTGGCGCAGTTTGTACACTGACGCTCGGGTCTGATTGGGGTGTTTTGAGGCTAGTTTGTAGCTTCACTCTACATCCCGGTTTTAACAAGCATTCAGTGCAGCCAATAAAAAAAGGCTTTTACCTTAATAGGCGCAAGATAATATCTAACATTTGCCCCCTTCTGGAGTGCAGAGTGCTTACAAATGCCAGTGAAAAGATAAAGAAAAGAAAATATATTTCTGTATTTTATTTGCTTTTTTGCTTTTTCAAAGTGCAGCAGGAATGGAAGAAGCAGTTTGAGTCCATCAGCTCCTGAGCAGAAAATCTTCTTGTTCATGACAGGCTTTTATCCTCCATCAAAGCAACAAGTGGATGAACAGACTCTTCTCCAGCCCCTCCAGAGTCTCCCACAGGCCCTGAGGGGAGGTCGGACCCTAAATCTCTCCTTTTAGCAAGTATACGCACTTCCTTCCTCCGCTCGGTAAGGCCTTGGGGGTCCAGGACACATTTTTAGGGTGAAATGCTTCAAGAGTGAATGTGTCCTCTTCTGTCATATAATAGCTAATAGCTCATAGCAGTGTGTTTGGCTGATTGACTTGTACACTACTTTTGATAGGTTGCTTTGGAGTGCTAACAGGGAAAGTTCTCTCATTATCAAAAACATTCTTGCAGTAGTTACAGAACTTTTTAAATTATATTTATATACAGATATATCAAAAACGTTATTTTTACGTTGTTAGTAGAACATTTAAAAACATTACAGAATTAAAGAGGTTTAAATAACGTTCTGTTAAATCAAGCAATAACATAAATATAATGTTTAAAAAATTGATGTTTTGAACATTCCTAGAACATTCAAAACAACTTTTTTTTTTACATTTTTGTAACTTAATGGAAGCGTTAGGGAAATGTTCTTACAACCTAAATTAGCTGGGAGGTTATGTTGTGATTACAAGGTAGCAAGCTGCAAAATGAGGAAAAACTCTTTCACTTTCAACTTTCACTGGATTTGCCAAAGTTTGAGGCATCCAGATTTTTTGGATTGAGGCATTTCTATGGTAGTAAACATAATATTCTTCGGTAGAATCAGGTATTCTGTTTTATGAGAAATAATGAGTAATATTGGTGGGTATTTTAATTACTTTTGATGAAAAAAGTTATTTTATTTCATATTTCAGACCCAAAGTCTGAAACCAGACATTATGCTGTAGTTAAAAGTTCAACACTATTAATTTACTCAAACAACCAACTAATAATAATAATATGCAACTTCTATATACTGATTTAACAAAGGTGGTGACACTGTATACTTCAATAAGTGTTTGCACCAATCTATTTTCAGCTACCCACCCACAATCTGCATATCTTGAGTATCTTGAATATCTGTGTTATTATTAATTTTTGTTTATTTGTATCTTTGGAGGACGTACGGTCTGGACTTTGCAGCTGCAGTATTTATGAAGTGCCAAAACATCACATTCTTCCAAAATTTATGACAAGACACAGAGTTTTTGTCCATTTGTGCATTATTTATGAATGAAAAGAGGTCTTTGTGGATGTTCTCCTGCTACCCAGCTCTCCTTATCAAACAGATATTGTTACCACTGAAATAGCAGCCTTAGAAAAACAACAGCCTGCCAAAAAACTGCCCACAGCCAAGTGGACAGACAGTAGAATATGAGAGAGAAAGAGAGAGAGAGAAAGAGAGAGAGAGAAAGAGAGAGAGAGAGAGAGAGAGAGAGAGAAAGAGAGAGAGAGAAAGAGACAGAGCATATGTACAAGAGCAGGCCTTACAAAAACTCACACGCTATCTCCAATTGTGGCTTCCACCCAGCTATGGGATATCATCTATCAGTGGACAAATGCAGGGACGAGAATGCAGCCTCTCAAATGAAATAATATATCTTTGAAAGCCTACGCCTGCACCAGGCCCAAAGCCCATATATCAAGTCTGGGCGGCTGGTGGATCCGGTCCAGGGGCCATTAACCTTCCACCTGTTTTCCCCCCTGTCCTTCACCACGCACCCCTGCCCTTGGTACCGCTTCTGGGGGCTTTGTTGGGCCCCCTTACCCCGCTCCCCTCCTACTCCCTGTGACAATAACCACACACCACACGCCAATGTAAAGTGACGCAAGGTCCGTGCAGAATAATTTAAATTCAGTGGAGCAGGGACACTGTTACAAATCTCTGCCTGAGTGCCACACTGCTCATGCCGAGGCTGTTTGTCAGGGAGCCCGGCGGCTTGACCTCAGGCCGTTGAAGGGTGGGGAGCAGGAGGAGACGCTGTGACCGGTCAGGTGGTATATGTGGAGATGAAGTGGGAGGGTGATATAAATCGTGAACAAGTTCACAGATCAGGACCGCAATGCCTTATTAATTTCTGCAGATACGAGGGGCCCTGGAAATTACAGTCGCTGACCTGCACCTCTAAAATTGCAGATGGTTAGATTACAAAAAAATGAGAGACAGAAAAAAGTGTTGCACAAGAAATATTAATGCAGGGTAAAATGATTGAAATGGTATCATATATGTGTATGTATAAATAAATAAATTCAATAAATATATAATCATATACTTTATATTTTTTTATTAAATAACATCATGTCCTGTGAAGAAATACTAATGCGTAAAGTGAAAATGTTTACATATATTAGTATGTTGCTGTATACAGTATACATGTTCTCTGTATGCATGGAGTACACAACCTGCTACAGTGTGTTTGCCAAAATGAACAGTAAATAGCAACACACACTGTACGAAACACTGCCTCCAGACACTCAACTTGACCTTCTGTTTTCCAGTGTGATTGAAGGTAATTATAGCCATGATTTTTATTTTGTCTATTTCTTAGTTTTTTATGGCAGTTTGTTATGCAAAATTTAATAATTGTTGATTAGTATTTTCATTTATTGTAAGTATTTTTTCATATTTATTTTAAAATAAATATAATATATTGTAACTGGATATCACTGATGTTTCACTCTGAACACGGCATGTGCAAAAATGATAAACAAAAGTAAAAAAAAATCAAATATATATTTGTATACATTTTAAACATTTCGTATATATATTCCAATATTTAAAATGCCCAACCCAGCCAGACAGTTCATGCTTACCATTTAGAGAATAAACAAGATCTCCGCTTTTGTTTTCATTAACTGTAACACCAAATGTGACAGAGGGAGTCTGAGTTTAATGGGGAACCACCACAACCCAGAACTTCCCCAGTCTCTTGTCCTCTCTCCCCCCATACAGCTGCTTTTCCAATAAGCCCAAACCTCACGGCTGGGTGCGAGCTGAAGAACAAGGCCCTAACACAGTGTTCCTTCGCTTAATGGTAAGCCTGGTATTATCATTCAAGTCACTGTCGAGAGAGAGAGAAAAAAAATGCCCCTAACAGTCTCAGAGCAGCCGTGAAAGAGCAAAAATAAATTTTGGCGCCACATGTGAGTGTATTGTAAGTTTTGCACGGTTGACTTTTATCAGCTTAGAGGACTAAATTTAAGGCAGTACATTGGGGGCTGGTCTGTGGCACAGCATCACCAGTTATTAAGTTTAACCATGTACCCCAGCTGAATTTACGGTTGTATGTTACTGTTATTGCAATGTTCCTAGAACATTCAAAATGTCCTTTGTAGACATTGTGTTAACGTTAAAAATTAAAAATATTTACTTACGTTACTTAATATATTTTTTTTAACTTTGAGAGAACTTTGAGCAAACATTAGCCAATATTCTGAGAATGTTCCCTGTTAGCTGGGACATTGTTTAAGGGCTACAAAGGCTGCAAGAGTTAGCCGAGACGTACAGGGAACCCTCATCAGAACTATGAAGTCTGTGGTGAATCTGTGCAATTTAAAGCTATTGTGTGGCGAGGAAAAGCTAAGCGCGCGCATCCTATCCATTAAACAATGGCCTGCGGTCCACAATGAAAGGGTGATCTCTCAGTGGATGTGAATCACTCTCCACGTCGTGGGGACGGGCAGCTGGCCGAAGAGCCAGGGGAAGAGAATCACGCACAGCAGGTCCATACCAGCTCGTATTGTCTATACAAACACTAGGAAGCATGCATCTGTTTCCCCCCCACCCACTAAACATGACTCCCACCCTTAGCATGACAAACTAGACAGGGATGCTGTTGGCACGCACTTGTAAACACACACACACAAATACACACACACACACACAATGATTCACATGGCTAGCTGAAAAAACATTGTAACACACACTTTTGTATAACACAGAGAAAACAAACATAAAATAAATAAATTAGTTACTAAAATGACAATATTCAAGATGTAGGTTGTGTTATGATTGTGGGAGTTAACTTCTGTACAATATAGTTTAATTATTAGCGATCTATCTGGAAGGTGTCTATTTTACAGAAAGTAACCAACAATCTTGTATCATAATCTTTTTTCTTAAGAAACCTCAGGTAACTAACTTGCTTTTTCTTGTAGCAAAATATTGCAATTTATATATAAAATATATCACATAATAGCTATATATAGATATAATAATATAAGCTACTGCAGATTTTTTGCCCTTTTCCACTTTTCCTAAAGTTTACTGTTTCATCCGCACCCAAGTGTGAGAAATGTCCATCGGAATGTTCCTTTTCGTTTTTGTCTCAACACAACAGTGAGCTCTCTTTAGAGATCTCATCATGACTAAATATTTATGAGAGCTGTAACTTAAGTCTAACTTATGGAAACTAAATCTTTAAACTCTTGGCAGAGGTTTCGCACCCAGCTCTATTACTAGAGAAATTCTTTTGTTCTTACGAGGCTAATAATAGTGTTGTAAATGTAGATATATTTATAGCCGACTCACCACCTTCCCAGACAAGCCTTATATTCGCTTGTATTTCCTGTGTTTATTATATGCGACCCACAGCTCTCCGATGCGCTTGCACTGACAATATTAGCAAATGACTTTTGCTAATAGCGTTTATTAAAAGCCTGCAGCTTTTTGTCTATGGCATTGTGGGATAGAGTACTATACATATATGACCTCTCAACAAGCAGGTCTGTGCCTGTGTATTCAATCCCTGACTGTGTGCTACGAATGCAAAATGCACACACAAACACACACTAGCATGTTGTGTGTGCTAGTTGTGCTAAACTGCTACTCCAGCGCTATTGCTAATGCAAGTGAAGAAATGATATTGTTAATTTTAACATCAGCATGTTGACCGTCAGCATCTACTGACAGATGCTTAACTATGTACCCAGCTAACAGGGAATGTTGGTTAACATTCTCTAAAAGTTCTCTCAAAGTTAGTAAATGTTACTATGTTAGTAACATTTGTTAGTAAAATGTTAATGTTAGAAAAACATTTTTAATGGTATATATCTTACATGTCAAAAAGGGTGTTCTTAAGTTGTTAGTGGAATGTTTTATAAACATTACAACATTAAAAAAGTTGGAATAAAGCTCTTATAGCCAAGCAGTAACTATAATGCTGTAATCTATAAACTGCATGTTTTAAAGGCTCCTTAACTGTCAAAATAGGGTTTTTAATACTCAATGGAAATGTTAGGGAAACAACATAAAATTGTTAGCTAGGAGATCCATTACTTCGTTTACACATGTATGTGGATGCACGGCTCGAAATTGCTTTCTATATAACTGGATCTGAATGAATGTGATGAGAGGCTATTTACTGCAGTTCTCTTCCATTAAATCAGATATATACAGCCCTTTGTCCTGATGTTCCAGCTTTATGTGCACTCGTGATAGATGAAGCATGCTAAAACCCCAACGTTATATGGGATCAACCTCTAGCCGCATTATAAAGCTCTGCGGTTTACAATAACTGTACAAGTATTCGCTAATTTCAGTCAAGAGTGGGTTCACAGCTTCTAGCGTTAGCCATTTTTGGGTGTTTTATTTTGTCAGTGCTCCAGTGTACTTTTAGTGAGAGCACATGAGAGCTTCGCTAATTACAACTTCACTGTTAAGCTAGATCCGCTAATGTCAAATTCGACAGCGATGCCCTTGTCTCTATTAACAACTATTGTCATAAACAATTAGCCTGGGCGTGAACGTAGTCAATACATCAAGGGAAAGCTACTCCACCGCGGCTAAAGGTGAAGTGCGAACACAATTAAAGGTAAATGATACAAACAGCAATTAGCCGTACACAGATGCTAATCCATGTTAAAGTGGGAATAAAACGCTTGAGCTAAAGAGTGCGAGAATAGATAATAAAGCTCTATAGGTAACAGTGTGCCCGTCCAGCTTTACAACAAAAGCTTGAAAATTGATTTCTCTTCAACCACTAAAATTAAGCACCTTGCAGATGCAAATGTGTTGTTAAAATCTAAATGCATACAAAGTTGCACCCTAGTCATGTCTGAATGTTTTACAGTTAAAACAATATTGTTTAAAGAAAAAGTCACGTCTGATTGACAAGCGACACAAACCACCTCGGAATGATTTCAAACAAATGTGACAGAAACCAGGTGCCTGCAAAAACATAGCGGTCTATTGTTTCCTGCAAATATTTATTTTTTTGACATATTCATCTGCTATTCGCTCTGTTTTATTTATTCTTTTTCCAGTCATCAACAATTGTTTAAAATTTCAATAGGTGTGAATGAAGTCACAAACGTCAGTGACTCTATTTATTTTGGCTAGATAAGAATGACTTTCAACAGCATCCCAGTATCAAAACGTTCACAGCGGATGTCAACTGAAGCCAGATGAACATCCATCAACACAATCAGACCTTAGAATGAGTAATACTCATAGTATAATAACTGTATATTGACTAAATGTAAACAACTGCTAAAATCTTTAAGTTTGCGATATATTTCACATACAGTGGCTACAAAAGGTACAGACACATAAGCAACACGTCAAAATATATGAACAGCTCAGCATTATACAAAAAAATATCAAAGGCAGGTGACACAAGTGAAGTTTGTTTGGTTTCAGATTGTGAAGATAATGTGTATGTTGTTTAAAAGACATTTGCACTCTTTCTGGTTGTCAGAAGTCTAAAGATAATTCTGGGAAAGTTCCAGCATCACTTGGTTTTACTATGTAACACAAGGCCATTAATTCGTTTTTAAATGTGATTTTAAGTGTAAATACATTTGAGGGCAGCTGTATAAAACGGCACAGTCTTCAGTATATATGAATTGTAGTTTGTCTCATGAGCGCTTGAATGCAGTTAGAGGAGAACAATAAAGTGCCGTGAGTTCTGAGGGCACAAAATGAATGATTTGATTCTAGTGCTGTCGGATTTCCCAGCGGCATATCAAAACATGTCACGGGATGGTAAAATACAGCGTGTTCACGACCAAAATCTTTCATGAACGCAGACATGCATGAGTTACTGAACCTCACGCACGTCTCGGCCCCATCAATATTTCTGGCAGACAGATATGTATTGTGAAAAAAGGTTAAAACAACTGGCACATAAAAAATTTAAGAAACTACACTGGGATCATCAGATGCTATAGTAACCTGTCGATAATATGTGAGTGCGTGTCAATAAAACTTTCGCAATGTCAACGTAACACACAATGTATTTTTTATGCCATTCCAAAAGTGTTCAAAAATAACCGTGATATTGAGGCAGCCATTATTTATGGAGGCCGATATACTGCTGTAATTAGCTGTCTGGTCAAATGGCAACATGTTTTATTCATATTTATATGAATTTATATTTATTTATTTATCATTTAAAAAACTAATTGCTTAATCTTATGCCAAAAGACTATTGTATGGTGCCAAGTGGTTGAATGTATAATGCTGCTCTACACAATAAAATGTTTTCACAAATTTGTATCCACAGGCAAAGCCCTAGTGCAAAAATGCCCTTACAATATATGACATGCAAGACCAATCTTGGCATATAATGTATCATCAAAATACATTCAAACAGTTACGTACCTTCAGTTCTCGGAAGAAGATGCTGCTTCTGGCCCACTCAACGATGGAGAACAGTGTCTGGTCGGCCATCTTGCACATGAGGCCGAAGGTGTTGAGTTTCTCATGCTTGCCTCGACTGGCCTGCTCTTGCTGGAGGTACGCTAGGATCTTGGCTTGCACCTGAGGTTCATCCGGCTCGCATTTGAGTAGCTCCACCACCAGGTGGGGGAAGGTGGGTGGAGATCCACCCCCGTAGGACTCTACGTATGGGTAACCCATGAGGGACTCCGGCGAGCTTGTGTAAGGGTCGGGGTACTCAGACTTTATGGTGCGGCTTTGGAAGTGACCATATGCCTGGTAGCCCTGCAGGCTTCCGGCATGCGGTGGCATGGCCATGCTGACCGGCGAGGTGACGAAGGGGCTGCGGTCAAAGTCTGCAGGTGGAAGTCCTGCACTGGAGGAGCTGTGGTGGTGGTGATGATGGTGGTGGTGATGATGGTGGCTCAGTGGAAGCCCCTTGGAGGCTGAATGAATGTTCTGGATGGCAGAGGTAATGGTGAGGTCAGCTGGGACTGTTTGCATGACTTGTGTCATGGCCTCCAGTTTGAGTCCATTGGCCCGGATCAAGGCTTTCTTCTGTTGCTTGAGGGCCCGGTCTCGCTTGTACATGGGGCCGAACTTGTTGCGTCCACCCCTCATTCGATCGGCCCTCACAGCTTAAACAAACCAAAACAGTGAGATAAGTTAGATCATGAGTCAATTCAAAAGTAAAGCATAAAAGCAGTCTGTCTTTTAAATGTATACGCCCTATAAACTCTGTAAACAGCAGTGTTGTAACCAATCAGGAAACTAGCCAATCAGAAATATTCTCTGCCTGTGCACTGTGAACTTCAGGTGTGCTGACATATGGTTTGTTAACATGTCTTTGGGGGGTGGGGTTTGGGAGAGAAGGTGTGTCAATGAAGTTACCATTGATAATATATGGATTACACTCATTGTACACTTTTACAGGGTGGTTACTTATTAGCCAACAGCAATCATTGTAATTTTCACATGTAAATGTTATGACCTATGGCATTGGTTTGTGTTGTGACTCATGTCATCTGTTAAAGATTAGACCTAGTTCAGCATAATCAATCTACACACTTTACAAAGGAACTGTGCTAATGATTCGATTGTACACCAAACAAAGTAAAGTAGATGAGGTAATCATTATGGCAAATAAATGAAGTGTGCCATTGCCCAATAGCAGCCCAGATCCCCACCACAGGGCAGTACACTTCACTTTAGCAGCTGGGTCCCATGTTAATTATTTATGCGTAATTATTTTTCTTTTGTGCTCCAGGTTTTTAGCAGGTACATGGCTGGAGGTTCCAACTGTGTGTTAAACCCATGCCGGTGTATGTGTAATGCACAAATTTGGAGACACTCTCTCAGATGGGGACTTGACTGGCGTGAGCACGCTCATTAGGCCCTCCAATATATCAAGAATGCTAGATCTTAAAAAAAATAAAACAATTAAAAGGAAAGGCCCGGTCCAACAGCTGCCTGGGGAGTGATTTTAATGGCCCTTGTCACAGTGGTGTGTGTGCGGTTATCACTGTGATGTGATTGATCCGGCGAGAGAGGAGGTGAGTGTTGCCACGGCGATCCTGCTGCTAGCATCTGTAACATCCTAGCAAATGATCATCCCTAAGCAACTTGTGGTGAGATGTTTTTTCTATTTTTTTGTATTTTGGGGGAAATGTGGTTCTTAAAATGTATCCAATGAAAATTTTAAAACGTTGCAGTAAGTTTAACTATTAATGATTTCAGAGCAACAAGGTAATTAACGAGCTTGAAACTAATAGCCGGCCCTTTTGGGAAATCACAATTAGATGTAAACCTGTGACTCAAACGCATGTTCATACCCCCTGCAACCCAACACCCCCCCACTCATGCATATACACGTTTACACGCATTCTGTGTGTCTCACACCATCCCCCTTTTCCTTTATGTCCTCTGATAGAGTTTCTTTTTTCTCACGGCGTCTAATTAAATAAGGTTATTTACATGCATGTCATACTGAGTTTTTTGGCCCAAACAGTTGAAGGTTTTGTGGAAAGCACTGGAGCTTTGTGCATGTTTCTGGATATATTCAAAATATTCTAATACCATAGTAATCTTCTTAATGTTTTTGTTGTATATTGTATGTTTGCAGTAATTTTCTGTGTGCATCAAATACCTGGATGACCTAATACATTAACTTAAATGGTCAGTATACAACAGAGTGATGTATCCCACAATGCATTGTGATCAACCTGGCCTTTCATTTCCAATGTGAATAATGAACCAATTTTTATCTCAGCTTGTTTATACCCATAAACGTTAATGACATTTAATCTTACATAAAATTGCATTAAATTTGAAATAACTGTTTTATTCGCCAAGATGACTACACGGCAACTGCTAAATTAAATGTGCAACCTGACGAGGTCATGTGACCACAATAAAGCATGTTACTGTTTCATGTATATTGTGGAATAATGCCTGCTGTTTCACTTTCTGTTTTATAAAACTAGTGTGCATTATACTATGCAATATTTAGTAAGTAGTCAGCTAGTACTTCATTCAGAACACAGCCTTTTTCTTACAGGCAGTCATTCCTGTTTTGAGCATCTGTACACATGTAAGCATTCCTACACTGTATATATGCGGTTGACATTTGTTTATGAGTTTGTATGTCTGTTGTGTAAGTCTGTGCTTTTGTTGCCCGCTTCTAGTGTATCTGTGTGACTGATAAAACCACTTTGTGAGTTATTCAAACCGCTTGCGGAAAGCAATTGCCTTGGTAATAAAAGCAGTTGGCTGATCTAATTTGCTTGAATCGGGAGTCAATCGCTGTTGTGTTTGTTTGTGTGTACGCCGTGTCTCCGCAGACGGGGCCCGTCTGAGCAGATTCAAGCGCTGCTTATGGTCTGATTTATGTGTGCTTAATATACAGGAATATTAAGCGTTGCTTGGGCGAGATTCCCTGTCCTATCACAGGCATATGAATGCCTCCCCTGGCCGGCTTCTGACACACAGTTTGTCATGTCCGCCCGAGCTGTACTCTGAAAGCGCGCAGTTCCCCGCGCACACATGAATAGCTATGATACCTATGCATAAGTAATAGCACAGCTAGCTGCCTCCACCACGTGTGCTAGCCCAAAAAATGACAAAGTGCGGCAGATGTTTTTGAATATCTGTTGTGGATCTTTGGCCAGATCCTCTGATTCATCAAGGTTCTTAATATGGATAGCAGACCTTTGATGAAATCAAAACTATTTTACGCTTGACTGAGCACAACACTGCACCCAACTGGAATAAATAAATATACGGGCGAGACTGTTTCGCTTCATCTCAACTTCCCCAGCATCATCTGCCGTGATGCTAATTATATGAAAGTAAAAAAGATTTATTTCACTTAATCCTAAACTTATCAACAAATAAATAGAGGAAAGCAATTAAAGACCTTTCTGTGAAGGCATAACATTTAAAACAGATCTCCCATGATTTTTGGGGAACTTTCTTTTGTTATCTGTTTAGATAATGGAGCTTCCATGGAGACATGGAGAACCGCTTGTCTGTGTCACGCTGATATGGACTGAACAGTACATATGGATGATATGTACTGTTTTGCTGTTTGCTTGTTCACTGATGCCCTCAGATCTGCCTGCTGAAAGCTTTTGATAATACACTATAATACATAATAAATCAGTTGTATAAAACTTAACTGTTTACTTATATATTTATATATATATATATATATATATATATAAATGCACAAGACCTAGTTGTGCAAATAAGATTAAGAATACCATATGATACCATATAATATTAAAAATTTTTGCTATACCTTTAAAAAAACCTCAAATACTCAAAGTTTCACATATTCGAAAGTTAAGCAATTTTATAATATTATGTTACAACATAAATAATTATGATTGTATCATAAGCAGTAATTTGGTTTTATAAGAGTATGAACAAAATTTAGTAGTGTGGTTTGTATTCAAAACACTATTTTGGCTAACGTTTTCCATTTCTGCAGCTTTCCTGAGGAGTTACAGTGATCATATCGAGCCTGTGGGCAGTATTAGCGAGCGCTCATCTCTTCGGACGGATCTGACAGGGCGCTGGAGGGCCTTGCGTCCTGTTGCTAGCATGTGCCAGCAAATCAAAGCTGCCCGGCTATAAAACGACAGTGCTGGAAATTCTGCCCTCCAGCTTTTAAACAATTAACAGTCATCAGAGCCAAATATCTACAGACTTAGAGAAACAGATTTAGGAGAATCATGCGGTTATCGTATAGAATTCCTAGACGTAGCAGGAGAAATGCAGGAAGTGACTGACAAGGTTTCTTACCCTCCAGTTTCATGCCGACAGTGAGGCACTTTTGAAACCGGCAGTAGGGGCAACGTTTCCTCTGGGTCTTGTCTATCTGACAGCTCTGATTCTCTATACATGTGTAACGTTTGTTGTTCTGCACCGTTCTCTTGAAGAAGCCCTGCAGAGAGAGGTGAATTAAGATGTCAAACTTTTGACCCCGGTGTTTGTTAATGTGCTGTTCAACCAAGCACACACACAACACACACACACATCCATGAGCACAGGAGGAGGTGGTACACACACTGACACACAAGCAGACCTAAATAAAAGTAGAGCCACGGGCTTAGAAATTCTCCCTCAGCAGTCGCCGCTCGCTTGTATAAACACAAACACACATGCCTACACTCACCCACACAGAAACTGACACACACACTGACGTGAACAAACAGAAATACAGGCTGTGGTTGGAATGAAACGGATTTAGAAATGTGAGATGTCTACCACGTATCATCTAACCTGAGTGGACATGCACAACTAGGTTGGACAAAATAACCCACTGATTTTAAGACGCTGTCACTTTAAGTGACCCTGTTGACATGTTCTGGAATATAAAGGTCCATAAATGTTCTTTGATTTCAGTGTTGAGTATTTAATAATGTTGTACAAAAGAACTGTCAGTCCAAGAGGGAAATGTGAAACAGTATCTTTCCACCGAAAGCTTTATATTTAGAGCAAATGCAAACATTTTATCTTATCTTCAAAGTCAGATCATTATATATACTTTTACTAATTTTGTACTGGACACCATAGTTTTTCATTTAAACCTTAAAATATATAGGCATAAACTCTTCAAAAATGTATTAAAAATTACTCTGATCCCATTATTCATACTGCAGAACCAAAAAAAGCACCTGAAAAAAATCCAATAAATTATATACATAATTTAAAGAAGTAGGATTACAAGATTCCACCTGCAACAGTTCTGAATTCATTTTCAAAGCAAGAGAGAATCAAACAAGGAAAGGTATTAACTTATTCTTGATCAGCACCGTGGGGAGACTGCCCCATTTAAAACTGAAAGGATCAATATTGCCCAGAGCTCAACAGATACATGCACACATGCTCATAATATCATAGTGCATAGACCTCATATAGTGCATAACCTTGAATCTAGCCTTCATTTCATTAAAACAAGTCACATTTACAAGAACTATGTAAGGAATGACAAATATCAGTTACATACACCATACTAAACAACTCTGTAAAAATGATTTTAAGTAATATTAAACTATTTTTAGTAAAATGGTCCTAACTAAACCCCTTAATCTTACGAATCAGTAAGCAAATCAGTTACAACATCTTTCTGGGTAAAAATATAAAAATTTGGGCATAAGAGAGAGGTAATCATTGCAAATATGTTCTGAATTTTAGATGTTGCCATTGCTCTATTAAAACCTAAAAACACATTTAAATAGCAAGTAATTTTTTAATGATGTCTGCTACAGAATTCTGTTGACAATTAAAGAAGAAAACCTTTTAATACATCATCTTGAGCACAAAACATAAAACAAATCAGTGTTTGTGTGTGTGTTCATATGGTAGTGTGTGAGACAAAGAAACTAGATTTGCCAAACTGTCCATACAGTTTCCGAGCTTAGAGTTCATGTGTGACTGATCACAAACCTCTGACGGCATCCAAAAATAAACAGCCCAGCAGATTTCTGTTGCACAATAACTAAATGATTTCACCCAATCAAGATATTTATGCTCGTACAGCCCATCATAAAGTCAACACATCATAATATACTCACAAATAACTGACAAGTCCAAACAGAACTGACTAATAAACAAACAACAGATTTTGGAAACTGGGTGATAAATTAGTGAAGTAGGTGAACTATGTTATACACACCTTACAGCTTTCACAGGTCAGTAACCCATAGTGATACCCAGACACCTTGTCTCCACACACTGGACACATCTCATCCAAGTCTTCATCGTAAGAGTAGTCCATCATTTTAAACTGGGGGGCTGAAAAAAAACAAATATCATTACACATTTTTGTTAAACATAAATATGTACTGTCCACAGTTTAATTAGAAAATTAATTACATGTCTGATCATTATAACTTACTCATTATCGTAACTGCGCTTTAAAAGCTCTGTAAAGGATGACCTGCTGCACAATTTTTATTTTAACCGTCTATCCCAAATTTTCTACGTGTAGCTTACAATTTGGTAAATAAATCTGTTTTAAAAAAATCAACATGTGTGCGCCCTCTAAAACATTTGCATTAAAACTGAATGTTTTACCGTGTACGCAGTTTGGGGGGAAATATGAGTGTCTGTGGGACATAGCAGAAGCTTCGGTGTGGAGGATGGTCGCAGACAGAAGAAAACTTCAGTTTCAATCTGGTTAATATTCATGATGGATAGTAAATTGGTGTGGGAGCGCGAGAGACGCTGCTGTCTCGAGCTGAAGTGGAACGTTTAGCCACAAGGCGAATAAAAGCAAAACAACATGTAAATTTAAGAGCCTTTTGTGCTTCCAAAATATACTGTATCATTTGTGTTTTGCATCCCTGAGACTATTCTTCTTTATCCAAAGGGTATAAAGAGGATATTTCTTTTAATTGTAATTATTTCCTCTTAATATCATTCATTAACATTTAACATGAAGCGGTGCAGTTTGGAGGAGCTTTGAAGAGAAGCATCAATTTTTACACCAAACGTAACGTTATTTTAAGACCTTCCAAATGATTTTTTTATTCCATAGAAAAGAATGAGCATTTCGCTCAAAACAGACATATCTGGTGTCTGGTAAACGAAATGCGTTCCCTTTAAAACTTTTAGGGTAGACCAAACGCATTCATATTTTCGTTTATCATCTACCCTTATTTCGCTAATACAGTTACAAGTTTATGATTTATCTGTGCCACGCTGGCGTATTTTTATTCTTTTTATCCTTCATTTTATCAGAGCGCAACAAGTGCTTTGGAAATAGTATTACTGTACCATCACATACTGTATGTGCAACAATTTCGCAAACATTACGTTGCGTTTCCATAGTTGCAAATTTCGAAATTTAAGCAACATTTCAAATTTAAATTTAAATTTGAAATGTTTTAGAAAGATTCGAATTCTATAACGGCTCTTTCTGACGCGTGACGGAGTGGCATAAAGTGGAAGAGTTTTTATTTCAATTATGAATGGAAACATAACATTATTTTAAAGGATTACAGTAAACAGAACCATTTCCACAAACATTTCACGTTCTCTCACCTGGAAGGTCTTTCTGCACTTGGGAAAATGCATAAATTGTCCTCGGTGTGCTTTATTTAAATGTATTCCCTGATCAAAATAGTAGAGCAATAATTAGTCTGCTCCAGACAATTACACGCCCGCAGCTAAAATTCAGTCATATTCCGTTAATATTGCCGGCTTTGCCTTTTAAATGTTGAATATTTGGACTAGTAACAGATTTATGTGTGGTGTAAATCTGTGCTCTGCCACATTCATTATTACATTTCGTTTCCTCCTCCTGTTTGAAATAATAAGAAAATCATTGGCAGGTGGCCCAAATCATTCACTTAATTTAAGTCTCAAAATAATACACTGTTTATTACTGCACTGATTTTAAGACAATTTTATGACTCATTTATTTTAAGGCAACTCCCAATTGCATCTGTTTAAGTGGGAGTAATTTGAACCGCTTAGTTGGAACGCTAAACTTTTTTAGTACAGCGTGTTCAAATTATGTTTCTGTCATTTACTTGTTAACAAGGTTGTACTGATTTAAATGTTACGATCGCACAGATTCGTGTAAATTTGACGTTTTAACCATAAAAACCACCGTATTTCATTTTTTGTGACACGCATGCAAAATTAGTTACAAACCGTGCGACTCGATGTTATATTTGTTGCACGCAACTTTACGCGCTGTTCGTAAGAGGTCACTGGCAACAAATGATCTGACAACTGTTTCAGACGAAGGATCTGGGGCTTCTTTTGGCTTCGCGTAATGATGTGCATAAACGATAGCCCCTGAGGTGCACGGCGCAGATTTAGTGTGACATGAGCGCTTACCTTGCATGTTTCCAGGCATATGCCCCTGTTCCCCATGCGATCGAGAGAGTCCGAGAGATTCTGACTCGACTTTAGGCAGCATGACAGCTCTGCTGAGCCGATGATGAGCACGCGCTGCTCCGTCCGGTGGTCCGCCTGCGCGCGAGAGGAACACCAGAGGACCTCAGAAACGGCGTCCAAACGTCCGAGAGAAATCCTGCGCGTACGGATACACTTAAGAGGCTGACTTTACCCGCCCTCGCCCTGTTAGTATTTTTATAAGCGCACCGGACAGCTGTGTACATTCATTTTGAAGACGCTTTATAGGCAGCCTGTACTATATATGTAGGGATATCTAGCGAATGAAAACTAACACCACTACCCGGACCGGCGAGCGATTAAACTGATCTGGACGTCGGCTGCTCTTGCGGCTATTATGATGCTGGTCTTTGAACCGGAGTGCGCGAACTGTCGGGAACTTTGCGCGGGCCCCTCCTCCTCCGCGCGCGCTATCTGTGATAATGTCAGAGATGTGAAGTTCAAACCGCTCCTCGCCGCTTTGTTAACGCCGCACCGACGACGTTTCCACCAATCGGCGCCGCGATCGGTGCGCTGGCGTCACACGTTCGACCAATCACACTCGGCGGGAGTATCAGCGCGTCTGCACCGTTCGCTTGCGCGTTGACAGCTGTTTAATAAAACTTACCGCGGAGCTCAAAGCGGCGGGAAACAAACAAAATCATTATAGATGAACATTACGAGGCACGCGCCGTCGTTAACGGGAGCACCGGGAGGTACGTGGTCGTGTGCCAGCGGGTCAGGTGTTTGTGTGTTAATATTATTAAAATGTGCTTACTAGGATAATCATGTGCTACTGTAGGCTATAGAGAATTTAATGACAAGCGAAGCAAAATTATTATTACACGAGATCATTATTAAAAGTGACTTTACGTGATTTATATGCGATATATATACTTGTATACGAAATATACTTAGTGTTATCAGTATGATATTGAACTGGCGTGTTTGAGGTAGAGTTCGCGGAAAAAGAGAAAAAAGTTAAGACATTAGGAGAAGCCTTGGGTGGGTCAATAAAATAAATGTGCAGTTAAAAAAATAACAGTTTTATTATAATGCCGTTTAATGCGCATATTCTGTGAGTATAATGTAAAATAAATGATGTGAAGAAATCTATAAATAAATGCTGACATAAAAGTAGTCTAAATTTAATGCCGTTCCGTGTGCATATAATGGCAAGTAATAAAACCATAAATCTGTTATACAAAATCTAATTGTATGATAGCACTGCCAGCCAGACTTTACGAAATTGTTTGGCACATGTAGACATAATATTTACATAATATACGCCAGCCAGAAAATCAACACACAAACTCACACCTATTTGTAAAACGGTCGTGATTAAAAACTCGTTTAGGGTTTTTGTTTCCATTCTTTTGACGTCTAGATGACACGTTGTTACCTTCATGTTTTAAATATTTAACCAATCAAAGTTTAAATATTTTTCTGCGGTCGAACTTTTTGAGCTGAAACAGTAAACTTTTGTCCTAAATGTTGGCTTTAAAGACAAAAGTTTTTTATATGTTGTAAATTCGTGTTAGAAATATAGGCGTATAAGCTATGCTCCGAATAATAGTAATAATAATTAACAAATTTCTGAATAACAAATTTCTTATTGATACTTCAAAAATGTATGTATATATATATATATATATATATATATATATATATATATATATATATATATATATATATATATATATATATTCCCCTATTTTTCCGCTAGACTTCCGTCTTATCTGTAACGAAACAGCCCAATCAAATGTCTTACAACCACGTTTATATGGTTGCATGCAATTCAAAACACATTGTATCCTGGTTTAAAAAATAAACTAATCGTAAAAGCTTAAAGACGGTAACAGAACCTGCAATAAGGGCGTTAATAAAAAAAAAGAAATTCTTTAACAGTCCAATGCAAAACATCTTTTAAAGCCATACAAAAAACAACAACAATAATGAGCTTCTAACGCGTCATCTAATACGAATTTAAATAAATAACAACCACGATTGAACGTCCTAAATGTAGAGTCACTGACAGCTCATATTCTTAGACATAATGTTGAATATTACAATGAAGTGTAATGAGCAATATTAATAATAATGAACAGTATCATGAATAATACCAGCTAACTGTCTCTTGACTGCAGGTGTATATGTAAACAATCTTATAGCTTTTATCAGAGCACATAGACTGAACAGTAAACAACTTAATTTTTAAATATATTGTATTACTTACCCAAATCTTTACTGGAGTCAGATACAAATTCACTCTCAAAACTAGTGAACATTGTTATATAGATCAATTACATAGATCAACAGCAGGCTGTCCACCAGAACAGTTGTCTGAAACTACATCCCATTAAAGTTTTCCATCAAGATCAGACTTTTAAACTAAAGATCCACTTTCCTTCCAAAGAATTGATGTCTTTTTGATGAAACCACCATCCTGGCATCTCTCTCTTTACTTTCACACAAACCACTCACCCCCCCACCCCACCATGACCTCCGCTAAACCTGAAGTCATATCTCACCTAATCAACAATATTCAAAACTCCTGCGGCTGATAGGTTTGTGGAGATCACGTGGTGTTAGACAGATTGATAAGAGCCAGTTATAAAGTGACACAGACAGATAAGCTGCATTGGACAGATAGTACTAAAGGAATGATTAACCGGTGAAGAAGAGAGTTAAAACTCTCATACCCACCAATGAGTGAATAGAATAGGTAAGGTGGTAAAACGCAAGATCAAAAGAACACATCAACAGGTTGATACAGGGCCACAAACTTTGAACTACGTCTATGAAACACCAGCACACACAATTTGCCTGGTTTATTGTTTTTGTGAGTATCTGGATAGGCATGTGTGTGCGGCAGGATTCAGTCTGTTATGAGTTTAATGTTTAAGAGGCTTTTATTATCATAAACATAAGACATTGGATATGTTTCAGGATGTAGGTTCAGTGAGGTCATCCACACTTCCTAAAGGCAAACAAACTTCTTACATATATTGAAAGCATGCATACACTGTTTTTATTATTATATTAACATAAAGATTAAATCTAATATTTGAGAAGCTGGTTTAGTGGTTTTGACTATATTAGGGCCCATATTTTGAACAAGTTAGTTGCATTTTATTATTTCCATTTAGTATTGATTTTTGCTTCTGTCTGTAATCCAATCAGAACAGACCTGCAGTTAATTTTTGGGTTCACAACACACAGTTAAGAACTGCTGCTGTATAAAATGTGTCCTGATAAACAAATATATACCCTCCAAAATACATTCTTTTTTAATTGTTCTTTTCTTTTTGTTTCACTTGATGTACAACATTCAACAAAAAAGCAATTTCAGGCAAGGTGAGGGGCAACAATGCCATCTAAATTTGGCACCAAAGATAAAGAGTTCTGGACAAGTGGCCCAGCAAACAGAGGCCTGTTGACTGAAGTGAAGGGACCTAATGACCCCCGTATCACTGCCTCATGGCATCTACAAGGGAGAAGACAACAGAGTGTGGCTGTCTTGACTACCATAAGTGGATGAGCACTGATAACAGAAGAGGTACCTGAGAGCTTTTTGCTTACCACAGAGATTACCAGCCCACAGAGGCTCAAAGCTCGGGGATTTGTCAATTTAACCCCTGTCCCCGTTTGCCTTTTTTCTTTCGGCCGTATTTTACGACACTGGAGGGACCCCGGCACTAAACACAGATCTCTTAACAGCAGAATAAAACATGTTAAGTGTATCGTGTCTAGGGGTCAAGGTTTCAGTCGCTGAGGAGAGGGGTTCAGGAGCTAATGAAACCAGGATTTCGCACCCGAGTCATGTCCACGCCTATAGACATGTTTATGAAATGTGTGTAATTTCAAAGCTGCAGTTATGGGGAAGAAAGCTAAAGGGCGTGAGACACCCAGATTCAATAGATGTTTCCTGCCTGTGACAACACTGCGCTTTGCTTTGTTTAGTATTAGCTGAGTGAGAGGAGTGTGTGTGTGTGTTACAAACCTGGCTGTAATTATGAGAGCCAAAGTTTTGTAAAAGTCCTCACAAATGTGGAAACCTTGTTTTGTTGACCTTCCCTAGCCATCATCAATGAACAGTAAGGATCAAGGGATGACCAAGAGAGACAGACGTTCACTGGTGAGAGTTCAGACAGAGAATGAGTGTTGTCCGGTATCGTCAGGAGAGTAAATAGATCCAGAGCCTGGGAAAAGACTGGGATGGGTGCCACGGCATTTCTGAGTCATGTGGTCCTCTTATCATGTTTGTATCATGTTTTTACCTGCAATGTGTTTACATTAGCATTCCTCCACTGTATTCTTGCAGCTTGACGCCCCAGCACGCATGTTCCCAGCTAAAGGAATGTCCGAGATCGGATCTGTCCTCTCCGTGTTTAATTAAACCCCATATGTTTTCCTCGGTTCCTCTACTTGTCCTCTCTGGCGGAGGGCGAAAAAGAGAAAACATTGTATCACTGCTAGATCCATTAGCAGGTCAAGCAACAGTCATTGTTCATTGCTTCCTATATGCTTCTATTTTCAAGAGCTTCGTGGAACAATAGCACTCTGCGGTTCTGTCAGGTGTTTGCAGTGGCTGCGAAAACCAAAACAAAGCATGCGTGAGGCTGCAACAAAACACATTAGAGCTCAACTAGGCAGAACTGCAGGCTGACTAGTCTGAACCACGACACAAGATGTCAGGTTTGATCATAACTCTGGAGTTTAATCATAACTGACAGATGTCTGAAATGCACAGAATTAAAGTGAGGAAGGTGAGGATTCTTTCAGACTGAACATATGGGTAAACAGGCTGAGGGAACAATGTAAATTGCTATTTAAGGATGGTGTGTGGCTTGACTTGGTAAATTTTTTGTCCTTTGTCAATTTTTGTATGAAGACATACTATTAAGTGTGTAACAGTATAGCTGTTACTTTTAGCTTTAGCTGATCTGATCCATAAAATAAAAGATGTAGCCTAATAATATAATAAATAATGATAATTTTAAATGAAATGTTAAATGTTTTGATTAAATTGTGGTTAGTCACCTAGAATTTAACATATTGAGCTGTGGTGTTCATGCGGGTGACACAAGTTCAAATCTGGCTTGCAAAATGTTTCCCAGTCATGACACCTCTAATCATCCCCAAACATTCCCAATCGTCTTCTCTTTACTATATTATAATGCATTATGTAATAGTATTATATTATAAAGCTACAGACTGAGAACAGACAGATCTATAATGATTTCCAAATATTCTGTTACAACAGTTCAACCATCCACATTGTTTTCACTTTCTTAAAACGCAGCTGTGTTTGAATGAACTGAATGAGCACTGATAGACTGCCTGTTCGCCTCTTCCTGACCCCTGAGCAGGGCAACAGCCGCCCATACACCCGCCCCATCAGCACCCAATGAGCCGGCCTAGCAGAGCAGAAAGGCAAACCTGAGCCATCTCACGCTTCTACAATAACCCAATCTACCAGCTTACTAATGACTCAGAACTAATAGGAAGCTACTAGAAACCTCTCTAGTCTTATTCATTCACATGAAGGAAACATTAAGATATTCTTTCTTGTTGCCTCCCAAGGACTCCCACTGCACAGCCCTACAAGGGCAATTATCACCCTGCCAATATTGTAAATCCATTCTGTCATTTTCAATGATATCTGCTTGTGTCAACTGTAAGGTCTAATAAAAGCTAATTGCACATAACAGCCCTGGATCAATATATCAGTCAGGGAAGGTGGCAGGACATGCCCTGTTATGAGGCTTGCAAAGTGTGCAGGCAACAAGCATTTGTGCATTATTAGGTTCCTTGTTTGCATTTCGTCTTGATTGTATCGAGAATCTATTTAAGCATGCATAAACAGCTTTTAAAAGAATTTATAAAACAGGTGATTCTGGTCCTGGATGTTGATTGGTCAATACATTCAATCTGCGCTAAAACATGATGTACTAACAGTTATGATGTGACACCTGATCACTTATTTACTGTATATAACAATACACAGCACCTATAGAGGACAACTACAGTATGAACCATGAAATATTAATAACTAAAGATGGGTCATGATGGTCGACTAGTCAGCTATTACAGCCATACTTATGTACTTGGACCTTTAGTGTTGAATAAACTATATCTTTTAATGAGTTTGTTAAAACAATAAAACAATGTCTGAAAGAAAATTTGTTTGATATAAAAACAATGGAATCAAAAACAACATATCAAACCAATGCACTCTAATCTGTTATATTTTAAAGATAGATTTGCATTTACATGTATGCGTTTGGCAGACACTTTTATCCAAGGCAACAGTACATTCAAGTTATTCAAATTATACAATTCATCAGTATGTGTGTTCCCTGGGAATTGAACCCACAACCTTTTGGCCAATAACACAATACACCCAAACAGACACTGCAAATTAGCCTGTAGCCATGATTATATTCACAATATAGCACACCTTGAGCATCTTATTGCATAGTCAAACCACAGTCCCAGTCTCAGCATTAAGGAATGATTGGTGACTTGCTGAAACCCTGTGACCTCGTCCTGAGGGACGACTTTCTGTAGCACTCAGACAGCCTTTAGTCATCTTCTTTTTGTCTGTTCATAAAGGGTCACTATTGTGCGGGCTCAGGTCCAGACTAATGCATCGCAAACATGTCTACCTAACCATTAACACAGAGCTACTGTTTGAACAGTGCGACACACTGGAATGGCATTTACGGTGGTGGGCTGTTTTGATAGGGGAAAATCTTCATCAATTAGCTCTGTACACTGTCTGCTTTATTCTCTTTCCAGGGTGGAGTGTGTGTGTTAGACAGAGAGATACAGTTTGCCCTGCATTTAATGGCACTCTAAGTTAAGAGCCGATCATTAACCCATTAGAGTAACGCGCCTCTCTGTGGAGCTTCTCTGAGTCGGCGGTGTCCTGGGAGATTTGCTTCTCCTGCTTGCTTCATAGCATTTACTGTAAACCTGTGAGACACAGGGGAGATGTTGAGAGACATCATAATGTCTTGTGGTCGTCTTGGGGCAGAGCCTTGCTCATTACAAGAGGTGTTAACAGCTGAGGTGGAACTTAAGTGTTTATATGTGGTTGACACAAAACATCTTTTTGGAACAACATCAACAATTTATTGTAATAATATGAATTTTGATTGAAACATGATATTTTGATATATGATAAAGTATTTTATGTTCTGTAACTGTAACCATTTTATTTTTAATCATCTTTTGGCCTTTGTCTTTTACAAGTTGATTTTGGTCTGACAAATGAATTTTTCAAAAGAACAAATTCTGTGTTGTCTCACGAATAATATTATGGCAATAAAACCTGCATGCAAATTAATGCATGATGCAGTTTGAAATAGATGGAATACAGCACGGTGGAAAAAGTGTTTCCAAAATGTTATTTAATGGTTTTATATAGCGTTTATAAGACCATAACTGGAGCTTTTTAACTGAGTATAAGATTTAATAACATATTACAGAGAGATTACAGGATTTGAATCACTTTCTACACATTACGTGCTGTGGAAAATGTACGTTTTGATATGTATATCAAAAATAGACTTTTTCCAATTGGCTTAGGCAGAAACCTCACATGCTTATATAAAGTAAACCGTATCATATTCTCTTCTTCATAGAGTCTCATGCTATAAAGCCGCACTATTGACATCATGTCATTAAAGGTCTGTGGGGTTGTATTTGTTTTGGCCCAAGTGGACAAGCACTGCGTTGACGATCACCCTTATTTCTTCCTTCTCTCCGCAGTCTATTCTTCCTGTTTGGCAGCACACCCGTTCTCCTCCATCTGGATTGGTTCCTGAATCAAACATGCGTCTTTAATTTGGACTCACGAGAAAAACAGTCACATTTCTCCCTCAGGTTCAGATCCCTGACATGACAAGTTCCTGACACTAGACTGAGATGTGGTTGCCCAACAAACGTCTGGATTTGACGGAAGTTTGGACTAAGTATTTAGGCGAGCTCATGTAAATTGGTTCTAAAGGGCAATGCTTGGCGGAGTGGGGTAACATGGTCGAAAAGGCAGCAGAGAGGGCTTTGTATATTTTCAGAGCAGTGTGGCTGTTAGGAACAGATTTAGGTAGCGTGAGGAGGACCACCCATGTCCTTTCTCTCCAGGAGAGCTCCACCACCATTAATTAGAGCCATTCTCAGAGGTCGATTCTGTGGCCGGGACACCTGTGAACTCAGAAGAGGGCCATCACACACAAAATGGGCCCTGAGTCAGTCTGGAGCAACAGTGGTCAATAAAAATCACTTCCAGCTCCTGCAGACACCCAGAAACCATCCACATCCTGCATGTTATTAATTTTTCTCTACATTAGGGCAACTCAAACCCATGCTGTGCCTAGTGCTGTTGCTGATGTTACCGAAACGTGATTTTTTTAGATTTGTTTTTGAATGTGTGATTATTGTCTTAATGTGTAATGTTCAAATGTACAGGGACAAAGTTATACCTTTTTTATTAGCGTCTGTAATTTCTGGTGACATGAGTGACAAGCAATCATTGGTTCCCCTCCAAAATGTTCATTTTTAGCCATTTCTTGTCACAAAAACAGAATAACTTACAATCTTATTTCACTCGCAATATATCTCATTTTGATTTCATATCGCCATGGCCAGTTATGCAGTCCGTCAATAACATTAGGGCATTCAGCAGCAGAAACGCCTACAATCAGCTAACCATACAGCGACCTGGTGACCGCCAGCAATAAAATCACTGTCATTCTGAGCAGGGCTTGAACATAAACGTTGTTCTTCACAAAAATCCAGGCCTCCAGGTCTTCTGTCCAACCTGCTGATGAAATGAATGAAATATTTTACTGGAATCCAACGAGATATAAATGGGGGTTCAATCTCTGAAGCCTTTAACAGGGATTTTGAGGTGTTTTGCTTCATGTGGATACCAATAAATCTGTCACCCACAGAGATTCGTCTCCCGCCCTCTGGAGGGAACAAATTGTGGCGTTCGGGCATGGTGTGGGGGAGAGAAGTGACCTGTCAGAGCGCTACATTCATCACCAGGACAAAACGCTCGCGATTCTTACTGCTGACGGCCAGGAACCCTTTTACTAAGCACATTCAGGAGATGTCGGCTTTTGAATATTTTCATCTAATCAATACACCTATTTGCAAAGCGATGTCAAGACCTCTGGGCAGAAAGACATGAGAGAAGGGCAATATTATGTTCCAGGCTTAATGATTTGATTTAAGTAATTGTAATAAGAGGATGTATGGCTTAATTTAAAATGTCAAATTACTTTTTCATTACCTGGCAAGTTTAACAATTGAACAAAAGCATATACACGCTTGCACCCATATTGTATGAATTAATTTAATAAAATTAAATTAGTTTTACCATTTTGTAAAACTAATTTAATTTTAGTTAGTAACAAAATGGTACAATATAATTTCTAGGCCGTGGAGACAATAGTAAACCAACATTTCAAACTACTGTTTTGTAGCTTATCTGATGTCTTCCTACTGTTTAGAACTGCAGAAATGATATTGGGATAACTGTCTTCCCTTTTACAATCACAAGAAATTCAGATTATATTTATTCTTCAATATAAATGTAACTATAACCTCAACTGCAATGCTACCTAATTCTCTTTTGCTCTCGTTTGTTGCTTAGCTAACATTAGACATACTTTAAATACATAGTACAAAGGTTTATCAGACATATTTTATACCAACCTGTTTATAATACAATTAAACAGATTGCCAATGCAAAAAACATCCTTTTCACTCATAATGATAAATGCTTATAGTGTAGGAGGAGGTCCCAGAAGGAACCCAGAATATTTGTTTATTATTGACTCAAATCAGCAATTCTCCTACATAAGTATTGACCAGTCAGTTTAGGTCAGCATGTTATACCTGATGAAATATTCAAATCACATTTTTCACAGCTGTGTCAAAACCTGTTAGTCTAATCAGTTACAACACTGTATATTAAACCCTGACTCTTATTCCTTTTACTCCAGCTATATAGTACTTGGATTAATTGGTATTAATAACAAATACATTGGGAGTCAAGAAACTTTTGTAGAATTAAAACTCATGGTTTGAACCAAAATCTGCTCTCATTGGTTGAGGAGGGTGCGGCGTCTTTCATTGCACTGGTGAATTGCACATCTTGCACAGTATGATTGATTGGCCATCAACCAATGGCAGTCAATAAAGGGCGTATAAAGGAAATAAACAAAACTCATTCTCAACGGCAGGTATCTAGGAAGATAGATCATGCTAACAGCCAATAATAAATGGATCATGCTTCTATGTTTTTAAAACCCCTGGCAGATGTATTGAATGGGAAACCTTGTGTGGGAGAAAATAGACCTTTATTGATCAGAAACAAGTGGAGCGGGAAAGAAAGACATGAAAGAAAAGGGACTAGAGGAATATTAGTGGCTAACGTTGAGGAACCGCTGCATTCTCGTACAAGATGTATGTAGTATGTAGCATCTGTAATGTTTTTATCTGATTTAACCAATACATTGATTTGTATGATTGACATCAATCAAATGACCCAATGCCAAACTACCCAGTTTTCAGACAAGATTTTAGACTTTACAAGATATAGCCTTATTTATTAAAATAATAAGGAATTAAAGTGAAAAATATTTGGAAGAGAATATGTCCAAGTTCCAGATATTTCAAATGACATCCAAACATAGTGTTTACAGTTATCTGTCTGTCTTATTGCCCGCTGCAAATTCCCAAATAATCCCATGTTCTTTTTCTCCCCCTGAGAACGGCTGCACGCAACTCATCCGATCTCAACCAAAACTCTGGTTCAGACCCAAATTAAACATCCAGGTTCTGAAAAACTGGCTGCAATGGTGTGGTCTCAAAATACTTTGTCTGTGGCCAGACAATTAAGGATTAGGTGTGGCAGAAGGGAAGAATGTGGAAATCGGATCTTTGCAGAGAGCACGGCCCCACACCCTGTAGTCTTGGCTTCCTGCAAATGCCACATGCACCCGTACATACTCCTGAGACTCAACGAGGGTTCTCCTCCATTGTTCAGTTTAGTTCAGCCCTCTGCTGAGAGATCTGAGGAGAGCAGTGCCCGGCTCTTCCCCCATTGCTTTCCTCTTGGTAACCCATGGGACACCAATGGGAACCTATCCATCAAAGCAGATGACATTTGAACCTTGTTTTGGAAGAACCCGGCTAACATGAAACATTCATAGAACATTGGCTAATGTCTCTAAAATTCTCTCAAAATGATTAAAAATGTTCCTGCAGTAATGTTAGAAGAACATTTTTTAAAATGTTATATATCATATATATCAAAAACGATATTTTTAAGTTGTTGCGGAATGGTTAAATAACATTACAGAATTTAAAAAATGTTTAAAATAACTTTCTTTTAATGAAGCAATGATGTTAAGACAACATCTAAAACAACATTCCTAGAACTTTCAAAACAACACTTTAACATTTTTATTTAATAGAAATGTTAATGAATTTTTCCAACAACCTAAAATTGTTTTCTGGGAGAGAGAGATTTCGGTGCCTGTCCAAATGGACTTTGTGGTGGAGCATTATAATATGGGTGTCTTTTAAGTACACGTCAGGTAGAAGTGAGCAAAAGAGACGCAGACGCAGCTGAGGCCCTGATAACACTGGACGAGATAAATTGTTTTCAAACAGGAAAAGGTACAGCCTGTTGAATTGTACATGGCCCCCGAGGGTCACACCAATATCCTTCCCCTAAAGGTCTTTGACTGCACACTCAGACAGAGAAGAACTGTGATCATGTAGCAACACTCATAACACTTTGTAGTGTTGAATTTACACACAATATTCTTTGCATTGGGTAATATGTCTGTTTCTGAGTTCCTTTGCAGGATCCAAGTAACTCTTTTTGTGAATGCAGGTAGAGCTCATATCATGGCCACAATGGAAACAGAGATTTGGTGGAAGAAAGGAGAACAAATTGAATCATCCCTCAAAAGGTATGATATTCAGTGACAACTATGAAATAGGCTGGGAAGTAATAGGGCCCTTCACCTTGACTGCAGACTCCTGAACTGCATGGGTGCAATTCTCAAAGTGCTTTCTTTCAGGTTCTCTCTCTTCTCATCAAAGCCCTATTGTCTCCAGTCAGACCTCTTTTGATTGATGTGGAACATCAGCATGAAGGAACATTTAGAGCTACAGTGAGTTAAATTACCTTGATTTCATAAAACAGTTATTCATTGGTATGTTTTTGACTCAAAGTGCCACTGAAGGGGCAAATACCTTTTGTTTGGCAGCTTATTTTTTGTGAATCCTAAATGTTTCTGTTTTGATTCTAATGAGGAGATGTTAACATTCGCAATGAAAATCATCAGATTCCAAATTCACCTAAAATACAGTTTCCAGCTGAAGCAAGCCCAGACCTAATGGCTTCAGTTAATGGAAACTCTAGCGGAAACTAAGGAGGTGGTGGGTCATGGGATTTCCTGACATGACTGTATCAATATGTTTAACATGTTCCTCTTTCACGTTTTACAATCAGACCGCAGGCCCCCTCCGGCCTGCCAAGCCCTTCCCGCATAAAACAACTCAGCATGTCCGTTCTCTGGAGCTTGAAAAGACATTGATGAATCTTCAGAGACCAAGATGCCATGGCAGTCTGGTCTCCACCCCCATGAAGTAGTTCTCCTCTGTTTCTCCAACTTCCTGGTGCTTATAACAATGCTCTGTCCACAGAGAATGTTTAACCTAACAAACTGTTTGCATGATATTATTTGTGGTTAATGCCTTAATGCATTCTGTATCAACACAACTAAATTACGTTTGAGAATTTGTGTGGATGACACTCGTAGTGTCATCTTGTTAATAACTTAAAAATAAATGAACTGTTAACAATGTATCCATTGCATGTGATAATCAGTTCCAACTGGCTCCGATTGGTGTTTAGAAATCAGAATATAATTTAAACTGAATATAATTGCGTTAAACAGTACTTGCATCACATGCATTACAAGTGTCACATGCATTAATATGTTAACTGACAGACCTGTTTAACATCATTTCTATACATTTATTTAAATATTATATAAATATTTGTATAATATTCATATAGAAGCTATTTTTTAAATAAAACATATATTTGAAATGAAAGTATAATAGTTTTGTAAATTAATATATCCTCCTAAAAAAGCCTTTGAGCTTCCGTAATATTTTTATTACACATGCCAGAATGTTTAACTCTCCATCTGTAATGAGTGAATTCAAAGATTCAGCTGAAGTTCAGTTTTACGAGAAACAGAGGCTGGATCCAAGCACTGCTCGGACAGAGCAAATTTCAACTGCTCTGTTTTCCTCAGGAAATATCTGTGGAGTTAACCATCAGAGCAAACAACTGTTCACTGGAGATATCTGGGATGAGAGAGTTAAAACAAGAGGAGACCTTTCATTCACCGTACAGTGTGTGCACCTTGTAAATAAAGAGGCAATAAATAACTGCTGTAGTTTCTCAACTATAATAACCATTGTGCGGCTATTTCAAACATTTGAAATTGTTCCCAGTAATGAGTACACAAGGGACTTTTCTCCTTTACTTGCTTCCAACTTGTAAGTTACTTTGTAAATGAGTCATAACATCTGGACCTGTCTCATTGTTTGAAGACAGTTAAATATACAGTATTTTTCTGATGAAAATTAATAAACACAGTTAAAAATTTAGGTCATGACATTCTGAAATGATGTGGACGAGCAGGCAAAACAACAGAAATACAGAAAATGTATATTTTGCATTGCTTTGTACAGTATGTATGTCAAAAATGGTCGGTGCAAGAAACACTGTAGTTTATTAACTCCCTCTGCAAAAATATAGAAGTGGAAATTAATCTGCTCTGGCCTAGCTGTGGCTTGGGAAAAAGTGCACATGCCACAGTTTGCAGAACCTGGCATGGCTCTGCTCCAGGCCTCCGCTCTTTTCCAGCCATCCAGGAGGAAAGAGAGGGCTGATGAGAAACTCCAGATTCAGTCGTGTTGACCGCACAGGGATTTGAGGATTACATCTCGATTACTATGTTTCAAACATCATCTTGTGGTGGAGAGCTACATTAATCAGAACAGAGAAATAACACATTTAGTGGGGGAAACAGACAACAGCACAGACTTGGCAGGAGTCCGTTTAAAAATAAAGGTTGAAAAATAGCAAAGAAAGCCCATATGAACCAATTTAATGTAAAGAGCACTGAGGCAGATATTCGTATATATTCAGAGTGTCATGTGACCCTAACACAACATCAAGGAAAATTTCTAACACATTCTTGCAGGAAAGAAAATGAGTAGAATTTCAAATGTTTGAAAGTAAAATGACCTCAAATGGTTCATATGGAATCGACAAATATTTCCCCCCGCAACAGTTTAGAAACTTTGTCAACAGTAAAAATTTTAAATAAAAAAATCAGACAATGTTTAAAACATCATTCCTCTTGTTTCTTCATTTTGACTTGGCCACAGGAAGAGATAGGAAGCCCAAGAACAGGCTTGATCGATGTCGTGGAGTGCCGAGAGGAAGAAACAACATGGAGGGGTGCAAAGGGCTTGGCTATTTTTGCACCGTTGTACGGAAATGAGCCATAGTCCAGAGAGGAAGCAGATAGGCCAGAAGGTGTTGCATAGCAACTGTAAGCAGGAAAGTAGCTTGTGTTTGTAGACATCTGTTTGTGCTACACACACGACAAAGTTGAGGAACTTTGAGGATCACCACAGAAAAATAAACAACAACAAAGAACGATCAAGCCACTGAACTCGAATAAAACACATGGAGAACAAGAGTAACATTTGGAGCTTGCTTTAAAAATAATCGCAAATCTGCTCAACGGTCACAGGAGACATGATTAATATGGCGTCACCAAAATCTCCCTTTCCATAATTGGATACAAATGATATATATCAAAATCATTTTCTACATAGGTGGCACTTAAAAGTGCTTTACAGCGATGAAGTAAATCTTTCATCTGACATCCTCTGCAGGGATCTCCTAAAAATACTGCCCTTTTTAACCCTGCATCACAAAGTCTAGTCTGAGGGCAGCCCGTGTGGTCCAACCTTAATCGTTTTCAGTTAATATTACAGCTGGATGGTGGTGGTGGGCTGTAATGCGTGATGATGGGAGAGAAAACTCTTAAACCAGCGTCAATAAAACTATGAAAGTGATTGCTTTCGACTGGTCAAATTTTAGGGTCAGATTTGGTATCATTTCAACAACAACACCTCGCACGTCGCCTGTTGGCTACTTTTGCCAGTGTATCGAAAGGCTTTATTTAAACTCAGGCTCCCACCTCCAGCATTCCCCGTGGCCTCTTTTATTTTCTGCCTGTAGCATAAGTGGTGGCTGACCACAGTGTTTTGATGGGGCGGTCGGCTGCCCATCCTGTTCCCACATTTCCTAGACCACGGCGAGGAAGGCGCTTGTTCAACATGTTTCCCGCCTCAATACCTCCCACGTGTTGAGTGTTTTCAACGCAAGATGACATCACATGATTTAAGGAACTTGCCATGCTGATTGCAAACAGGCGCTGCTAACATCTCTTCTTAGAAAAGCCTGTCCTCAGAGTGGGTTTTAAAGCTATTTTAAAAGCATGACAAATGGTTGTTTGTTATACATTAGTGGAAGGTTCTGATTGGGTTAAGCTTGTTGTTGCTCTCTTTCACTGAGAAATTACATTGGTCAATTAGATCATTTAAACTTGGATAAACAGGTGTAAATTAATTAGTTGTTATTTAAGCCCGTTAACCAAAAAACGCCAAACTCAGACGGATATAATGAAGCAATACTCGATTTTTATTTTTGATTTGTATGATTTTTGACCCAGCCAAGTTTATTTATCATACAAACCACATTAAACGCTAACAGCGTAACAACATATTCAACATACATAAAAGGCTAACCACATATTAAACTACATGAATAACACTGGAAATCTTTCTTTTCTCTTTTTAGCTAGGGCTAATTGTACGCTTGTACATCAACTGACAAGAAACTCAACCTACCCTGAGGAATATGAGTGACAACTAGCCCCGGTCTTCTTTACTATTCGGGTAAAATGTAACGCTGTCACACTTTCATGTCGCTGTCCCCTCTAAAGGGCACAATTATAGTCATTTGTCGTGATAAATGAGAGCTGTTCAGTGGAGGGTTGATTGGATTGTGGCTGGAGAGCTCCAGAGATTAAAAAGACGCTGTCTGTCACTCGTGTTATTACAAGAGCGTCGCACAATGAGGGCTGACCTTCACCACATCACAATACATCCGTCTCACAACATCACAATACATTCGCGTAAGAGCGCCTCTCCACTCGAGCAGCCGCTCGTCGAGACTCGCCGCTGGGGCGCTACACGGCGGCGCGGTCGTTAAGTGCGTGATAATGCGGTCCCATTGATTCGCTCGGTCCATTTCTGCTTTTCTTCTTTGGCGAGCGTTATATCAATTGATTTCAATAAAGCTATTCATTACTGACCTCCCGGACGCGGTTCAGACGCGTTTGTTTTATTTGGAGCGGGGGTTATCAAATAATTCATAAATACTTTAGCGCATTTACTGTAAGAGAAATATGGTTATCGATTAGTTGCCATTATTACAGTCTAAAGCCCCAGATGAGGCCATAACGAACTGAAGCCGTTCGATGGACGAGATCATCTGACACGCTGGCGTGAATTGAACAGGTTCTTAAAAGCAGATGTTAATCTATTTAAAATAATAAGGTTTCATAATATGAGACTTTTGATGAATTATGAAAAATGCTGTGAAATACATAGAATTCAGAATTAGAATTGAGAATAAAACAGAACCCTTTACTGCCACCCAGCTGGGCCTGTGGAAGTTGTTATTGGTACAACTATGCAACTTTGCAAATATACACTGTACTATGTGCAGTATACAATATACATATACCATATATTATGTTCACTATACTAAATGCAATACAGTATATATTGTGTAATACACAATAGTATACAAACAGATGTATACAGTTTGTATATGAAGTATACAAACAGATACTTCAGGGAGAAATGCAGGCATTTTTTTAATATTGTCTGATATATTTCAGTGTGGTGGTGATACACCAGTTCACCATGAGTGACATCGGTTTCAATATTTGATAATAGTCTTAAGGTCACTGGAGTTAAATTTATCTGAATACAACAGTGTTCAGGACTTGCGTAAAATATGGCATACAGTACATAAGAAACTAATGACTTTAATTTTGCAAAGAATTTTTCTTTCCTTACATCTTTCTGATGTTGGCACAAAATGTGTCCCTAAAACAGAAGCAAGTTCAGATCTTTTGATCCTTATGTGTATGACTGGACCAGATTTTGGCGAAACAGCAGAAAAGAGTGACCTCATTTTTTGTGCTGCTTAGATGGGCAGTCCTGCTATGACCTAGGCAGCCTTCTCGAGTCTTCTGTGGAGAAGTCAGCACTTCAGAGGAAAAAGTAATTGTGGATTAACCATCAAAAAAGCATTTTTCCATCCTGTGTAGATACCTGTAAAACTGGTGCTGGTGTGTGCTCTGTGGTTGAGCAACCAAGCGACAGCAAAGCACTGTAAAAGTCACACCAGAACACCATGTAGAATTTAATTTTACTTTAAAACAAAATTTTAACTTGAAATTTCTTTAAAGTATGAATCCAGCACTTTCCAGGGTGGTCACCATTAGCATATTTTCCAACTTTTATGCATTTATGAGTCATGTTTCACAGCGGATCATGCCCAGAGAAACTCAGGCTGTCGCAAGTTTCCCATCTTAGATGTGGGGAGACCGGTTGGCCTCTTACAGTTTGATTTCTGACAACAGCTTTTATCTCCTCAGGTGAGCAAAAATAACTTTATAAGATTTGATGACTAGTGTATTTTTGATAAGGACTATATTTTTACTTGATTATCTAAGTCTGCTTGCTTCCCTCTTCCTGCAAGTGGAAGGCTGAGGTTTATGTGTTGTTGTGTGGATGCATTTGCCCTATTCAGGGCCCCTAGAGCAATCAGTCCGTCAACAAGGAAGGGGCAGGCTAATTTCCCTCCTCCCTCTCTCTGGCCTGTTCATCTCCAGAGACGAATGTTTTGGGTAATAAGGATAATCAATACACTTTCTCGGTCTCTGCAGTCTCCTGACATTATTAGCCATTCGTCAAATGCATCAGCTTTTCTTATCAGACATTACCATCTTGTTTACAAGGCGTGCCAGACCTCCCCCGTGTCCACGCCCCGTCAAGATTACCCACGGGTCTTACTTCAGACACATACACACACAGACACACACTCCCTGAGGTGATGAATGGATACATCTACACCCTGACAGCTTACACATGCGTGCTCTTGATGTGATTTACCCCAAGAAAATTAATGAAGCAATGACAAGAGCAACTACATGACAACAAGGAATAAAGGACTCTTCTTGCCCTTGATTTCTCAAGAGTCTTGTACAAATGACACCTTTTCCTAATTAATTAATTGTTGGCGGGGGAAGACTTTTAGTGGGATGTCTTAAGTTTGATTGTTATCCTTCTGTCCCCCAAGCGTTTTCATTTTCGGCACAGGGTCTAAAAGAGTGCCAGTTTTTCTTTGGTGAACAGGAGTCCAACATCTAAATGAAGCTGTTTGTTCAGCTCATTTATTGACTTTGCCTTATTAAAAGGCACATGTCTGAACAAAGACTGACCTACTGGAACATAAGCTACCTACTGGACAAATATTCCTTTAGAGTTATCCAAGGTGAAAAAAATTAAATATTGAGGTTTTAGTTTCAGAAACTTTAAACAGTGTGTTGCATCCAGGGTCCAAAATGAACACTCGCTGAGAGCCAAATGTGAATAAAAATTGGCTTTGTTAAGTAAATAAAATGTAGGTTCCCTGTAACTTGGTAACGTTACAGGGAACATAATAAATGGTTGAAATCACCTGACCTTTACTTAACATGTGAGCAAATTAAATTTCTGGCATATGTACCATCTACTAAACAAAACATCTGTTGTCACATAAGTCTTGAGGGTGTTTTAAACATGTTTTTGAAAGAGACTGCCTCATCTCGAATGTAATGCCATCTCATATATGACCACACAAGACCTGTGCTGTTGGTTACAAATATACAAGGAAAAACAGATAAATTATCTATCTATTATCTTATACTGTTAGACAAATGTCACATTGTACAATATATTTTTAAATAAAATAGTGAAAAACACAGGTTCATGGTCTGTATGATACATTAACGGCCAGTTTTGTTTTCAAATCCCTTTTGCAGTTGGCAACTGTAACTGTTAATTTTGGACCCTTGTTGAATCTCAGAAAGCCCAGTAGTGACTGTATTGGTCATTTCTTCTGACCTCACTTCCACTTGAGCAATACGATTTAATTACATACTGCCACTCATCAATCTTAGCAGGACATGAAATGCTATCTAGTATTAGAAGCACTGTAACTTATCAGGGCCTGGACGAGGCATCTTTCAGCACTTTATTTAACTGACAGGTAAGGTAACAGGTGAACGCCCTCGTGCCTCGATTTTTCCTTCCCTCCTGGCTGCTTTGATCCAGGGGGAAGTGTGAGTCCCCCACAGGGGCCAGTGGTCAATTGACACCACTGTTTGTCAACAATGATACAGTCCTAAATGATGTAGCTTCTTCTGATAGACAGCTCATTTGTCTTGTACCGTCTTGGACTAATAATGACTAATGATGAATGGACCGTTTGAAGATCTGTGACGGGGAGTTTCTATAGTTAATCAGTGTTCACTGGTGGCCCAAGTGTGTACGTGAGAGTGTGTGAGTATATGTGTGCAAAAACATGAATTCAGATTGTCTCATTGGATATGTGGCTGCATTAAAATAACGTGGATATCCCATAATGCATTGCTTCAAATTTCTGGTTTTTGAGGTTCTTGGCATACAGTTAAATAGAAAGAAAGGCCGCTTCTCCGGAAACAAACATTGGTGATAAAACACAAACGCAGGGAAAAAGCCAGAAAAAAAGGCATTTCCCTTTGAAAGACCCCTTCGATGAAAATGTGTAATATAAATAAAGCCAGGGCCTTTGAAAAGAAAACCCTTCCTTCCTGGAGCTGTCATCTAAAGGGAAAAGCACACTCCAAGCTACTCTTAAATTCCCAAAGACCATTCTGTCATCAAACTTCCAACTGCTCCATGCAAACACGCGATGGCCAGCCGGCGTCTTTGCTGATGTGGCCCGGTGCCCCAACAGGCCTTTCATCTGTAGACCAAGGACTACTGGAGTCCCAGACCCCATCCCCCCAAAACAATGCAGATCATCTGCTGGAATAGGCATAACATGCTAATAGGAACGGAAAGAAATGATTGAATGAGGGTTTAATATGTTGATTGATGAGGGGTGATTGGATGTGTGTGTGTGTGTGTGTGTGTGTGTGTGGGGGGGGTCGGTGCAGTTGTGTCTTAAAAATATATTAAAAAAAATAAATAAAAAAATAAATCACCTTATTGTTTTACATTTGCAGCTATAGCAAACCCAACCAGCCTCATCTCTACTGTACATAAGTATAAGCACAAATATAAAAAACTGTCATTTTGAAACGTATTGCACAAGATCTAAGGTGACTTGCACGTACAGTGCATACCTATAAAGCATACATTTGATCAGTATAGTATGTATGCTCCCTGGAAACTGACCCCATGACCTTAGTATTCAGTCAGCTGTGCTATAGGAAGCAAAACAATAACAAACAGAATAAAGAAAAGTCATATTTACATAGATGCACTTGCTCCTGTTAACAATAGCCAGAAAACACACATCCAAGTGTAGCTTTGGCTGGAGATTTAAGAGGGTTAAGGAGTGACCCTCAGCAGTGGGGGGTCATAAATGACATCCTTTGGCTTTGCCCCGGCAGCACAGGCCAGAATCCTGATTCCTGATTTTCTTGAAAATGGCCATTTTACCACTTGCCTTTTCAGCAGAACGTTGCACTGCGCGGGTCAAGGGAACAGGTCTGTGGTCAGGCTATGGGTGCCACCAGAGGCCTCAGATTAATGGCCCCTCTCTGGAGGTCCTGCTACCCATTGCCCTGCCCCTTTATCATTTTTTTTATACCCCCCCCAACCAACCCAACCGATGAGCTTTCCGCTAAGTTCAGCGAAAATTGCTTGCCGACAAAGGCAAATGTGCATTTCTGAATAAGCAGTGTATCCTGAATGCTAAATGACTGTATATGGCAAACGTTTTATGCAGACATGATAGTTTAGTATTTGGACAGCTTGTTAAAAATGTACTTGTTTTAAGTTAATTTGCTTTCAACTGTAATATGAATTAATATTGAAGATTGTTTTTAGCTTTTGTTACATAAGTTAGTTTCAAATGCACTATATGTGACAAAACAATGTTATTTAAAAATAAAATTTTATACAATATTGTATTATATTGTTTTCACTGTGTCAATTAAGCTTTAATGCAAAACATACCTTAGGGAGCTGCTTCATATTTTAAACAAATAACACAAGCCACCAAGATGTTTTATAGCTTCCTGACAAAAAATGTATTGTGTTTGAGGGTGAAAAGAGCAGCAATCAAGCGCAAGAGAACGAAAAGAAGATTCGTGAGAAACAGACATAAATAATTGGCAGGAAATGAAGATCAAAGCATCAGAGCAGGTCCGCTTGTTTTCAGTCTCACCCCTCCCCACAATCACCGCTGTTTAAAAACACGCAAAATGACTTCTGTGGCCCAGAGCTGGAGGAAGTGTTGAAAATGGTTACGTCCTATCCTGAGTGTCCCATGCCGCCCCATCCCTGCATTGTGAGGGAGCGTTATGGTGGAAAGGAAAACGTTGCGTAGCTCACTGTTTGCCAGGAAAAGACTTCAGAGGATTATTGTGAGTTCAGAGAGAAAGACTCTGACATCTTGTGTGACAGATAAAAAAAAGTGTGTTTATGAGCGTTTTCTGTTGTTGTTACAAAATTCCTAAAGGATGCAGGAGATATTTATCAGGAGATAAATATAATTGAAGGGTGGGCTAAATGTTAATGTATTTACACTTACATTTGTATTTAAGATACGTGTTCATGTAGCTCAGCTGGTAGAGCATTGCGTTAGAAACCCAAAGGTCATGTGTTCGATTTCCAAGGAACACATGTACTGACAAAAATTTGTAACTTGAATGTACTGTAAGTCGCTTAGCATCTGCCAAAATGCGTAAAAAATATTTATGGAAAAAACATTATGAGACAGCTTGCACTTTAGCTTTTAAAGGTAAAGACCTATAAAGTGTATGTATGGTAGTGGTAATACTCTATTATATAAAGAAATAAAAAAAACATAGGATGCTATTTGTGTTTGTGATCATTTTTGTTTATGTGATTTCATTATGTGATACATTTTTTTCCCTGAAGGCCACAAATTGTGCATGTTGCTCTTTTTTCCAATTCGCTTCTATTACATTGCATATTTGCCATGTAGTGGGCATAAACCTCCCTTCTAGCAGATAAATTGATGTAACCATTATGGATACTTCAGGAAAAAAGCATGTGTTAGTTCCACCTCTCTATTCAGATGGCCGTATCTGGAGCTTTGCTCCATTAGGTTTGGTTCATCACTGCAGTAATGGCTAGCATTGAATTTCCAGTGCTTGAGTAGCTTTTCCCACTCATTACATATGTATCTGTGTCTTAATAGGGCAGTCAAAACCTGCCTTTTTGTCCCTTGTTTCCATCAGAGGAGCTAACGCACTGAATGGCTGAATGTTTCCTGTCATGTTCTTATTTTAATTATTTAGTTCTCAGTTGATTCTAATGATGATATGAGGTTACATTTCACATTAATCACATTTTGATTAATCACATTTGGCAGGCAAAAATCTGTTGTACTGGTTTCCTTTTGTAGCACTTGCATTTACAGAGAGATACTATACATTCGACTATACTATACTATACTATACTATACTATACTATACTATACTCAGAATACAACTCTTAGAACTACCTAAAAATGTTCACAATATTCATTGAAAAGATTATTTTAATTCTAATCGATTGGCAAACACGTGATAAATTGCCATTAGTCCCTCACTATTGTGTCACATTGCTTATAAATCTATTTAGATATAGTCCAGATCTATTACTATGCGTGAATAAAACAGAATTGTTCAAGGATCCTGGCACTTGACATTTAATCTGGGCCAAGGATTTGACCTCTAATCAATAAACATGGGCCCATTTAAAACCAAGCCCATTGCATTAATAGCGTTTTGATATTCAACAGATTAATTTTCCAAAACAGGCACTGGGTCAGTGGACCTTGATCCCATTGAGAGGATGAAGAGGAACAGCCTATTTCCTCATACGGGTGCGTGATGTTCAGGACATGCTTTTCAATGGCAGAGAATGACAATCAACTCTCCATCGTCCTCACCGGGTCAATCGATAGGAGCTAATCATTCTACTACATGTCTTTTAGACTGAGGCACAATCTTAGATTAATTATTTTGCCATTGAGATGAGACTGAAGTATATAAATGTGTACATGCCCATTCCACTGAGCAGAGTTCATTTTCTTAGTCTTCAAACACATTACTCTTAAGAAAAATCGATGAACATATGGTTAGACCGAATGCTTCTCAAATGTTCTCATGCTGTAATATGTTTTGTTCAAAATATTCACAAAATAAAACATTGTGTTAAATATTAACCTCTTAGATACAATACATTCGAGAAAAGTTAGGAAAAAGCTTTAGAACTCCTCATATTTTAGCTAAAACATTGTAAATTGTAAAGTTGTAAAGTAAAAATGTTAAAATTTAACAAATATCATTAAGGTGACATCGACAAATAGCTGCTTTTCTAGAGAAAGAACATTTATATACATAGTAAGAAAATGTTGTCTTCTGAGGTTTTATGGATCCAGCTACAAGAATGCTAAACAAAAAAATGATTCTGAAGTGCTTTTAAATGCAGCATTCTGTTAAAATTGTAAAAGAAATCAGTTAAAAATGCTGCTTTGTTTTTAGCTCAAGGCAAAGCTGAGACTTCTTGCCTTTTGAGACAAAAGGCACTTTCTTGTTTATTAGAGTGATACTTGCTAACTGTCACTGAGTGTTTCAAAATGGAACTTTGTAGGTTAATTGAAACTTCAGAAGTTCTGCAGGTCTGCTCACATCAAGACACCAGATGACTGAGATAGGAAGCACTTTCACAAAGTTTAGAGAAATATGTTACTGGCTGGCTGAGCGGTTAGTGGCATCCCTAACTGAGGATTCATCAAACATTCCCCCATGGAACAAAGTAGCCCAGAAAGAGAAAGATAGAAAACGAGACAAGAGAGAACTACAGAAGGGAACAGCCGGTGGAGTAGACTTCCTCTGATGAAAGGGTCACTGGCACCTGTAAATCTACGGTCTCACAGTGCAGCTGTGGGGACTTCAGCAGCTTAGCACTGAAGACCCTTAAGCACCTTCCCCCCACATCCCCCAAAACACAGGCACACACAGGCACACACACGCACACACAGGCACACACACACACGCACAGGCGCGCACACACGCGCACAGGCGCGCACACACACAGGCGCGCACACACACAGGCGCGCACACACACACAGGCGCGCACACACACACAGGCGCGCACACACACACAGGCGCGCACACAGGCGCACACAGGCACACACACACAGGCACACACACACAGGCACACACACACAGGCACACACACACAGGCACACACACACAGGCACACACACAGACAGACACGCACACACACACAGACACACACACACACACACAGGCACACACACACAGGCACACACACACAGGCACACACACACAGGCACACACACACAGGCACACACACACACACAGGCACACGAGACACAGCACACACAAGAGACACACGCAGACACAGAAAGGCACAAACGCACACACAGGCACACACACAGAGGCACAAACGCAGACACACGCAGACACAGGCACACACACAGAGGCACACAGGCACACACACAGAGGCACACACGCAGACACACGCAGACACAGGCACACAGAGGCACACAGAGGCACACAGAGGCACACACACACAGACACACACACACACAGACACACAGACACACACACACACACACACACAGACACACACACACACAGACACACACACACACAGACACACACACACAGACACACACATGATGGGGGTGGATGAACAAGTAAATGGTTTAGGAGACACCCACACAGTCTAGCTAAAATTATTATGTATGTGTGAGCACTGTGAGGAAAATAGGTTTGTTGTTGTCTGTGATTGTGTGTGTGTGTGTGTGTGATCTGTGTTTGTCTGTAACAACAGTTGTAGAGATGTGACAGTGTTCCAAAGAAGCTGAACTGGCTCAGCTTGACCACATTCATGTCCGTCTGATTGTGGTCATGTAATTGATGTGCAAAAGTTTCTTACTCTGGAGAATTCAACAAATGTTGGACTGGACTCAAAACACGAACCCATAAAGGTTGTATCATATGCCAGTAAATGTGGAATGTTGTCCAAAAAGGCTTTGCTTTTAGTGGACATTGTAGCATGTTGATCTGTACATTTCTGTATAAACACACAAATCTAGATTTTTTTTTTTAATTTTATAAAGAAAAGCAGAGTGGTGCAAAAATTTACTGCCAGAATACCAGGGTGTGGCTAAACAGTTACTAGGTGATTGTAAGTTTGTTCTGGGTCGTTGTTTACTTGCCAAACATCAAAAGACCCCATCCCTAAAAAAAGTCTGGTCCCCAGATCTCACACAGTTTGAGGCACTCAAACTAATTCATGCACTGTAAAAAAAACTTTGCTGCCTTAAATTTTTATGTTTAATCAGCTTGCTTTACAAGTCATTTCAGCTTAATAGTTTAAATCCTGACTGGTGTAACAAAAATAAGAAAACTAATTTGTAACTATTTTTTTAATAAGTGTGTTAATTGTGCAGATATGCAAGATAAGTTACGTGCCAAAGTTCAAATTACTAAACCAGCATATGTATAATAGTAATAATTATTCTTTACTTAGCAAGAACAATTAATAACAGATTTATCATGTTAAAAAACCTGGACCCAAAAGTTCTTTAAAAAATATCATTATAATAAACACACATTGACATGGTCATGAATACGCATGACATGAGTTTGTTTATCTGTGGTTCCTATGGAGCTGAGAATACAAATCATAACTACTGTTTTTTAATGAATGAACTGGTTAATAAATGCATGAATTGGAATAGCTTACTAGAAATGACTGTATACATTGTTTATAACCTGAAACATTAGCTCTGTGTCCTATATTTAAACACTCTGCAACATTATACGCTGTACACTTTCCATTGTGCCACGGATTCAATCAGTTAACATTACAGTATATGTGTTACATTATTTGTCACATAAGCTGAGACAAAGGTGAATTGTAATGATGTTTAAAATATTCAGCAGCTTGTCACCCAATCTGACACATATAGACCACTCTCATTGTCCATATACAGTATGTCTTTCATCTAAGTTGTTGCGTATCACATACTCCTGCCTCAAAAGACCACAGGATCATCTCCCAAAGTTGTCACTTGCGATTATATCTGGCATTTGTTTCTTCTTAAAAGCAGGCCGGTCTATGCTAACCGTGGGTCTGGTAACACTACACGCTCAATATAACAATGTCAGGTGTCGTGAGCCTACTATAAGGCTCTGACAGCAGGCAGCATGTGTCACAGGAGCCCATTGTTATTTTGGAGGGAGCATGTGTTTGTCTGGTAGCAGCTCGGATTTCTGCTCCTGTGCCGAGCTCGTCCACCACACCAGGCCCGAGCCGCTGTGATGGATGGTGACCCCGACTGCCTGCACTTACCCTCTGATACCGTTCTCCCAGTGCATTCCCCAGGATCTTATTTACATTCTATCCAAAGAGCAGAGGGTCTTGAGATGTCTTTTTATGGGACACAATGGCTCCTCCATGTCAGCTCGCACCACGGCAGGTTTCAGAATAGAGAAGGCAAGCAAACTGAACAATGTCTCACCTGTCCTGGTGTGTCAGCTCGTTTTCTGTGATTTCTGTCATCGCCGCCCAGTACCGCGATGAGGATGTTAACGTGAATCTGGCGGATAGTAAAACAGTGTCTAGTTTTAAACTACCACCTTAAAACACTTTAAATAAAGGACAGTCTATTTACATGCATGAACATGTCAATCCCAGATTAAAAACAAATTCTATTTTGCATAAAGACAATAAAAACTTGATAATTTTCTTGATACTACAATAATATATATTTTACTTTTAAGGTTCCCATTTATCTTAATGGTGATTCTCATACAGCAATTAGCCATTTACTACATACTATGTTGCAGTAAAAATTACTGCAAAAAATAACATGACAAGGATGTATAGAGGGGTGGGGGACGGAGTTGCTTAATTTCCAATACAGGGTATATAGGGTAAACAAAATTAATGTTTTAAGTATACTTTAATGCTTTTGATTTAGTTGTGAAATAGGACAGGCCATTTTCTGAACTGGTGAACGTATACGTATTGTAGTCTGTGACTCCTGTATTAGGGCTATTGACTGAAATACCACCATTTAAAATAAAATAGTTTGTATTCTTTCAGCTTAGAACAAAAATCAAAGTGTATAACTGAAGGAAATCTCAGTACATACGCCTCATTTCATTTAATGATTGTTTTTATATATGAATATGTATTAACCATCCGCCCCAAGAATACCAATCGAGCCGAGGCGCTTCCCTTGACAGAAGCGCTTACCTTTACGCGCATATTTTCCTCCGCGTCCCTCCGACGCTCGTTTAATATTTAAATCGTGCGACTTCACTCTGACGAAAATGGGGAAAACAAGGCAGGAGGAAATGAAAACGGAGGGAGAAAATCCATCGCCTCAGCCGTATTTCGCCCGAGGTCCCGCCACGATTACCCTGAGGAGAACTTCCGCCGCGCGATTCCCGCGCTTTTCCATTCACAGGCGCGCGCGCTGCGCTCCGCCGCTCGCGAGGGAGGGATGCGGGCGCGCGTTTCCCGGCCCTCATTGTGAAGATGTTAATTGGCCTCCAGAGTTCGCGGTATTGTCAGGGTAAAAGTTGCTATCCTTGATGTATCAGCACACTTGCCACCGGTGACCGATCCTGTCAAGTCCGACGTGCTCCGTGCATATCCTTCATCTGATTAAAAATCAGACCATCGATCACAAACGCGCACGAGCAAACGCTCCGCAGGTAAAGCTGCACGAAAACAAACGTAGGTCAGTCGAGAAATTGCTTAAAGGTGATGAGTGTCTTGAGTAAACAAGCTTTTCTGCATAATGAATGACTTTAAGTGTATCTGTTCTTTTCATAGCTGTTATATGTGTCTGTTTTCCTTCCGTTTTTTCTTAATAAATAGGCTACAGTTTGATGCAATGGCCCATCTAGACGATAAGGGCAATAATAGCTTTCTGTGATTATAAATGAATCAGGTGCAATTTAAAGAAATAAAGGTTAAGCATATAGCATAATGTTTTTCCTCCAAATAGGGAAGACGGGTCGTTTTATATATATTTCGTGGTTCATTTTGTTTGGTCTCTTTGGTACTGGTAGATAGGAGTGATTTCCTGCTTCCTATTTTGTGACATGTTTCCATGACAAGATTTGATTTTTGCGTTATTGATCTTAGCGGTAAGAATAAAGACCGAAACTAGTTCTCTGTAACCCTGTGTCAGCATTACAACTCACAACCTTGTGTTAAATGTTTAAAACATGGATTCAACCTGGCCTGAAAAAACTGGAGGAAAATATGTATGCAGTCTATAGGAAAGCTCATGTGTTTCCAACTTGCAAAAATAAGGTGAATTATTTTGCATTTTCCTGACACTGGGATTTAATAATGGAAAAGTGCTCTGTTATTGGACTGTTTTATAAATTAGCAAAGTGTTAAAGAGACCTTTTAATACTTGATCGTTTTTTTATTGTTGTATTTTTATTTATCATTAATGTTTGGATCACTCAACTGACATGCAACCATATGCATCTCTTTGAAAATGATAATGACTACTGCTTGCAACACACAACAAATGTTTGCTGAATTTGTTTCCCAGGACGAAAGTCAAATATTAACCATCTTTTTACCTGCAGCCATGTTGGCAGTTTCTACCGTCAGATATTTCTCATCTGAATTGTGAATTTCTGTGGAGGCAGGGGACTTCATTTGTAGCTATTGCTTTTCATTTTTATACATTTTTTCTCTTTATACATGTTGGCTCATCAAATGTGTAAGAGTAAACAAGCAGAACATGATTATTAATTGAGAATACACCTGTCAGACTGAAAGAGAATCTATAAGGTTTGTAGTTTAGCAACAGAACATTCTGTTCAGACGGGCTGAGTTGAGCCACCGTGTGTTTGTACGTAAATCAATGCGTCAGGATTTACGAATCATAGCAGCACAGAATTCAAGCAAACCAAATACTTCTTGCTTACTGTGTTAGACGTTTGGGTTATATATTATTTATTCATCGCTCTCTGCTTGTTTTCTTAAACATAACATTATTACTACAGCTTTGCCACTCAAGCATGAATTAAAAAGAAATCATTTAGTGGCAATTCAGAAATGATTCGGTTTTGCCTAATGGACCAATCAGGCTTGAGTAGTTCCTCAGTTCCAAGTTAATAAGCTTTAATTAGCACTCTGAACATTTGCCGTGATGGATCTTGGACTGGAGACTCCAGCAGTGCCAGGTGGAGGGTATCTGCCTTTTGTTCATCCCTCTGCCATTAATACCTACTAAAAAGGCAGCAGGTCAAAGGTCAGCTTCAGATGCTCAGGCAGGCATTCTTCCAGCGTTTGCGGTCCATCAGCATTTGGGGTCCATAGTGAATGTTTAAAATGGCACAAAGGCACTCAGATCTTCTCATCTATTGAGTCTTAGTTTGCTGAATCTTATCTAATACCACATAACAGTGTCTGTCATACTTTATGTTTCTATCTATGTTTCACTGACTCTTTTGACAATGTTAATCACTCCATTATCTGAATTACATTACAGCTGAATCTTTCTTATGTTTGTATATAATTAAAAAAAAATAAAGTTGATGTATAAACAGTGGCCTACCTGTGCTCTTAATAAGTAGTTATTAAGTGGCTTGAGCTCTAAAGGTCACCTTTTTATAAATGCTGCAAATGCATTTTAGATAAGTTTTGTGGCAGATTTCTGGCCAAATGTAAAACAAAACAAGTCTAAATCGTCATAGTACCTGTAAGTATTCATTAGTTTTCGCAGTCGGTTTTCAGTGCTACGCTGCAGTTAACGTTGACGCTGTAAAAAGTCTTTATAAGAGATATACTGCCACCTGGTGGTGCAGAGATTACATTGTGTAAACATTCAAGAATTCATTACACAGAATTTATATTATATCACAGAATTTGTGCTTGGAAATAATAATAGCAATTAATTCACAGGATGGTCCAAAACAAGATTTTTTTAACAGTGACCTCAAGTGGTCTAAGGCTTTTGTTTATCTCAACCTAGAAAAATTACTTCTTAAAAAACCTTTCAAGTTTTGTACACAAATTTCAATGCAATATATATACGGATATAACTCACGATAATTGTTATGCAATCCATTTACAATACAACCATCAAATTGCTGTAGGGAAATAAAAATGAATATTTTTCATATAGGCCAGGCCTAAAACGCAAAGGTGTTTTAAAAGTTGCTGGTGTCGTGGCCAGTCTCAGCTCTCTGTAGTGTGAGATTTTCACCATTTAAAACATGACAAAGATGGAGGGCAGAGAGCAGAATACAATGAGTGAAACAACAGCCATCTCTCAGACCTGAATGATGCTGTAAGACTCTGTAAATCACCTCTACTGCAGGTAGACCCGGTGTTTTGAAACAGGCAGATTGCCCCCTCTGCATCATTAGGTGCTAATAAGACACCCTCCGCCTGCCTCCCACAAACACACACATTCCTCAGAGCTGCCACAGCTTACAAATGAGGAACCTGACACGACTGACCTCGCAATGGGGGTCATCATCGGGTCACAACCTCTCCAACACTCCCCCAATCTTACACCATCCCTGCGCTTATGCTTCATCATAAAACCATCATGAAAAATGCCTTCTGTGCAACCCATCATATATCATTGTTGTTATTGCAATTTGTTTAAAATGGAATATTATTAGAATTTACATTTTATTATATATATATGTAGTATGTATGTATGTATGTAGTATATATATATGTATGTATAATATATACATATTATACATTTATGTTAAATAAAAATAGTTTTTGCTTCTGTTATTGAATTGTACAGTAAATATTTTTCCAATCCACGATCACTGACGTCACATAATGACAAATCATGACCACTAGGTGGCAGCGTCTCTCTAATTGTAATACAAAGATAATTTACGAGCTCTGTTTGGGCGGGATGTACAGAACAACTATAGTAATGTCACATTAAGAGATTTTATTTTAAGATCATAAACGGTGATGAGGTCGGTTTTGGAAACATCTGAGAGCAAACGGTCATTAATTGGTCAATGATTTGGACAAATCATATAAAAGGTATATAAACACCTGTGTAATATACTCATGTCATATATTTAGGCTTGTTACAGCACAAGATAATTTGCCTCTGGGATGCAATATTTTAGAAAACGTAATAAATGTATACTCCTGCCTTAACAAGACAATGCACACTACAATAATAATTATTCCTTATAATTATTGTTCCCATTATAATAATCATTCCATGTGCTGGGCAGCTGTTTAGAACACATGCCCAATTTTATATGCATAAAATACACATTGAATATGAGGGCTCCTCAGTGTGCTCAATGTATTTGTGACACGCTATTTAAATATAATTACTCATTTTGCTGTTGGGATATGGTTCGTGTAGGACCCAGTTGAACCTTCGCACCTTCCAACTCAAATGTTGACACATGCTAATAACATCTGACAAATGTTAATGTTGGCAGAAAGCGAACAGCAGTGGATGGGAGTAATCGCAAGCACAACACATCTGCAAACAGGCCATTTAGAAAAACTATACAGAAATAACTCTGACTGCTGATATTTCAGTTTAGTATTTGAATATCAAGTTAAATGTGATTTGTGTGCAAAGAGTGTCATAATTATTTAAAGGTTTTAACCTCCACAAAAAGAAGCCATTGAGAAGGAAAATATGAACCTACTGTGGTATGTCTGAAAATAGTGTAATATTTGAGTACTGTCTGAGTACTCTGTACAGTATATATAGTTTCAGATGTCTAACTACACATACTTTGTCAATTGTATTGCTTGTTGGAAATGCCCAGGTCCCCACTGTACAGTCAGATGTCCTCAGGAGTCTCATCTTTTCAACACCTGCAGTCTTCAAATTTCCTGTTGCCAGTTTAGAAACCACAATGACATTCAGAGTTCGGAAAAAACAAAACGCTCCGTCTCAAAATACTGCTGAGGTCTGTAAAATGTCTCAAAAATGACTCTTTAAAAACATGAGTTTAAAACCCCAAAGGCTTTCATTAAATGCACCCACAAAACGAGCAAATGAGGGACTTCAAAGAAAGTGACAGTAATACAGAATTGTAGTTTTTGTTTATTATACAAAAGCAAACATGCATATGATAGTACACAGCTTTTAATGAACAAAAAGCAGGAATTTATTTTAGTACAGAAAGAAGAGTTTAACAGACGTGTTTCTCGTTTGCTTTGATCACTTTTCATGGATTTTCATAGCATTGTTAGCAGACTTTGACTGACAGTTTAAAAATGAGAATTAACAATAACTAGGACAAAATAAGTCAGGACAAAACCCTTAACATACAGACTGTTCAAACTCTGTAGAGCATGTGTTTGGTTTTCTCTTTTTGCAACATTTAAGCAGAGAAACCTCACAATTCATTTGCATTCCTCGCCATTTACAATCTCACCAACAGCTGTTGGTAATGTGGAATTTGCATACTGAACTATGGTCTTTTTCCTTGATTTATCTGTATAAAGAAGTGTGAGTGGTATGTTCTTTCTGACATGTACAGTATAATAAGTTATAGCTGCATTTAAACTTTCAATACTATTTACCTTGTTTTTATATGATATTAAAAACATTCTTATGCTGCTTCTAGTTTACAAATAAAACATGTTCTAGAACTGCAGCGCAAAAATGCCACAACTGCTTTTTTAGCTTTTATCAGAGAAATTGATTTGAAATTGCATTTCAAATCAAATGTTAAAACGAACCGTTCATGACTGAAATCTAATGAAGCCTTCAGACTTGAAGGCGATCGGCATTGCTTGTTGGAAATGTCACGCTCTATAAAGATATTTCGACTTTGTAAATAGCTTTCAAATCTTCCTCTTCAGTGTGACAGTTTCATCAAACAACTTAGGAGTTTAATCACACAGTGAAGAAGCCACAGCACTAAAAAACCCCTCACACGCAGTAGGTCTGGGATGCAGCTGTAATCTGATGTTAATTAATCCTGTGGATTGACTGTCGGCCGGCAGAGGAGTCAATCTCTGTCTGTGGCGTCACAGGGGCTCTCACCCACGCTGATACCATAAGCCACTTCAGCTTCCTGACAAATTTAATTTGGATTAATTTTTCCATAAACTACCGGCAATGTGAAATAATCTTGGATTGGCCTAGAAACGGACAGTAAAACCGTTAGCCTCTAATTAAGATACGGCCTCCGAATGCCGAGCGCTATCCTCTGATTTCACTGTGATCGGTTTAGTAGTTTAAATGTGATGTGTAGGCCATGTGATATCACAACCTTTGACTACATCAGTGAAGTGCAGGAACTGTTTAATAAGATTGTGTATTTTAAACCAAATCCTTTTTTTTTACTTGTTTCGCTTTATATTTATTTTTTAAACATATAAAGCATGCAATGCACTCTTTTTATTACACAAGACGTTGGGCTAATGTTTGAGAAAACCTATTATTCTCAAAACAATTGTTGACTTTTTGGTACACCTTTGAGTTTGTTGTGCAGTGCTGAATAAGAGATCATTTATTGGGGATATAAAGACTGAGATCAGAACCCATCACAGGCCAGAATCAAACCTGTTTTTCCCCACAAGCACCAAAGCTCAACGTGTCTGGTTGCATGCGTCAATCACTATGACATGGTCCCGTTCAGTTTTGAGGGTCAAAATGTAGGCATCAGTGATGCATTTGGATGTGCGTTGTCTTATGTATTATACAAAGAAAACATTCATTCGTCTCAAAGGGCACTTTGAGATTCAGAAACACAGTGTTCTCAGCTGTGGTGCAGTCCACTTGTGTCTTCGCCCTGCACAAACAAACTCAACGAGAAAAGCAAATGAGTCGATCCCAGCACTGTCAGTTAATATTTATCTCTGATGCCACTTAGCAAGAAGAAAATCTGGGACACAGTTGCATTCATTGTTCAGTGAGCTTTCTTTCACAGTTCAACCCACCGACAGCAATGAATGTTGATTGTGACCTTTGCTGTAGTTCTCAAAGTCAATGTTTCCAGAAGTCGTCTGAGGTTGCCGGTAGCATCGGAAGACCGAGCCATCTTGTCTCTGGGAGCCCATGGCTCAAATTCATCTTTGCCGGTGGTACACGCGGATGTGCGTGTTGGGGTGGGGGAAGAGGACAGGCTCGGCAGGGCTTGGCCACAGGGTACAATCAACGGTCGATGGTTTTTTCAATTTAGCTCAAACTCACCGACAGCGTTGAATGTTCACTGAGGCAAACGGTGGCCTAACGTTGAGTTGACTTGACAGCCTGCACGGAGGTCGCCGTGGAGACGAGACAACCAGCAGGGGGGTGCATCCCACCTCTCTGTGCTGTTTAGACATAGCACAGGTCACCTACTCCAAAAATAAACCAGTCTGGGTTTTTGTATTCTGTTAGACCATTAAAGCCATTAAACACATGAAAGCAACCTTGACTCTCTTTCCTAATAATTCTTCAGTGCACGTTAACAAAAAAATGTCATCAAAACATAATTTCCCCTCTGAAACAACTCCACTTTTCTGATGATGTAACCAAAACTGGAGGGGTGGAGAAAAATACATTAACCAATAATATTACAGCCTTCACGCTTCATCCCTCATAGTCCAATCAAACCCAATTAACTTCAATACCATTGTGTCCCTATCAGAAAATACCAAGTCTAAGCAAAGCTAGTCAAAGAGCTGGCCTTAATGAAACTGACAGCATACAAGACACAAAAGATAAAAAGACAAAACGAGAAAAACAAGTTGTTAAATAAAACATTTATAGCATATTTAGTGAAAGATGTCAGCTATTTACCAAAATAGCTTTAAAGGAACCATTATAGTGCATTATAAGGACAAATTATATTGAAAGTCTATATATAAGGTGAGAACGGCAGAGGTAAAAAAAAAGCATAAGACAACCATCCGTCTGTTGTGCAGAACTGTCCTGTTTTGTCTCTGTAGCAGCCTCACCTGTACTGTGGTGCAGGAGGGGTTCAGACACCAAGGAGGGATTTGACCTGTCACATCATCCAGTGACCCATTCTAAGAACCTGTAAACACACAGCAACTTAATTCTTGACTAAAACTAAGAAAATACTTATATATGTTCCATAATATTAATAATTGGTTTAGGGGTGTTTATCTGTGTTTTTGTGTAATCTGCTTCTTCCAGTTTTTCATTAACAATGTTGTGCCATCACTCAACGCCGTCAGATAAAAAAATGTGTTACATATTTATTGTAAATACTGACAAAACTAGTGTTTATTTTAATGAAAGAATAAATTGACAAAGGTTCTAACCCATCATCTGTTGAACTGTCACCATCATCAAACAGAAAACAGTGTTGACAGCCGATGGTGGTAACAACATGTCCACATTTTGCTTATCACACTTTTCAAGCAGGAAAAATATGAAATGAGGACCTTCAGGATGAAGGCTGACTTGGGTTTTGCCTGATTATTTTTAATCATTTTCAAATATCTGACTGTTTTGAAAGTAGGCAAACAGCTTATACATTATAAAAGAAGCTTATTTTTCAAAATAACCATATTTCTTTAGAATATAGTAATATGGCTTAAAAAGATACACATTTCTGCTTTTCCAGATATAATCACTTGTTAAGTTTAAAACAGATTTACATCTATATAACAGGTTGATTTATGATCTGAGGAAATGGGTAGTGCTATGGGTGGTGAGTGATAACATCATACTATTTTATTTAGTGTCAAACTGATGAAAAGTTAAGTATATATAACTATACATAACTAACTCTATAAAGCATTTGAAATCATTTCTAATTAGACACTACGACTGCGAAAACAACAACATTATGAAAGCTAATCTGTATATTAAACAGAGGATGGATGTAAATTGAACAGCTAACCACACCTCCATCCCCACAAAAAGGTCACACACACACACTCCCTGTGACATGACTGCTCTCTTCTCTACAACACCCTGTCTTTGATCGTTGTGATTACAGTAATTGGGTCTGTAAGATCTTCACACAAGAGGCCTTTATCAGGACAAAGGAGGCGGACATCTCACACACACACACACACACCGCATCTAATTACACACTTTGGTGATCCAGAAAAACACAGTGTCCTCACATTTCAGAAATATCGCCACTGACGTCCACCAGTCACCGCATGAATGTCCCTCTGCCTAGATGAATGACTTAAAACCCAATTATGAGCCCAGGGTCTAAAATTAACTACCAATGCTGGATAAACTGAGAAAATTTTACTGGCCATAAATACTTCTTACTGACCAATTGCTTTTAGTTTTTTTGATTTGATCAACATTAGGATTTGATCAATATTATCCACCCAGACATTCTAGTATTGAAATATTAATTGCAGTTCCAAATATTACTCGCAATATTAACTCATACAACATTTACATAAAATGTCAATGGCTTATGACTCTTTGCTTAAGTCCCCACCTCTAGGCCTCTAAGTGTTTACCTTTTCTGCTAACTAAGTTTTCTAATACATCATTAGCTGGTCAGCAGCGGGCACACTGAGAGCATGTTGTGTTACTTATATTTAAATTTCCCCTCCAGCAAGAGGTGGGCGGGCTTAGAGAGCAAAAAGCCAATGACAGGCTTGTTAGTCTTCCGCATCACAATCATTTATCTGGATTATTTATTGCCGTGTCCATTTGTTATGGGATTCCTTGGAGGCCTGCACAGCCCTAGTGCTGTGATCATCACACCTCCAGAAAGAAACTATATTCAGTTGGGGCCTCATATTCAGTTGGGGCCTTTTCTTTTGGGGCCTCTTATTCAGAACTATATATTATACATATACATATATATATATATATATATATACTATATATTTGTGTGACGTTCCAGGAGCCCATTACGCCAGGCGTGATGTCACTACAGACCCGTTGTTACTTTTGTATGGACCATTGCTGTTGCGACTTCCTGTTTTCTTCATTTCAATCTGGGATCTGTATAAACTTACTATCACTTACTCTCCATTAAGCTGGTGACCTGCCATGGCCCTCGGGTGTAAAATAATCACAAACATAATACAAACTGCTGAAGCCTTTTCTTCAGAAATTACATTATTTTCCTACCCCCACTCTGACTTCATAACACAAAGGCGAGCCAACCGGCCTTTAATTGGACATTATAATTGCAGATGTGAATTAATGGGCCAAACATTGATAGTGTAAGCACATAAACCCGAGATCAAGACCAGCAGGCTAAATGGAAAACAGACCCGGCACCCAGGAGGAGGGATATTCTTTTCCATGGCAACCCCCGGCCGGGGCAGGCATGTTCTAATCCAGCCACTTCAGCAGGGCTGTTGTTATGGAGAGAGGCAGGATATTTTTCTATTGTGTGCATGGAACAGTTGCTCTCGAGTGTATGGGCTTTAGGGGCCACAGTCTGGTGGTACACACATACATGCATGCGCATGCACACACAGGTTTTCATGTTTAATGGGGACATTCCATAGATGCAAGGGTTTTTATACTGTACAAACTGTATATTCCATACTATAACCCTTCCCCTAAACCTAACTCTCACAGAATGCTTTCTGCATTTTTTGATTTTCAAAAAAGATCATTCTGTGTGATTTATATGCTTATTTCCTCATGGGGATCTCAAAAATTTACTCACAAGGTCAAAAGTTGTTGGTATTACTATTCTTGTGAAAACATTTGGTTCCTTCAATGTAGTGAATACCAGTACACACAAACAAATACAGACACAAACACACACACACAAACATTTTGCTACAGTTTCACAAGTGTTAGCACATAATTGTCATGATGATCTAAACATAATCTGATAGCCATCTAAAAATGTGAGTTAGGGTATTATGCAGAAACATAACCCTCAACACACACACAAAAATGTTGAGACAATGTGATTTGTTATCAGTGGATCACACAAGCATGCTTCATTTTACTGACATAATTACAATAAACAGCTTCACCCACCCTGAAGGAGAGCAATTACCTCACGGCACGCTGAAAGATCTTCTCCTCATGAGATGCCACAGATGAAACACTGTCTTCTCAATGTTCCGACCTGAGAGAGAAAACAGAGAATTAAAATGTTGTTCACTGCTGTCAAAAAGGAAATAAAAAATGCCCACTGCTTATGACAAACAAACCTGCTTTGCAACCTGCAATACTAGAATGACATTTTAAAGGGACAGTTCACTTAATTATTGTTCAGTCATTCCAAACCTGTGACTTTTTTTTTCTTCTGTGGAACATGGAAGATATTTTGAGAAATGTCTCAGTGGTTTTGTGTCCATTCAATGTAAGTCAATAAGTTCCACTGTTGTTTGGTTCCAAACATACTTCCAATTTCTTCCTTTGTAATCCTCAGAAGCAAAAAAATCATACAGGTTTGGAATGACATAAGGGTTGAGTAAATGATGAAAGAATCTTTTATTTTTGGGTGAACAATCCTTTTAATAGACTGACTAGAATTTGGTTACCCCTGAGTGCTGTTTCTCCATCCATCCATTCTCTGTCACTTATGTTACATAGGGCCTGAATAAAGTTTAAAGAGAAATGTTCCTGTGAACTCTGGAGAGTCTGTGCATTATGTCTCTTTTTCTATTAAATGATTTAACAGTGTGAAGGAATTCTCTGCGCACTTTGGAAAGAAAGCGGAAAGACTTCCTTTAGCAAACACTGACTATGTACAAATTCTATATGTGGAGGGGTCACTCCGAGGGTAACCTGTGATTTCTGTCTCTTTTTGGGAGTTCGGCTTTATCTCCAGACCTATAACTGTTGGGTTATTAGCACATGACTGAAAGATATACAGAGGAGTTTGAATACCACCATTTAAACACTGTATCAGAGTGTGTTTCTGCAGATAAACTGGGAGAACAGAGTGCTAGTAAGATCTGATAAAATCTATGCTGCAAGTCATTTTAAATAGACGTGTCTGCCAAAGGCAAAAAGTTCAACTGATTCAACTCAAAATTTCCATTAACAATTACATTTTAAACCGTTCAAGCAGTCCAACATTCATTGTAATTTGCTTAAAGGTGCTGTAAGCGATTTCAGATGTTTGGATGGGCGGGGTCGCCTTGCTCTTCAATGACATGTCAACCAACCAGATGACAGCAATCCCAAACACACAAAATGATTGACATTTACAGAGCATTTCTGAATTGTCTGTCATGTAGTGTGGACATTTTGTATGTGGTGTTCTATAACGCATATTGATTACAGAACATTTGATTGCACTTAGTCTGTATGTGGATCCTAGCATGTGATGTTGCTGTTAATTGCATCCAAGTGTATGCACATGGTAGAGGAAATTTAGTGATCGTCTGACCCATCTAACAATTTTAGGTTGTAAAAATGTTTCCCTAACATCTTCATTAAGTAACAACAAGAATAAAAATATTATTTTGAAAGTTCAAGCCTTTTAGTAGTAGTATTAACATTCTTGCTTGGTTATAAGAACGTTATTCAAACATTTTTTACATTCTGTAACAAACATTTCACCAACCACTTAAAAATAACTATGATATATAATGTTAAAAAAAATCCACAAATGTTACAGAAAGAACATTTTTAAATAGATTTCAGAGAACTTTTAGAGAACATTAGACAACATTCTAAGAACATTCTTTGCAGAGCAGATGTATGCTTATTAGTGCTTGTTTGATACTGGTTTAACTGGTTCAGCCGTATTGTTTACCAGCACAAATATCTGGTCAACCAGCATGGTGTCTATAAAATACTGTTTATGCTAGTTAAGAAACCTGGTTGGGATGCAAGCATACCCACATCCAAAACAGTTAAAACTGGGCACGTGTCTATACATCAATAAGATAAAGGCGATTTATTGTGCAGATCTGCTCTTATGAGCTCCTGTTCTACCTGTGTTTTACAGATAAAGCCGGTCTTAGCCAAGCAGTTTCACCTGAGCGAGAATCTCGCCGTCTCACACGTTTGTGTTTGCCAGGACAGATGGCAGTCAACCTTTGATATCTCAAAGGCCAGATACAAGTGAGTACGCTGCGACGTCCGATCTCACACAGAGCGCTGAAATCTGTGCTTTGACAGAAGATAAAACAGAAGGACCAGGGAAACTGTGACAATATGCGGAAAGCAGGAATCTCTGAGGTTCTGTGTGACAACAGAGGGAAAACATGGGCTGACGCTACATTGATTCATTTTGAAACGCTGAAGACAAGATGATAAATTGGATTGTGGAGATGGAGGGGGGGGTCGTATAATCAGGGAGGGAATATATTGTATACGTTTCCTTATAAGAAGATAAAAATTTTAATTAACATATTTCAATTAGTTTAGTATGAATTTTTTAAGAATGATTTGCAATACTAAGGTCCTTCATTGTTGCATGTATCTATTTAATTGCATCCTCTAGAAAATTGTTTTTCTACAGAGCTTTTTGTTATTCAAGCGTAACAAAACTAAAAATGGCATTTTAAACAGGAGTTAAGGTTAAAATGACTTCAAATTCCATGTTGTCTGTGACACTGATATTGCGATTCCTCCAAATCCCTTCATTTCTCATACAGAACCAAAATTAGACTAAGAAAACCTTTTGATTTTAAAATCCCTTTTTTAATCTGTTGGAATAAAAGATTTAAAACTCTACATACATAATAGTCACAGCACTACACAATGTTTAGTCATCCTGCTTCGTTTTTAAACCAGTCTATACTTGTTTTGGTCTTTCACAAGCTAATATATGTATTATATATTCAAGTCAGAGATGTAAATCTGGGCCACCCATGAACTCCTCTGTTGAAGTCGTACAGTACACAGCTGACTGGAAATAAATTTAATTTAAGAATATCAATTTCTGCTTGTGAGCGAGTTCCTACTTTTAAAATCAACTTCAGGACTTCAAAGATCTCCACAGTGGCAGCAACTACTTCAAACCCATCTCTGTTCACCCAGATTCCTTTTTTCCAGACTTTAAAGTGCCCCCAACCAGTTGTGACTTGTTGCCCAAGCTCTGGACCACCCAGATTAGCTGTCTAAACAAGCTTCAGATGATTTAATTGTCTTCTGGGTGTGCCACTGATTTGAAGTTATGTCAACATTATAAAAGTTACTTCACGTAATGCTTATGAGATTTATGCCATGCAAATTCACTACTATACATCAAAACCTCATACTGAAAACACTATTCCAACAATGTTATTTTCCAAAACAAGAGTATTCATTTTTTGGGTTAAAATAAGCCTGATTCAACACTAAAGGGAAAGTTATAAGACTCTTAACAAACATTAATGTGTGAACACTACTTACAGAGCTAAAATAAAACCTCAAGTTTTAATATTCCAGTAGCTCAATTGGTAAAGCACAGCGCTAGCAACATCACATAAGTGCACAGATTAACACACCAATAAAATACATACGTTAAATAGAACTTGCTTTTAAAGCGCGCACCAAATGTAAAAATGTAAACATCTTTGGGTTGTGTACGACAGCATCCAGAGGTACGTTTCAAGATAACAGGACATCATAAATTCAAAGACGCTGTAATAAAAGACTGTCTTTAAAAACAAGACGCTTCGTGAGCCCTGATAGTCTGTAATTTACAACGACAACATCAGGGACGGTCACGAAGCGAACGATAAAGTGCAGGGTAGAGAGAGAACGTAGCCTTGTTTTTTCCGCCTTTAATGATTCATCCTTTGACAATGGAAACGTTCATCTTCTTAGCGTATCCAAACAAACTGCTTCTGCTTCCCCTCGAAATGTTTGAAATGATCCATTAAAACGAGCTCGTTTGAGAGCAACAACTATTCGTGCAGCAAAATGCGGGACGCCAAGAGAAACATGACTGGGTGCGAACCCCACCCCCAACCCCCGTAATATGCAAAGTGTTACCCCGAGGTATTAATCTGTTTCCATTGTAGCTAAACGCAGATTCTATCAAGCTCCATTTGTCATTGACAGCGAGGGTAATGACCCTGAACTCGCACAAGCAGCTCCTGGGCAGCAGAGACACAAGGCGGTGAGTAACTCAATATATTTTCCCAGAGCAGCATTAACGGCTACAGATTTGCTAGGCAAATTGAGTGTGATGAGCACATCTAACGGCGCTCTGGCTCGTGGTTGTACAAACTTAATCTCTTTGAGACCATTTATCTCCCCAAATGAATTATGGGTAAGGAGGGCCAGTCGTAGCATCGCTTGTTTCATCAATCTTGGAAGCGTCGCTTGTTGTGACTGGAGATCTTGACCTAGTGCTCCACTTCCCTCATGAAGAGCTGCAATATTCTGTTTGAAAACGTGTGGGTGTCTCTTGAACTGCAATGTATGAGAAACTGAAAGACAAGGGTAAGAATGCATGTGGTGTTAAGTATGTTGTTCGAAGATACCTTTTAGCTAACAGTCTTGTGAAATCTGATTTGTCCACCAGCATACCCTGGTCTTCACAGAGCTTGAAGTACATGAGGACATACTAAATATACAACTCACAGGAAACACTCTCAAAACATTGGTTAACTTTCTTAAATTAATAAAAAATGTTCTTGCTACTAAGAATGTTAGTAGAACTTTTTTAACATTATGTATTTTATATATAATACATAACGTTAATAACTGGGAGTTTTGAATGTTCCTGGAGCCTTCAAAATAACATTTTAATCGTTTTTGTTACTTAGAGAAACATTCTTACAACCTAAAATTGTTAGCTGGGTAAACACCAGTTCCACCATGTCCACAACATGACACCACAGAACCAACCATTTTAAGCAGTTCATGCACTTGATAGTAACACTGTCAAATTCCACACAGGTTTCCTTAAAAAGCAACGCAACTTTTTAAAGCCATGAGAAACAAAGACTGTTAGCTTAATACAGTTCACAGGTTGATTTTCAAACTCCGGTGATAAGTGAAGTGGCTGGCTATGCTTATATTGGCAAAGAAAGAAGAAAGAAATCCCAGATAATCTATCCCTGGTCAAGTGCCCGTGGCTCTGGCGCGGCTCTTTGAGGTTTCAAAGCTCTCTAGATTTCACGGCAGTAGCTACTGCTCAGGCTCAGTAGCCACACTGCTCAATTAGCAGCAGCTGGGGAAATAACAGCTTAGCTATCATCTTGCTTGCACAAAGACGCAATTATTCATGCAATAATGTATTATATACACATTTTCTAATATCAAAGTATGAATATGCATCAGCAGTGACATTTTAATGCAAAGCGTAACAATATATGTATATGAATAAAAGGCCATAGGGCATTTTTAAATGCAATAATCAGTAACTTCTGCCTCTCTATTGCCATCTGTTTAAAAAAAAGAAAACTGCAGGTTAATTTAAATTTTTTTTTCATATGTATGTTAAAAATCAAATTAAGCCAAACTGACATTTCCCAGTAAATCAAACCCGACAGCTCAAATTATAAACCATTATTATAAGCTTATAACTGCGAATCAGGGTAAGGTAAGGAGGCAGATTGCAAAAGTACTATAATGTATTTTTTTATTTTAAATCAGCATGAATTATATAACAGTTCAAATGTTGTATTTACAACTTTAATAAATTCATTATTAGGGCATGGATATGTTTATAAATGTTTGGTGAGATTATGCCATCTAAATTTGTTGATCAGATATCTGCTATATCACTGTTGAAACTTTCCCATGGCATAAGCCACTGTGAGTATTTGGGCATAAATACATTTTTAAATAAGTTTAAGTATTAAGTTTTTGTGAACAATCAGCCATCCTCAAAATCGTCCTTGATGTTTCTAAATGCACCGATTACCAGAGGACAATGTTATCTTTCACTCCAGAGCCCCTTTATATACTGTCTGGGGGCTGTATTCTCTAATACAGCATGTAATGCACCGTTAGCTTCACAGAAACCAACTAGCACGCTAGCAGCTAGTCTCCTACTAGGTGTGTTGAACAGAGTAACTGAACCATAGGGTTTCCCAGCATGGAGCTGGAGACGAGACACAACTTCCTCCTAGGACCACAACAAATGAGGGTTAGATTTGAAGAAAGAAAAACTTTAGCTGCTCTAAAATAGCAGCGTTTTAACATTCTTAATTAGTGCCTTCAATAACAAGCCCCCCATTTCTTCAGTTCAAGCCCACAAGAGAGCTTTTCTTGTCGGCTTGGTAGGTCACCTGCCACGCCACAGTAGTCAAAGGCCGGAGGTATGTTGTTAACCCAGTGGGAGATGATGGACTAAGGTGGGAGAAAAGAAAAACTAACTGCTGTGTGAGTCACATGCAGGAAGACAACAACTGGAAAAGTCAGAATAAAAGTAGCTTTTGAACACTTGAGGCGTGTGGGGGTGCGAAGGTGGGCGGGGCCAAACAAAATAGGGTGTGCTTATTGTTTAGACGGGATGTGCCAGTTGGTTACAGTAGACAACAACCATCTTTAACTAGTCTCCCGGCTGTCTGCTGAGAGTTTTACGACGGACGGGAGAGTGGGTGATAGGAGGGATTGAAAAGGAACAAAAAATTATAGCCTTCCAGCCTTCTAGCTTTTATATCTGTGTTACCTATAATCCTACAGGGCCAGCCTGTCTAACCACATGACAGATAATTTACTCAAGCTTTCAGTATGGACAAAGAACGCTCTTGGTTTAAGTGGATGAGAGTTCATCTTGGGAATACTAACTCACGGTACAATACAACAACAAAGTGAAAAGCAAATTTGACAGATCGGTTTGATTTAACATAGAAAGTCCTAAGAGAAAGAACTATGACAAAAACATACAAATGCAACATTTCTAAATAAAAACAAAGTCCATTCCAAGTATTTTTTTATTAAATCTACATATTTACTGTATTACGTTTGTGTGTTTCTTGAGAATCAAACCCATGACCTTGGTGTAACTGCCAACTTGCTCTAATGACGAAACTACAGGAACATTCATACATTCATACATTTCAACATTTAAATATAAAAAAGGTGTTCACATTAGAACAGAAACACAACACGATCCACACTAAAAGTTCCAGCACAAACAGATGAGATCGTCACAAACGTAAATAAATATTACTAAATATATTACATAATATTATTAAATTTTTGATCATGAGAGTCAGTTTTTGCATCTTATAGTAGTTTCAGGAAATGCTCTTTTTTAATTGGGAGAGAAGTTTTGGGTTCTGAGTGTTACAGCATGTTTTCACCGAACATCAAGCTCTTTCATCACCAAAAGATGAAAAAATATGATTATACTTAAAATGTGATTATATAACCACTTTAAACTGCTTTCTGTTACATGCACTCATTTACTTACATTTATATCACATCACAGCATTTCATTGCCTGAAAATATTGTGCAAAAGCTATCTTTCAACATTAAATCCATGCACTGCATCTACTTATGACCTTGAGACTTTAAGTAATACTGTTTCAACAGCACTGATTGCAACTTGCGTAGAGGTAATTGTAGTGAAAGAGAAACAGAGAGTCACAGATGACGGTTTAACATGACGAGGTTAGATGGATGCAGATAACCAGTCGAGGAACGTGCAAGATGAGGTGGAGACAACACAACATGTTTTGCACCTGGACCACATGGCAAAATGCCCAACACACACACACACACACACACACACACACACACACACACACGCACACGCACACGCACACGCGAGGCAGCCCAGTCATCTGAGGACACACAACACATATTTTCACTCAGCCACGAACCCCACAAACAGATAAATTCGTTACCTTTATCCGTCTTCTGCCCATGGCTTGTGAAGTCACCAGAAGAACCAGACTTTAAAAGACTCTCTGCGTTGCACCATTTAACGACTTTCTCTCTCTTCTCCCGTTCTCTCCAGCATCTTAATAACCTATGAAATAAAGAGGGAGAAAAGGGAGCGGATATATGCAGATAAGGAAATTGTTCCACCAGATGGAATGGTCTAACATAAGGCAAAAGCAGAAGGCAGCACATTTAATTTAAAAAAATATATAAACTCAATTTGACAAGATGAGATGGGGCTGCGGATTCCTATCATTATATTAAAATACTTTTTGTTATCTTTCTGACAGCTCCGACAAGGGTATTACAAAAAAGAGCGAATACAGTACATCTCCCGGGCATCAGGGTCAGGACAGTGAGACCAGCTGTGTTCCCAGCTAACCATTTAAGGTTGTAGGAACATTTCCCTAACATTTCCATTAAGTAACATAAAAATATATCTACGTTGTAATAACATTATAAAAATGGTATTTAAACTAATTCTGCATCATTCCACTAAAAACTTAAAATTCATGTTTTTCATATGATATATAATGTTAATATAACATTACTACAAGAACTTATAACTTTGAAAGCACGTTAGCCAACATCCTGAGAATGTTCCCTGTTAGCGGGGGTTTTGCCCTGGAAAGATAAGCTTTACAAACCAAACATCTGCCCAGAACCTGGCGCTGTTCTGACTAGCTCTATATTACACCGTGTGGAGAAGTGGTTTTAGCACGAGAGGATGACTCTGTAGCCTAATGGATGCTTGTCAAATGGCTAGCAGCTGTGTTGCTATTCAGCGCTCTTTTCTCTTTTTTTAAGGCCCAGCTGCACAGATAAAGGGTTAGACAAATATTGCACAATGAACGACAAACATAGAGCTTCCACTGGCTCAGTTTTCGGGCGGGGCCAAGTGAGGCTGACTGTACGAGTGAACGCTCGATGCTTGTCCTCCTTTTTTGATGTTTCAATGGTCCCCCGTCCATATTTAATTGCCATTATTGCCAACTCAATCCCACAACCCCACCCGGCTCTCCGTTCGCCCCGCACAGCCCGAAACCCCTGAAAAGCAGTGACAGTACTCCTTTGTTCACCCCAGACCACTCCTCTCCGTCAGCGCCCACCCCATCCACCCTCCGTTCTGTTGACAGGCAAGCCCCGACAAGCTCGGCTGAAGAGAGATGAAAACCGAGAGAGAGAGCTAGACAGTGTGAAAAGTGAAGGAGCAAGCAGAGGGAGGGTCTCTCTGCACGTTTTGCCTCCCACCATTTGTGCACTGTTCTGTCAACTCAGCAATACCAGTGTGGGCTTCAAAAGGGGGGGGGGCAAGCACACAAGACTTATACTCTGAAAGACATACGATGGCCTGGTTCACAAGATACCAAGATGGTGGTTTAACCTGTAGCTCAACTGGTAGAGCATGCTAGCAACTGCTAGCAACCTAAAGGTCATGGGTTTGATTCCCAAGATAAACACTTGGATTGTTAACTATATAAACCCCAATGGACTGTAAGTTACTTTGGATAAAAGCATCTACCAAATGCATAAATGTATGTTTATTGATTACACAAGAAATATAAAGTCAAGGCTAAAACAAGTTACTCTGCAAACTAAGAACCTCATGTATGTCTTTAAGGTTTATGTACTGTATTTACTGTACATGCATTACACAAGTCTTTATTTTGCCTGCAGAACTATTACCAAATTACATAAAATGCAAATTTCAGATTTTAGATTTCAAGTTAAAGGGCAGTTCATTTAAAAATGACATTTTTTCTCACCCTCATGTCATTCCAAACCTATATGACTTTTTCTTCTGTGGAACACTAAAGATATTTTGAGAAATGTCTCAAATTATTTTAAGTAAATGGGTGCCACTGTTGTTTGGTTACCAACATCAAAATATCTTCTTTTGAGTTCTTTAGAAGTAAATGACATGCCAGTTTGGAATGATGAAAGAGACATACTTTATGGAAAAATGTAAAAGCATAAAAGTGCACATATTTAACATATGCTCTTACCTTATTCTGATGGTTTAGTAACTTAAACCGGATTTATGTTTCTCATAGCTAAAATCCTTTGAGTTTACGTATTTGTTAGATTACGTTTTAGGCCTAAGGTTGTACATTTTGAAGGCAGAGTGGGAGGGTTCTGGGGTTTACTTGCATCTACGTAAACCTCAAGCATTAGTTGAGCAGTTCAGTTATTCCCAGTGACAGAAGAGATAGCGTTCGGATCCACTCACACCCGCGAGTACAGCAGAGAGGTGTCTGGACTCAAGATGTGCACTCTTGAAGTGATTGTGCTGACACTGTAATCCACAGGAAATCCCTGAATAAATCCACAACAGAATAATTCAAGTTCTGTATTTAACGTTCTTGGGACTTTTAACATTAGAGGGAAAATTCTGAAAAACACTGACATTTAATATTGATTTCTCAATACAGCTGATTTACAGGTTACCATTTTCTGATCTTTCTGTGTATTAATTTTTTTATATTTTCAAATGCAGAATTTTTATTTATTTACTTATTTTATATATTGGTATGTAGCCGGCGGCTTTAAACTAGCTGCACATGGTCTGAAATATGTAATCATACGCCAATTAATTTCACAAAATGCAAACATTGGTGCTGGATTGATACACTAATTTAAAAAGTATATTTACAGCAACATTTTTATCCCGTGTATGTGTCAGTTTTATTAAAACTGACTTTTACTTGTGTTTAACAAATCTAATATTTTATAACAAAGATGGATGAATGGCCACAACTGGAAAAGCTGTAACATATTTAGTAACCATCATACTTAAAATGTTTGGAGTCACTTTTTCTCAAGGATGTCTTCAGGGGCTTAGATTTGAAAAAGAAGCATGTTTTAGTTTATTACAGCTAAATATAAATGGTAGCCTACATCAGTTTATTATGGGATGTTTGAAGAGTCTACAAGAGACAAACTGTTCCAATCTCTTGACTACTGATCTCAGTTCAGCTTCTTTAAAGCCTTAGGGCAGGAAGCTCAAGATGAAGTTCAGCTTTTTGTTCACAAAGAATAATGTATGTCATTTCCTGGTAGACACACAAAAATGAATGAAAAAGTTGTCAACAGTCAAAGGAATGTAACGTAGAAGGTCCACAATGAGTAAAAGGTAAATTTTGGTGGTAATTTCAAATATTCTTCTAGCAGAAATATCTTAATTGATAACTGAAAACCTAAAAGTCGGACATCAACAGCAAACTAAAGCTATGCTAATTCAAATGCTAACAAAGAAAAAGCCATGAGTCAAAGGGGGGCTAGCTAGACAATGGGCACATGCTAAATTTACTCCAGCATGAATGTTTAAGTCAAATTAGGAGGTGACCAGGGCAGGACCACTGGGAGTTTGGATATATTGGTAAACAGACCATGAAAACCTCTTGAGATTACAAGTCCCAGGACTCACATTGACAAAACAGGGTGGCTTCAGCAGTGTTGCTCAACTAATTGAGTGGTCCCTTAGGAGCTTCAGGTTCATTGTCCAGGTTCGTAACTCAATTAAAGATCCATCTAACTGATGTCTACTACCCAAAGAATGCCAAGGGACTGCATCTATGCTCCCTCACTATCAGTTATGGCACTTGAAGAACATCTCCTTTATTTGCAGGTTAGACTTTGATTTTACCAGAAAAAAAAGAAACCTGACCATCCTCATGATGTTCCACAGTATGGACTCTCTTTTCCATATAACACAATTTATCCATAATAACCCATGGGATTGTCCTTTAAAAGGCCACTAGGGCCACTAAGAGAATCCTAAACTCCTAAAAAGTCTGAACCTTTAAACTATACCTGTTATCTGTTTCTTTAAGAACATATAAAAAACTCACTGTTGGTTTTTCTTTTTGGAATAGTTGCAAAAGGTAGCACAAAATGTTGACGCCAATGGCTTGCCAGTTTAAGCTTTCTTTCTGCAAGCTTTGGATAAATGCTTTGGATATGAGAGCCACTAATGCTTGGATGCACTTCTTGTAACAAGTACAATATGGAAGAGCTTTGAACTTTACAGCTTCCAGGTCTTTAGCTCACTCTGCACACACGAGTGAGGTTCAAAGACAGATTAAATAAATCAGCCACAAATTTGAAGTTGGACAGGTCCCTAGAATTTCTCTCAATGGTTCACAAAACAGCCCTGCATTTACAGCAAGGTCTCAAGCTGAAATGAGACGCAGTCGAACAATAAAACGATGTACTATATCTTTCACGGATTATAGAAATTGCAAATCAGGACTCCACAGCGCTGCTCTGCTTTGATAGAGCCACACAGGCAGGCAAATGCTGAATTTGTAAAAACTGTGCATCCGACGCCTTTCATCTTGGATTGAGGCTCTGACAATTCTAGTTAATTCCCGTCTCCCTTTTTTTTTTTTTTTTTTTACAATTTAGCTACTGGAATAAACACACCCATCAACTCTACCACGTTGTTGTTGAGTGCGATAATTTTTTTTAATGGCTGGGATTAAAAGGGGCTTCAAAAGTGAAGTCTTGAGTCGGTACTCAAAAGCTATGGCGAATTACGTAAATTCGAAGGCAGATCCTCACTGTTCGCTACTAAAACCCTGGCCAATCCCCAATCAGGTGCAGAGCCAGCAGGAATTCACAGCTCCAGTTTTGCCTCTCTTTTCACGGTCTGTCTTAGCAATTTTATGGATAGTCTAGTAACGCCGATTTGCTTTCAGCTGTCAGTGAGGATACCGATCGCGATACCTTCTTGGCTTTAAATGGCAAATATTTAAGTGTCTCGGTCATTTGCTGGTTTGGTCATCGATTGCAGAGCTTCTGTTCTTTGTCCAGACTTAAGAGGAAGCGATGTGAAATTACCAGTATGGGAGGTAATGACATGCGGTGGCCATGAGATGACAAAAGTTACAAAATAAGAGGCCCTGGTATGCTATTCTCTTGGTGCTGTGAAGAAAACCTGCTATATAGCTGTTTGTTGAGTATGTTGGCTGATCTACAATATAAGATACTAAATTATTTTAAAGGCTGTACTGTAGATAGCTCTAGAAGAAAACACAAGGAGTAACTGTAAAATTCATAAACTGGTGACCTAGATCAGTAATTCCCAAGCAGGGCGTAGCCTGGGAGGTTCTTGTAAAGATTTTCATTCTGAAAGAAAAACAACTTGTTCTATGTGTGCAAACTTTGGGTGACACAGTGGAATATTTATTTCTATTTTGTTTAAGTGGCTGATATTATTAAAGATGCTAAATGAGGCTGTGGGATACATGATACCAGATTTAGTCATGTGACTTCCTTTTCACTCATATGATTATAATTAATAATTTATTTAACCCACAAAGACTTTCCAACGAACATATCCATACATATAAAATAACCTCAGACTTCAAAAACCGAATAAAAAGCAACTGTTCCTATATTTGATGCTAGCATGTTTATATTACAGCTAATTAAAAAACGACCATATGTAGCCTACAAAAAAATATGCTAACACAAATAAAAAAAGCAGCTAATTATTATCAAAGACAACTAAAAAACACATTAAAAGCTAATCAGCTCCTCTTTTGTATAAGTCAGCCTCCATGTGGGGGATTACAAATGAAACTACAACTGAGAAAACCAAAGCGCTCATTAGCATAGCGAATAGAATTTTTTACGCGTGAGGACAGAAGTCAGAAGTGTTTAACAAGCTCTCTGTATGTACTGGAATGACATTTCTGTGGGTTAGCTCCCAAAACACGGTATGAAATAAGAGCAAGCAGCTGTCTCTCACTGCGTCCAGATGGCGGCACAACGTATGTAAATTGCCTCATTAACCCTACAACACTTAACTACTGGGCTGCACTGATGGTTCGACCCACATGGGCATTTTATTAAAGAACATTAATAGCATCAGGCAGCAATCACCACTGCCTGAGGTGATCTGTGCTGGCATTATCAAACACTGTAATAATTATACATGACATCTACTGATGCATTCATGAATATTACAGCGCCGCATTATCTTTAGTTGTGTTTTTTTTTAGGTTGTGAACTTGAAGGTTGTTTTAAATAATTTTTATCAGGCTGCATAAAATTATAAGCGCGTTTTTCTGCCGTTGTACCTTTTATGGACTTGATGAAATGCGACTAAAATGACGCATATGTTGCAGTGAGAAAACAGACCTGCACCTGGAGCAAAGAGTAGCACGGTACAGGTCAAAGGTCAAGCCCCCTTGCCTCCGCTCCCTTTTTCTCTGAAAGGTCCAGACGACCCCTGTGGCTTCAGCTCGCAACGTGAGTCTTTTTGTCTGTTCCATTCTCTCCTTCCCTCAATATCTTGCACCTCCTTTTCTCCTTTGGAGAGGCACAGTAATCCATAATCATTGCAACAAGCGGGGGCTCAATTATGCCCCAGTTTCTCCATTTTCTCTTGACACAAAGATCTAAAAACAATTAACCTCTGCCTGGTAATGCTTTTTCACACAGAGCGCCGGAGTAATAAGTCAAGAACTATCTATTCAAATTCCACACCATAATTCAGCCAGCATAAATATTATTACATATTTTCCCTTACTGTTGGGCTGGATGGTTTAAGCTCAGCTGACTTAATGGACTAGTATTTATATACACACTGAAATGAAAACTCACAAAATTAACTGAAAATCACGCTGCATGCACCCTGAGAAGGTTATCTTTTAAAAAATGAGTTTTAAGATGGACATAGCAAGTAGGTGTGGCCTTTTTGATTTACAGCCTGGCAACAAAACTTTCAACCCCTCTCAGTGTGAAACTGAGGCCGTCTGACTCTCTGTCAGAGAGGTTCAGTGTTAAATTTCAGCAAACTGTGCTCACCACAATCATACACACACCCATCTCACACAGGCCCATATAACCACCATAGACATTCAGAGCGACACCAAAATCTCTGAGTATTTCAATTCAACAAAGACTTTTCCTGGGCAAATTCTTCAGCTTTCATTTTTTCTTCCCCCCAAATCTTAAGTATTTTGTTATATCTAAATGTCAGATGTATGTCTTGTATGTTTTTGTCTTTGAGTAAAATATACACACAACTATCATTAACATAACATTTAATATCTATATCAGTACAAGGTATATTTCTTTGAGACTGATCCTCAGTAGCTTAAAAAGGAGTCAATGGGTGTGACACAGGAGAAAACACACGCCTATGGCCTCTCACCCAAGCACGGTAAAGCCGCACGATTCTCTCTGTGACGCTGCCCAACCACAGATCCGCCTCAAAACCCTTTAGCTTTTAATAAACACTCTTATTCTGTCAGAAAATCTCTATGGCCTCCTTTTCACACGCAGGTAGAATAGCTAAAAATGTGCGAGTAAAAAAAACAGCTTGTTGCTTCTATTGAGCCTTTTATTAGTCTTCTTCAAAGGCTTATGGCTGAAGAGGAGAGCCAGATAGAAAAGATCTGCGTCTACTTAGTCCCATTGTGCTCTTATTATGTCGGCTCTTAGAACACACAGGCAAACCACATCCAAAATATCACATGTCGGGCAAATCACAGTGTACTGGAGTGACTGGCTGTAGGATCTGCTGAGACAAAATGGCGATTTTTGGAACAGTGATTCAGGAAGAACGTTTTTAGGAGAAAATGTAAAGATATAAACATTGTGGCAACAGCCAAATATAAATATAGTTCAATGTAACACTTATTTGTATGAAAGAGTAAAATGTAGAGATCTGAGTGAGTGAAATAAAAAAACCCTCAAGGTCTATATATTTTAAAATCACATACATTGAAAAAATATATCGCTTTTGAAAAATTCCATTAACCAAATAACATAAAACCTGTACTAAATTCAACAGAAAATGAATACAGACTTTGCTCATTTTTTCTTTGTACATTTTTTTCAAAAGGAAAGTAGAAAGATTTATTATGAGAGATTTGTCTGTCAACTATAAAAAATAATTTTGATGTCGTAATTGTGTTCACAAAATGAAAGGCTGTAAAAATGAAAGAGGCTGTTTTAACTGTCTACGTATGAAAAAATGTCTCAGTCCTTCACCTTTCCTCAACATAACAATGATTCTTGAGTATTATGTACATTCAATGAGTATTACAAGTACACTTCAGTATATGCAATTTCACGTGCTTTAAAACCTTCATCTTAGACACAGACAAAAGACTTAAACAGGCTGAGAATCCAGCAAAAGGGGCTGCACTTGTGCATATCAGCGTAATTCACAGATAACAGCACAAGCAAGAGTGACGAAACCTGCTATATAAATCCTGAAGAGGCACTCTATAATAAACCAACACTGCTCTTTTCAACAAATGTACAAAAGCACGGGCGTAGTGTAAATTTACAGTTTGTGGATGCAAAGAAAAACTTGATAAGCAATATTGAAAGGGAACCCTTAAACAGCATGCCAGAATAAAGAAATACACATACAAGGAAACTGTTGTTCATGGTACTCCTCGTATGTGTGCAAGAGCTCTTTATCTATGGTTCATACATTTCTGAGCGCTTGGCCCCTCGCATACTGCGCATCGGCCCCCAGCACTGCGGCTGGCCCCTTGATTATGAAGGGCAATAGATGCAAGAGAAAAAACAGAAAACAAGAAGCAGCAAAGTGGGGATAAAACGAGCGAAAACAACTGGCAGGCATCCAAGCTCATGGGGAACGCGTTGATCATTATGTCTAGCCTTCAGGTGTCTGAGTCGAGCCGGCTGTGTTTTGGGGGGAGGTGTGGTTACCAAAGAAGACAAAGACACACTCGTTCGCCGGCTTCAAGAAAGCGAGGGAAGGAGGGTGGGCGAGAGAGGAGAAAAAATGAGAAAAAGCTATAAAAAATTGATTAGCCGATCATCCACTGGAGTGACTTTCTGTGTTCTGCATCTTTTTTTAAGTATAGCCCCAGAGGACAGGACAGGACAGACTGATGTTTTTTACAGGTCCTAATTAAAGACTTCTGAAGGTTTAGAAACATCAAACTCTCAGTGCATTGCTATAGAAATAAGCCTCTTGTTTTGGACTCAGGTTTTTTGGTGGCTTTCAGATGGACAAAACAGAAATGTTAGATTAATATTAAGACATTTTTTGTATTTATGAGTTGGTTTTAAAAGGCATATGCAGCTCTACACGTGCTTTAAGAAAAAGACAAGTACCCAACACACGTGTCTGACACGGGCTGTCATAACTTTGTTACGTGCCTAAAATATAATGGAGATAAATTGCAATTCGTTTTCGTAGTGGATGGTAATAAATGTCCAGATTTCTGCATATTGCATTTTGAATTTTTTTATTATTTTACTTCTCGTGCTGTTGAACGAATCGATGGTTTGTTTCGGGTCGGGACATTGTTTCATAACAGGTAACATTTGCAAAAAAAAAAAAGAGAAAACAATAAAATGCTCTCATTTAAAAAGCCTCACGCCATGCATCAGGGGATCATTGATAAATATTACATTTTTGTAATGCACCTAAACGTAACATTAATTTCTAATATCATCCCAGTTAAGACAACCAACCCAAATGTTACCTCACACAGAACGCAGAAACAAATCAGGAGACCAGATAAACATCTAACGCGTCTCACAAAGTGTTACTCGTAGAAAATAAAGCGTCATATCGATACTTACCATTCATTCAGCTCCAAACGCCGGCCATTGAACACCCGTTCGCGGGGAAACTCCGAGCGGTTAGGCGAAAAGTGCCGCGGCTCGCGCGCTCGGCGGTACGTTCGCGTTCGCGTTCAACTTCTGCGCGTCTCGCTCGCCGATTGAACGCGGAGGGAAGAGACCGGAGGGTCGGCGTCGCGGTGACGCGTCATCAGCGGGGAGGCGCTCCCATTGGCTGTACGCGTGGACGTTGCGAACGCTCGCCGTCGTTCCATTGGATTAAAGAGCGCGAACGGGAAAGCGACGCCCCGCCCTCTCTGAATTCCGTGCTGGAGAATTCGCTTTTCCTGAGAGAAAAATGGGGAATGATTTCGGATGTCACAGCTGCTGGAAAGCTCCTGGAAAACACATCACACCGTGTAGCTTTCTTTGATTATTACTTCATCGTTGTCATAACCGATCATAAACGCGCACTTATAAAACGTTTCACAACGCAGCGCCGTGCGGTTCGTCAGAGATATTAAGATGAACTAATTGGGGTGTTTAATTGTACGAAGCAGCTGAAACATTTAGATAAACAGAAATTGAACAAAGAGTTCAATTTCAATCAATTTTCCACATAAATATGGTCTTAGTTTACGCTTTTAACTCTCTGATGCATTAATAATTAGATATAAAATTCGTATAGTTTCTTTTTTTTAATCCCAGCTCAAGAATAAAATCATTCCAGCTTTTTTAAATGATGTATTTTGAGACAATTTTATCCATTGCAATAGACAGTGATACATTTTCCGAAGTCAAAGGTGATTTGGGTTGGACATCACATCCTGAATAGTTAAAATGGCTTTTAAAATGTCTCCACTGCAATGGAGCCCATCTATCAGAATAACCAGAATAGCATCTATTAGAGACGACCTACATTTCCATCAGCGCTATTTGTGTTCTTCAAGCAAACATCTTAAGATGTCTGTCTATTGCGCATCTAACACCTGGAAGCCATTTTCACTCAAAATGCCAATGAAACCTTCATTCACATGGTTATTTTAATTGGATGAATGTACCACATGACAACCTGACATTACCCAAGTGCAGCGCAGAAAAAAGTTTAAATTATGTTCTTATGTTCTTTTTAATTTACAAATAGATGTTTTAAACATTCCCAGAACATTCAAAATAACATTTTTAACGTTTTTGTTACTTAATGGAAATGTTAACAAAATGTTCTTACAACCTAAAATTGTTAGCTGGGTCATTCATTTGGATGCTTCAAAAACCACCTTGTTTGCTCTGTTACACCCCATTCTGCATAAAAGAGGGGTAAAGATTGTCATCCTACCATAAAATCTGTTCTTTTCGTTTTACCTTTGTGTTCTGATAGATTCGGTTCACACTTTGATTTTGAAACGCAGAATTGTATTCAGATGCTCATGCGAGAAGAATATACAATTCAGTATCATGGAGTGTCCTGGAAAACCAAGACAATAATAGTGGAGCGGAAATAGTAGAGCGTGTGTAATGCTTGTAAACTTTTTCTCTGCATGAATGAAGCATTAAGTTAATATTCCACAAAGCTTCCACTTCTGAGTTATTCACTTGACTGCTGCCACGATTGACCACGTGGGTTATGCGGTTGTTTTCTCATTTTTTGTGACAGTCCTGCCCCACCCCCCACCTCTTGTTCTCCTCTGGGTTTCCTCATTTGAATGACCCACCACCTTCCTGCTTTGATAATTCTGCTAGAGGAAAAAACAGTGTGATGACATAGTCTCCTTTCATTACGTACGATGGGCAAAAAGGCAAATCCAACAGCTGATTAGCACACATTGGCTTTGACAGGCATTTGAATCGAGTCGCACCTGCCACTGTCATAGCGATCATCGTTTTTTTCTCACTCTCAGAATTACGTGTTTCTCATGTTGGTTGGCTTGCTCGGGGTAGCTGCTTTAGCATGTGGTGTAGAAAGCATTCCTTTTGTGGAGACATTTACCAGAATGTAAACCTGATTTATGTTGAATCGACATATGACCAATAATTAGAAAGATCATAGAATGATTGTGAGATTGTGTAGGATCAAGATTAGGCAGTCAAACATTGTTTGTTTGTTAGTTTAGAAAATTCAGTTTAAAGCAATAGTGGATCAGTATTACAGAGAAATAATTCTATTTTTAATGCCTGTTTTGATGTCACAAAGACTGTTCAATTTAAGCTTAATTCAAAATGGCTGCCCAAGAACATTTATTTTTAGTTTATAGACATGTATCAAATCAAGAACCGCGTTGTACACACTTGTTATGGGGTTTAACCAGTAGTCTCTTATCAGGGACACAGTCATACTCAGAATGGCTGTACTTTTGTTACTGAATAAGGGCTTGTCAGTTATGTGTCACATATCCTGCTGCAGGTGTGTGTGTCGTGTGTGGGGTGAACAACAAACAGAATTCAAAATACAGAGAAAAAAGCATTCAGCTTATTGCAAATGAGTAAAATCTTTGTTCCATCACTAAATTTAGCCTGACATTTTGCAATGCTTAGCATAAATTGTAGGGAGCAAAAAGAATTCGGAGAACCGTTAGCGCATAATGATTTGGGTCTAATTTTAGCTGTAGCTCTGATGCAAGGATGTAAAACAGCATTGCCTACATAGGCTTCAAAATAATAATTCTTGCTTTATTTTAAAACTTCTTAAAAAAGATATAATCATTTTCCACTTTCCGCAATGGCCGATTACCAGATTAAAGAAATTAATCTGCACATATCTATGAATATTAATGACTAATCAGATTGAAAGTGTGGGTGTGTATTATCTATAGAGGCAAAGCATGCATGAATTACATTGTCTTAAGCTGCAGTATAGACCATGTGCCCATACTGTGTGTATCTCCCCTTTGAATAATACCATATCTATAACTATAAATTATGTATTTCCATAGAAACAGTGTGATGGGGATTAAAAATATAAATTTTATTTGTATTTGAATGTAAAGTGTACGTTTACATTTTTTAAATTTTTACACTCTACAGCTATTTATACCTACAAGAGTTTGCAAAAATTTTTAAAGAAAATTTAGAAGCTTATACATTAATACTGTGCATATTTTAACATGTGTGCACATTATAGTTTATGTGCTTGAACCACGCTTCTTGTACCAGTACCTACAAATGCAAATTCGATCACGTTGCAAACAACTGTATAATGTTAAACATCACTTTGGTTAAGACGTGATATAAACTCATAAGTCAAAATCATAAGGGTTTGAGTATGAACAAAATAAAATCAGCCAAAAATTGGCACAAAATCAGCCGTTCTGCTGCGAATCAGTTGAGATTAAGAAAGAGAAAGGATACTGTTCCACTCAAATATATCTGGCCAAATCCAGTCCTGTTTTGCTCCCTGAATCTCCTCCATGGACGTTTCCTACACTATCGGCTTTTCCCTCCATCTGTTGTGAAGACCTCGATGTTGGCACCGTGGATCTATGGGCTATTTAACATTTGCATCCTTTTCCCCATGACACTACAGCCACAGGTTTCATCCTAAACACACACACACAAACCCCCCAGGGATTTGTGTGGCATCTGCCCCATAGTCCGTGCCAAAACAGAGGAAGCCAAAACCCCACCGCTCAGAGCGACAGCCTGCCAGTCGGCCGCGACTGAGGACCCTGGCAGGCATAACAGTTCAGCTGAGAGATGCTGATAATATCCACTCGGGTCCGCCTGTGGACACCTTCATAGAATGCCGTTTCCCAGAAAAAGCAACCAGGGCCTTAAAATCAGCCTGGCGTATGAGCTCATGAGCTTTGAGAACTGAGCATTATCTGTTACAAGGAAGGCCTAACCTTGTTACATTGCACATGCTGTATGATGTATATCTGTGGAGTAAATGGAGGTTATTAGATTTGACCCCTCGATTTGAGTCTCAGGCAGCGACTGTAATTATTTCTATGGGACTGATGGATGACGAGGCAGAGCTAAAGGTTTCAGTTGCTGTTTCGGTCAGCAAGGTTTCATAAAAATGCTGAATGATGATTCACATGTGGAAACTGAAAATCATCTTTTTCAGAGGTTGAAGTGCAAAATGTTGAAGATGCATTACTAATGTATAATGTGCATTACTATACATTGAATTTGATGCCTGGCTTCAGAAAGGGTTTTTTAATTGGTTACAAACATCCAATCAGATTTGAGAGCCAAGAAATTTTTAAATCTTGCCAAATCAGTTGCATGGTTGGGTTGTTTTTCAGACTGTTTGGTGAACTAAGAAGACTTTAAGAAGGTGAAAGAAGTTCAATAAAATGAATAATTGTGGTGACTGGTGGCCATGCCTGTCAAGATATTCCTCAAGAATTTCTGAGAATAATGATTTCACACATGGTGATTGAAATGACATGAGGGTAAGTAAATGACAACAGAATTTTCATTTTATGGTGAAGTATCCCTTTAAGGCTGTAATAGTCATACAGTCAGGTACGGTCGAACAGGATCAACCCTCAAAAGCCCTCAATGATAGCATAGATGTTCAAGGGCTCATATATGTCACAGCGATCTAGAGAAACGAGTGCTCAAGGTGTTGCATCTTGGTTTTAAGCACCTTATATTTGATGCAAAGCTTACATGGGCTGACTTTTGGCTTTCATAAAAGTTACAGGCTTTAAATGGTTGCATCATCCATAATAGTTTCAGGGACTGACTGTGCACGTCACAATTCACTAAGATATTTTAAGCATAAGGTGCATATTTTGGTCACAGATGGGCTGCAGTAATCCTGGGAAGCAAGCATGTGTTCTATAGAGAGGTCTGAGTAGGCCCAGGTCAGCTGCGAGGGTCTCAGCTGTAGTAATGGGCTTCACCTGTCATCTCCATGAGACGTCCTGCCTGGCACACGCACGCCCCTCACTCACCAACCCCAGCAGATATCAACTTAACCAGCCCGCTCATGCGTGTCCTGCCTCGAAAAACACTGTCTGTCAGCTTCTGTAACACCCCTCTATCCTCTCTGGCCTTCTCTCTTTCACTCTCTCTCCCTGCTATCGTTTGAGTCGCATCACCCGATCAGCTGTATATATCTCACATCTGAAGCCCCGGAGGTGTAAATTAAAGACACTGATGCATCTTGGGTGGCTGCATTCCAGAAAATGGCTTCAGGCAACTGACTGTGTTACCGGAGTGTAATTTTTCTACAGATTGTGTTTGCAGGTCAGATAAACTCCTCATGGGCATATTAGTCATTCTTTTAAATTCAAAAATTTTAATTTAAAATTTAAATTCCTCATTTCAGGAATTCCAGATTCCGAAATTCCAAGTCAGTGTTTTTACACACAATTTTAATTAGGTAAAATCATAGAGCCTTTCAAATGAAGGTTCCAAAAAGAACCAAAAAGGGTTTTAATAAACCAATTTTTTGCCATTGGAGAACCATTCATTTTAAAATTGAAAGGTCTAATTGTTGCACTGCTAGCATCACCAATGCTTCAGAAAAATTGACACAACCACACAATTTCACAGCTTTCAAGTGTACTGCCTGTCATTGTTTGGACAAACAGAGTTCCACCCTAAACATCAAAACTTCCTTCAAAGATATTAGCCTACAGATGTTTTTTTCTAATAGTCTCTGTATATTAAGCTAGTATAGGATAAGATACTTAACATAAAAACTTATACATATCAACCTCGACAAGCCACATTTCAGACCCATTAATTCAAGTCTTTCCTCTTTACATAGTTATAGTTCAGCTTGGGTATAAATCCAGGATACTGAACTGTATTTATCTTTAGCTCTGCATTCACATAGCACAAAAAGACAAGATTAAACCTCATTCCTCTAGTTTCAGTGACAAATGTAGCCACTTTAGGCTGTAGTCTAGTAATTGATCTGTCCAAATGCTTTGTTTTACATATTCACAGAACGAGACACAGAACAAGACCAAAACGCTAATGACAAAACACCACATGAGGCTGTCTGGACGAATTTAATCGCAGCCCTCCAGAGATAAATCTGACAGAAAAGCAACTCGCGAAGTAGTGACTGAAAGGAACTCTGGGAGTTGTTGGATAAAGAGATAGTATATTGCATACTTTCCTGTTTTTACAGTGAAACAGCCACACTGCCACATTTTCATCCTGTAAGCTACTCAATAATTCAACTGTTTGTACCTGTGAAGTGACGGGGTCTCATTCTGAGGCCCTAAACTAATGTATAATTAAATGGAAGAGCCACATGAAAGTGCATAGAAGATCAAGTCAGGTTCTCCTTATAGATTCTGCCTGCCAGAGCTATAATGACACCACCATAAATGTTTATGGCCTTTAGACTGTCTGATTCATTTTTATCTCTGAACCAGATTTTTCAGCATTGCAGGTGTGTTTTTTTCTTTCTTCAGCTCAATTACTGAAACAGGAAGTTGCGTGGGAAATATTCAGTGAGTTTAATTTTAAGTCACAGCTATGAACATGATTTGCTGCTTGCTATTACTAGTATGAGTCACATTGTATTGGGGGAAGGGTATGTTCGATTTAGCTAGCACTTTGTAGAGAGAAATTTCCCCTTGAGTGCAAGATTAATATTTTACAGTCTCTTTACATTTTAAATGTGTATGTATTTTCTTAAAAGGTTATTTTGAGGACAGTAGCACAGATTTGAGCACAGACAGAAAAACTAGTTTAACATAAAACAAGTTTAATGAGTAAAACATATAAGAGTTTTAATTAGTTGAGGTTAATTGGTTTACCACTTTAAACAGGAGTTCTAATGAGCACATTTCATTTTCGCTTCGCAGTGGAAATTTCACCTGACACTCGTAAAGACGCTTTAGAAGCAAAAGAAGAAGCAGGAATTTGGAATTGTTTGGGATTTGATACATACAGTGCAGTCAGCGAGCTCGCTCTGCCTGCGGGGATTACACAGTTGCGTGAAATTGTGTAAACTTGCGGTGACAGCAGAGTTGATTAAACACACTAATATGGTTGCATCACTCTCAATTTTTTGTAATTTATTCAGAATATGATTTTTGTTTGGTATAGAACAACAGAAGCAACGGAAACAGTTTTCAAAAATACAAACTGTGTAGATTTATGATAAAGAATATGACTACTACTTAATAATCACAAGAACACAATCAAGAGGTAAAAATTATAATTATGTTCTTTTGTTGTAGTTTTAATAGGATTGTAAACTTAGGCCAAAGTTACAAACTTATTGCCTACATGCTTAGGTCATATTAACCAATAGTCACAAAATATTTATAAAATATATATATAAAATACTGGTCTCTTTAGAATTTAAATCAGCTGTAGCACATGAGGTTCCTGTATTTTAGAAGTGTGAAAACAAGCACGACAGGTGCAGGTTAGCTTGCATTACTGAGATCTTTACATCTCCCAACACTGAGTTCTAATATCTCCACCTTGCAGGCAGCCACAGGGACGGCTTAAAGCTCTGAGCTGACTGTGAAGACTGTAGTGTCACTTTTCTGTTTTTTCTCCATAAGAATAAGTGTGCGAGTCTACGCATTGCACTGGGGGCTGGGAGAGCCAGATAAGAACCTCAAAGCAGATCTATACGTCGAGAGCGAGTCTAAGAAAGAAAACTCCACGGATCCTATAGATTCCCAAACATGGATTTGCACGAGCAGTGTGTAACGAGCTACCGAGTCGTTGAATTAACATAATGTTGATGGTTAAAGTGGAGGGGTAGACAAATGGCATTGTATTTCTCTGGTAAAAATCTTTTTTTAGTCAGATGCCTGTTTTGCATCAGATGGTTGTAAAAGTAATGCCTCATTTCACATATTCATTCCACAAAAATTGAATCGACTAGCATTCCGACTGCAAAAACACTTAATTTCAGTCAATTGGTAATAAACAGCGTGAGTTTTAATTGATTTCACTGCAAGCTGAGCGCAGTTCAAAATAGTGTTCATACAGATATAGTCTTTTTCTCAACAATTGTTTTGCAATTACTTTCTATGTATTTGCTTCTATGTAACTCAGATCTGTACTGTTGTTTCCTTCCCCCCCGTGACAAAAGTTCTCATTTGGAATGTTGACAGTCTAAAAAACGTGAAAATGTGACAGTCGTGACTTCCTGTCATGATGTCATCATATGTCTGTCAGGATTAGCTTTTGTGGAAATGTGGAGTGTGTTGAGGTTTGTCCGTGTGACGGAGAGAGACAGGAAGAGAAAAACTGGCCATTTTTTACCTTTTTGTTACTTAATAGAAACAGGGAAACATTTTAACAAACCTAAATATGTTAGATGGGTATATAGATTTTGATGGATATAGGAATATATACTGATTCATATAGGATAAATGATATAAATCGTAATGCACCAAACTCTTTTGTACACGTGAGTTGCAATAAGCATGCAATTTTATTATCAAAGATACAAATATATTTTTTTGCTTTTTTTTGGAAGCTGCTCCCAAAATCTACTTGGCTCATAAATCTGTGCCGTATGTGCGATTTGAATGAGCTGGAAGCTTCTGTACAGCACCTGCAGCTAAAATGGCTCATAAACGCGTCGTTTGGGCTGTAAGCAGTATTTAAGTAATTCCTAAAAATGAATAAACATGTCAGTTTGAAAGAATACAAGTTCATACACTTTTAATGGCCTGACCATCAAAGACTCGGGTTTCATGAATTTTCATGGCCCCTCCACCATTAGGTGAATAAATTAAGTGGCTGATCAAAAATAAAAACTAAGAAAAACTCATCTTCCTCGTATAATTAATTATACAGTACAAGTCACATAATGATGGAACCCATTTGCTTCAGTTCCACATCAGTACTGATGAAAGATAGCTTATTCCAACCAATCAAACAACAGGATTCTATGACAGGAAATGACAGCGTACCCTGCATACATTCTGTGCTGGTTTTGGGGTTTGGGAGGGGTCGTGAGGGTGTCTGGTAACACACACACATAATTCCTCTAAAGAATGGAAGCACTGTGTCATGGCCTCCAGTCTGTTAACCAGGCCTGGGTCTTTAACAGGGAGGGACTCTGGATGCCTACATTTAAAATATATGAAAGTAAACAGGGTGGCTAAAATAGATTCTGTGGTTTTTAGGAAATGGAGCAGAAACAAAGTAAACAGAGGGAGATGAATTTAAAGGGAAGTTCTGCTACATTCTGCTACACCCTGAAGAAAAATCGTTTCATACTTTTGCATACTTACATACTTCATTGCGTAAATTTATAATTAATATAACGCATACACACTAAGGTATCTTGTATTTTCACAAAGAGAAGCTAGATTCGTTGAAGGAAAGTGCGCTTCTTTCTTGTTTTCGTCTTATCAAGATTGTGAATCATCATTTACAGTAACGTGGAACTTAGTCATTCTTCCAAACATGCTTACTCAGAAACGCAGGACAGAGAGATGCATACTTTTTCTGACAACAAAAAACATAGATTGGCAGCTGTAAATCATTGACTAACCAAACTGACAGCAGGGCGTTTATTAATAAACTATTTTGCTAACACATTTTATGTCTCTCATGGAAGTTATTTCTGAGGGAAGGGGCATCTTACTGTTTAATTGAAAACATTTGAAGGCATTAATTGTGGGATGATGTAATCAATTCCATAGTCAGTTCTCAATGTTCTAAGAACGTTCCCTATTAGCCGAGGCCACATCTGCATCTTTTTATGAACATCAAGCGTAAGCGCACCCATAGCGAAACTTAAACGCTGAACTTTTTTAAAACTTAAAAGTTCTACCCAACATGATGCTATCTGTTCTTGCAGCTGCGCGGTGCTAGCTGGCGCTATACAAAACACAGAGGCTGGGGGAGGTACAGCACACAGAGAGGATGTGGAAGTGGTTAGAAACCGTTGAGACAGTGGTTGGAGAGGTAGTGTGATGCGGCTACTGCTGGGAAACAGTCGTTAACTGGGTGTTAAAGTCATCACTTCGTTCACAACAAAACAACAATGAAACTTTGAGGTACACACCATGTTTTGGCCAGCTGGTACTGTGGACGGTTTCAGCAGTCAGAGACGATGAGACAGAGAGGACGTTCTTTTCAAAAATGTGAACAACCGAGAATGTTATTCCAAATTATGGCCTGGAGTGACACATCATATTGGCAATGATGCTTCAGACACTTGCTTGATTCTCAACCAATAAGTTAAAAGAAATAGTTCAAAAAAAAAAGCATTGTGAAAGTAGTCTGTAAGACATGTGCGCTGTATTTCAAGTCAACATGATATTTGTTTGTGAGTCACACAAGAGTCAATAATGTTGACGTATAGTAAGTTGATGTAAAAGGAGGACATAATTACTTTAATCCGTTCATTACTCAAAGATACTATCATATGCAAACAGCAAAAAATGTTTGGAAATCTATATTGATATTTGTATTGATCTAGATTGTAATCTATAGTGATACTTCCTAACATTAATTTTCTATTTTGGTGACGCATCTGATATGCCTGCATTTCTCTCTCTCTCTCTCTATCTATCTATCTATCTATCTATCTATCTATCTATCTATCTATCTATCTATCTATCTATCTATCTATCTATGTCTATCTATAGATATATAGACTCAGTATATATATATATATATATATATATATACATATACTGATAAAAGCAAAAAAGTACAAGCTTTGGATCTGTATTCAACAATAATTTTGCACCTCATCCTCAATGCCTGAGGGCTTGTCAAATCTACAGAACGAAGGTGCAAGCTTGTCTAAGATGTTGACAAAGCTTATTTGAAGACCATCATAGACTCATGATAAAAGTAGGATGAGCACGTAAAAAAGATGATTAAAACTGGAACCTTAAGAGCGTACTTCTCTAAACCTGATCTCAACAGGAAGCTCTCAGAGAACGCTTAATCCGAAGCTAAGATTGATCCACAACTCCCTCACTGGTTTTGATTTTGTGGGCAGCCATTCATTGCTGACAAGTGAAATCATACTGCATAATTAGACCCACGTTCTTCTGTATTCAGAACCACCTCAGGCCTCTCGTCTTAAGCTTAAGATATTGAGGGTAATTGGCCTTCTGATGTACATTAATCCTAGATTCAAGAAACAGCTTCGGCTTTTTTGACACCTCTTTGATTGACGGATACATATTTTTATGGCAACATATCGTGAATGTAAGTTGTGCCTGATTATAAAAACCTAATTTTATCTGCACTTTGCTGACCTTTACAGCAGTGAATTTTGAGGAATTGTGTTTCTTGTTTCTGTACCAATGTCTTCATTGGTTGACCAAACAGCTGGTCCTGTCCCCAGCTCACGCCATTGGTCAGGCGACGTCCAGCTGGTCGGAATGCTCAAACAAACAGAGCTGTTATAGTTAATGGCATAGTGTTTACAGTGTTTCTTAGATACATTTTAAAATGGAAGTCTTTTTTGGAAGTGTCTGCATTTTAAGATGGGACAGGAGAAAAAAAAAATTAACATTTAAAAAGAAAATGCACATCAAAAGATTGGAAAATGCAGGCAGACTGGCTCCTTACATAACTTTTAACATGACATTTTATGCACGGCTAAATTAAAGCCTAAAATTATTTAGGAAATAATGAACCATTAATGATACAAACCTGAACCTGTCTTCTTGAATATGACTTTATTTACTGCGGAAGCAGCGTTATCTTTCTCTGGGGCAGAAGATGTCAGATGAATGGAGGGAGGCTTGTTTGACTGGAGTACACACTCAACCCCCTCTCTCTCTCCTGAGGGTGAACAATGCATCAGCAGTCGTGCATGGCCTACATGCTCATTGAAGCACACTGCTCTGTGGCTGCAACCTTGTATCTTTGCAAATGCCTTCATGTATATGGTTCCTCTGCTTTGGGATTTCAAGGCTTTTAAAACAGGACGCAGAGAAGTTGCTTTCAGAAATTTGAGAGTTCCCAAGAGAAAACAGTATTTATAAATTAGTCACACTCTTTCTTTAGTCACTTTAGAGAGTTTTATGCACTGGTAGCTTACATTTGGCTTTTGAAACAACGAACGGTAACCATAGTACCCCCCAAAATACTGTACTGTAGTTACAACAGTTATTGTTATGACTATAAAAACGTAGGCAAGAGCCACCACTGCCTTCAACTAAAAAATACAATTAAAGAAAGACTCTGAAGATTTTTATTGTTTAAATTATTTATTTTACTTTTTAAATTTTACTATTTACACTTTTACAATTGCTTTTATTTTTTTTAAAGAAATACAGATAAACATTTTCGCCTGGTAGGAAAACCTTGAAGTTGGTACCTGGGCCTTGAAGGTGGATTATTTTCACCTGGGCCAGTGAGCAACCACTCTGAACTCCGTAGCAACGACCGAGCAACCACCCAGTACACTTTCAGTGTTGGGGTCTATAGTTACCGTGATGAAGTTTGTAAGGAAGTGCATCAGTTCCTATAAGATAGTTTCATTTCCATGTTGTTTAATCAAAAAACTTAACCTGCATTTCATACAATATTCTCTCTGGTAAGATTAAAACACTAGTTGAAAGTGATTCATCTTTGCTCTTTAGATAACATTGCCGTAATGTACTGTCTGGGAGGCACAACATGACACACTGAATCTTCTCACAGCTGTCCTTGCCTTAGGAAGGAGATCTGTTTTAACCTCAGGTCTGAGTAAGAATTTAGCCTGCGGCAGAACTTCATTTCATAGCTCACTCACACCGAAAACTCACCTGCTTTAGCCACAGGCCTCTGTTAGCCTAGCATAAAATAGCACTAGCTCTGAAGTTGACTAGCGTGTGTTCCTGTCTTCAAATGCATTAATTATGCTTAAGTTTACTCTGAGGTTTTCTGAAGGAAGTTCACTTTGAGTTCAGGGTAAAATGGAGACTAAGAATACGTGGAAAACTCAAACTGTCAGTACCAAAATATTCAGAGTTTCATAAAGGTAAAAACTGTCTGCTTCGTCTGTTTTCCTTATGAGGTCATGTAACAAACAAAGTGGTGACAAAATGTAGCATACTGCTATTATAGGAAACATTGCTTTATCATTGTATTGCCAATATTGCTGAATCTGCAAAATTATAGTATTGTACTATTATTGTGCTAAATATTATTGTCATAAATATATTATATAAATGACAGTATTGCATATTTTTTATTTCTTATTGGTAAAGTAACATTGGTGTAAAATGAAGATGTTGTTTATTCACAGTGAAAACAAGGTCACACTGAAACTAAAGGTTTTTACATTGAAATGAACTCACAGAGCGAGCCGTTTATATGATAATAGGATGGACCAATTAAATCTGCCCCGGTCATGACAAGTCACTGCTATACTGATAATGAGAAATTATATTCAGCTGGCTAGCCAGTTTTAATGTATGGATGAGAACATGGGCTTCGCCAGTTATTCTGATGAACCAAACAAATTATTCTAATGCCAGAAAATAACAAATCTGTTTATTTAAGTGTTATATACTGAAATAAATAATCACTCATTAAAATGATTTATGTCATAACGATACAGATATTGGCCAACTTAACAAGAATACAGTATGCTTTCTGTATTAAAGCTTTTTAATATAAAATTAAAAGCAGATCATTTATACAGTATATAAACTTATTTTTTATTTGGGATTTTACTTTTGAGTTTATTTGGGTTATTTGACGTTAAAATGGTATGTTCTTTATATACGGTAACATATATAAATGTTCTGGTAGTGAAGACCACGGCAGATTTACACATACTGCACCCTCAGTACAAAACATGACCCCAGCGGGCAAAGCAGGATATATCTGTGCCATCTCCCACTTTACACCAACAATTCAAGGCAGTGTTAAAAGGACAGTCAATGGCAGACGTATAATCGGGCCGATCAGATGATGTGACTACTGTTATACTCTCCCGCCTGCCAAAAAGAGAACAGAATTCTCTTTGTGCTTAAGCACCATATTTGGCAGGTCCTGCAAAAGAACATTGTTATGCTGAAACAGTATTCAGGATTTGCTTAAATGTACCATTTATCAGTGTTTTGCCAGTTTATGTTGCATATTTCATAAATAAAATGGTTTAGCTTGGTCATTTTTTCATTTGCACAAGAGAAAGATCTGCCAGCTCCGCTGACAAAAATAATCTGGTGTTTGATAAATATTCCACCTCACTGTAAATATGTACATAGGAATGCATTGTTTCATTGTTAAATCTTATTTAAAATAAACATTTGTTCTTGGCGTGAAGCAGGTCTTCACTCAAAGGTCCACTCAGCAGGTTTTACCTCATTTGAAAATGTTTTTACTTAAAATAAAAAAAAAAAAATAAGAAATAGACTTACAGGTGATGAAGACTCTAGGCATAAAAGCTGTTTTTTTACATGCAGCCGGGCCACCTCATGGGGGCTGCCATTTTGAGATCACATGACCACCCCAATATTATTTGCTTTATATGATGTATGATTTTATCATTATCCAGCACAACATAAACCAAAAACTACTAAAAGGACATTTAATAAGTTATGTAGGAGAACATTTTCAGAAATATTACTCATTATCAATCAATACCATTAAACCTTGTAGTAAGGAGCAAATAACCATTGTAGGTTGTGTCTGGAGTAGCACACCATCTAAACCCCTTTAGCTTGTCTGCTGCTCTTCCAGCAGCTCTCAGATGTTCTGCACAGATCTTTCCCTGGGTCGCTGCCTCTTACGGCTGCCTGCTTTCATGTTCTCACTCTGCAACCCACTCATCCTGAAACTGGCCTCTGGGCACTCTGCTCTCATACCACCCAATATGGTAAGATGAAGATATGGGGGTTCATTTTGTTTATAATGTACAGATTAAGGCAGGAACACTGCAACATGAGGTGTAGGGTATGATGCGAAGAATGTACGTACATAAAGAACCCATATTTAACATAGAATCCATATGTTATACATAAAAAACAGTGGGGTCAACACTGAAAATCAGAGATTTTTTTTTAAAACTCCCACTTAAACTTATTTTTGATATTAATGAGAAAATTGTAGGATTTTACTATTGAAAGTAATTCAATAAAAAGTTAATTTTACCATTTTAACTTTTTACTCAAATTATGTTATAATATAATTTGCAATGATCCTTTTTTATGAATTAGGAAAAAGGAAAAACACTTTTCAAGTGGTCTCAGACTTCTGGACCCCTAGAGTATTTCAATTTTGGTTTTGCTTTTCTGGAAAACAGATGATGGCCAGTGAATTCACAGTATTTATATGTATTAATGAATGTACATTCAGGTTTGGCATGCTATACACAAGGGCCTCTCATATAAGACTTGGGTTCCTCACTCGGTGGTCTTTTTATTAACTCCTGTAATGTCCTGTATGATTTAAACTATATATACCAGGTCAAATTATACATCTGCATTTTTACATGTTTACCACAGAAAATGTATGGAATGTATTTATAGCCTTTATGGAAAAGCTTTTGGATGGGAGCCCAGTACCCCACATGCTCATAATGTTTTTAATGTGAGAATAAAGCGGTTTCACTCAGCAGGACTTTAAAAAAAGGCTTGCTCAAATTTTTAGTTCACTAAACATTACAAAGCTCCTCTATGGGAAGAGTTTTAGGGGTTACAGTTGCTTAAAAAAGATTTTTTTTCTCTCATCGCATCAAGCAAAAGTGCCATAGTTGTTTTGCTGTTTTGCTTTTAAAGGGGAAATGACATTTGCCTTTCTCCTCCTGCGGTCTGAAGACAGACATTGTTGAGTCAGAGACAGTCATAATTAGCAAAGTTCTCTTTGAGGATCTGCTAAGCCACAACAAGCTGTGATAAAAACAATAATCATTCTTAAATCTGTAATAGCCAAAACCAGATGTTTACATTTTCAGAAGGAAAGATGGGGAGTTGTTGCCCAAGTAAAAGTCATAAGCATAAGGCTAGTGTGTTTTGAGTGGTTGCCGGGGTGTCGCCAGGGTGTTGCAGTTGCTAGGTTAAGTGGTGGCTTAGGCATTGCTCGGGTGTTTTGGGTAGCTGTTGGATGGTTACTTACTGGCTCATGTCAAAAGAAATTCACAAATTGTTTGTGTAGGTGTAGGTCTGCCATGACGTTGCTTTATGGTTGATATTCTGTGTGTTTTGGGTGGTTGCTAGGGTGTTTTCAGTGTGTTGCAGATGGTTGCTTATTGGCCCAGGTTTAAAGAGTCCAGTGTCATTCATGTGTATAGCACAAACAGTGTCTTATAGTTAAGTTTAGCAGTTTGTAGAAATTAAACTCCCAATATAATAGATGAACTATATAAAGACCCCTTTAATGGGCAAGTCAAATATCCTAAAAGCAAATGTTTTGAACCACAAAACACTAATAATCCATCTCATACAATACAGTGCTTTGAAAAGGGGGGGTGGCTATTTTTTCTCCTTTCGTGAGTATCCGAGCACCACGCCAACTTCCTGTCCCGGTCGTCGGCACCAGGCTGGGCTCATCCCAGAATTGATTAAAGGTTTGCCCTGCTGCCCGAGGGCTATTTCAACAGACAACTTCCTGTAGTTTAAGACCAGTGATTAACCAGACAACCCCCCATTCCCACAAGGCTCTATGTCTTTGTGTCTCGCCTCCCATTACTTATAGTGCGGAGAGAGAGAGAGAGAGAGAGAGAGAGAGAAATGGTGAGAGTTTGGGGTTCAGGCAGCTAACTCAAATATACAAGTGCAATAATGGACCTTCCATTGTTAGCTTCTTCATTGTTGCGTATAAGGGCTAATAGTGCCATGACCCGGTTTGCTATAAAACTCCCTCACACAAACAAGGCCTTTGCTACAAGGAGTTGTTCTCATATTATGTTGTTTCGAGGCCCCTCGCCCGTAATTACATGCTGTTTTCATATGTAGGGACCTCTTTAGCATAACAATTGTTCGCTCAGTTAGCCATTGTCAAAACGTGGAAGGTGCAGAAACAGGGAGATGAATTGCTAACAGATTGATGGTTAATTTCCCTGCTTTTCTTCATCTGTTGAGCATAAGACTTATATAAGGGACATCATCTTATGTAATAAGTGGCGATATTTTTTATATATGTATAGTTATAATATAGTACAGCAGTTTAATATAGTTTGTATATATAGATGTGTTTGCAACATTATTGTGTTTAATTTTCATAAGAATCCAAATAATAAAGCTGCTAAATAAAACCAGCTACTAAAATAAAAACAATTACATAAATGTTTAATTTAGCCGTGACAACAACATTGGAAAAATTGTAATGAAAAGAATAGAAAAAAAAAATTAAAAAAATTATAATGCTTCTGATTTTTTTTATGATTGGGTAGAATTTTTGATTGGGGTTTTTACTGTTGAGGAATATATATTTCATAGACTGTTCACATTTCTACTCACATTCCTGCTCATAAGTTTGTTTTCTTGTTTGCTCGTGTACTGTATGTGTGTAGGCTGAGAATAGATCTTCATTTAGAAACAGGTGTTTCAAAATTGTGATGTAAATTAATTTTTCCCCTTCTCTTCCACAAAAACAAAAGGTTTGTTGATTATTGCCAAAACTAAACAAAGATGGTTAATATATAATCAAAATATTAGATATATATTAGAATGACATCAACTAATGTTATTGTTTATACAAATGCATAAATAGTCTGTTATTTTAAGAAAACATCTAAGCAAAAATAATTAAAAAAAATGTCACAGAGACTCACAAGCCATCACCGTAACATTTGTGTTGGTGTATGCCCAAACAAAACTCTTGAACTCCTAGTATCAAGAGTTCCCTCCTATGAGCAGCATAGCTCCTCAGACATGTGTAAATAATTTTTGGGGCCCGGCCGCGGCCCCCTCAGGCTGTTAGTCTGAACGGTATTGATCTCCTTTGCTTTCTCACGGCCACCATTTGCCCCTGTGGTGAATGAAAATGACACAGAGATCTTCGAAGCCGCCACCTGCCCGCCACCTCCCTTTGTCTGGGCCCGGTGACATCATCTGACCCTGGGAACATGAGGCCCTTTTGTGTGACCCTCGGTTTGACTGAGCACCTCATCCTGTGAAGGTGCCTTCAAGTGACAATAACTGTGTCAAAAGTCTGAATGTGTGAGGTGTCTTCAGACAGGTAAGATGTACCTGTTTTAATGAAGTCTTTAGAAAATAATACAAAATAAACAAAGATAGATTTTTGGATTACAAAAATATTACATTTATATAAAAGTTTTTTATTTATTAAAAGTTAACTTTCTTTAAAATGAAAAAAATGAAAAAACCTGTATTTGTAAGATAATGATTGAAACGATATACATTTATGACTACAATTCTGTAAATTATCAGAATAATAAGTTACAAAATGTTTGACTATATATGGTGGAATATAAATAATATATGTGCAAAATGCAAAACACCATTACAAGTGGTTTAAATTTTAGTGTTGCAAAAAAACACTATTCATAATTATGATTATCATGATTATTTGTAAATTATTTGTTACATATATGCAGAACAGTGTACAATAAAAACCAGAACAGAAATTTTTGCATTCCTGATCTAGAGTGCATGCACACAGATGTGAGAGTGTGTGTGTGGGAGTGTGTCTGCAGGGCAGCTGTGTCTAAACTGCCCCCATTCTTACAGGATGTGACATGGCTGTCGTAATGTGTGCTCATCATTCATATGCTACACAGAACATGCTTGTGAACACACACACACACACACACACACACAGCCTGCTCTAATTATTACATAAAACATTGAATAGTCTCTGTGTATGAAGTTATAAAGAAAATAACTTCAGATGTGACAGATTGTCTTCAGATTATAGTATAAACAAATACATGATCAGTTTCTGTTCAATATGGGGAACAGAAAGACAAAAAGACAATGGCTGTAAGGTTATGCTAATGATATTATTGTCATAATAATGCCAGGGTCTGCTTTAGTTTTTGTGTGTTTTTTATTATGCAAAAGAAAACAAACCTAAACCAGTAAACCACCATGCCTGTTCAAATAGTACATATCCTTAGGGTGATATTTTTTTCTATATTCCTTTCTTCTATTATTTCTTTCTTTCTTTCTTTCTTTCTTTCTTTATTTATTTATTTATTTATTTATTTATTCTATTCTTTTTTTATTCCTTTCTTCTATTCTTTCTTTCTTTTTCTTCCTTTCTTCTATTCTTTCTTCCTTTCTTCTATTCTTTCTTTCTTTCTTTCTTTATTCCTTTCTTCTATTCTTTCTTTCTTTCTTTCTTCTCTTCTATTCTTTCTTTCTTCCTTTCTTTCTTTCTTTTATGAAAGAGAGAGCAGAACAGAGAGCAGAGGTCTTCGCTGGCAGACCTCTCTTTGTGCCCATGGATAAATATAACCGTGTGGAACCTCTGAAGCAAATCTGATGTGAAATGCAGGCAAAGTCGAGTGTACGCAGCTGTCATCAGAGGCATGTATTTTTTAAAGGCTGCCCCTAATGATTCGAGACAGTTGGCTATTACGTAAGACACACTTTTAAGGGCACTATAGTGTAGCACAGTCATCCCTAAAGCTCACTGGCATGTTCTGTGTGTTGGAAAAAACTGGTCCCTAACCAACAGGAGGACAACAACACACACCCGGGGGAAGGAGAGAGAGAAAGGGGGTGGTAGACAGTCTGATGAGGGCGATGGACCGACAGACAGACAGATAGAGAGAAAAACAGACAGAGATAGAGAGAGATTTGATCAATCAATGTGCACACACACATGCACAAACACACTGTGGATTTATGCTCCAAATAACTGATCCTAAGTTGTTTTTCTTTGTGTAGCTAATGTCGTTAGGTTGATATTGTTATTAAATAACATTTTTACCTGGAATAAAGCCAGTTAATTTGAATGTTACCGCATTGTTTGGATAACTGACAAAACTATGTGCAATGTATTGTTGATACCGAATTGTTTCTGGTAGACAAGCAATGTATTAATTAATTGAATAAGATTGCTAATGTTAATGTTTATAAGAATGTTCATTATCCCAAACTGGCAATTTCTTATGCTTATTGAAAGCTCACTGTCAATTGAAGACCAGATTATCTGTTACAAATCTGTTGTTTTTTATTTAGAATTAATGTATAAATGTCATATAACTTCCTGTTTTGTAATGACCAACCAACCAACAAACAAAATGATTTCATTTGACGGCATGTGCTTGTAGCTCAAATGTACCATAGCATAATGAATGCTAATTTAATTAATAAGATCATGATGTGTTGTGCATTTATAATGGGCAATCAAAACAGTAAATTAGGTCATGATCGGAGAAATGGTGAAGTGAACAAGGTTTGTTAACTGCTTCCATGCCATTGTAGCTATTAGGCAGTTTTAATCATGCAGAGATTTGTTTTGATACATCATCTGCCAGAAACACTGTCTATCTGAGCCTCCAAGCAAAGCATAACAACATAAAAAATCATTACATTTCATTTAACAGAGCCCTATATCATTTCAAAGACAATATCACATTTCCGTCATAAGCCACTCATATTTACCCAGGAATAAATAATAATAATAATCCATATTTGAAATGTTAATGAGCCATGGGAAGGTAAGCCTTGGGCACTTCCGCCTCAACAATAGGGAAATATGGAATTCAGCTATACAATGGCTAAAATACAGGCCCCATTTACATTTCTGTTGACAAATTATCGGTAATATGGAAATAGTTCTCCGGAAATACCCAACAGAGTTTGTCTCCCGCTCTGCTTCAAATCATTTGTAAATTCCGACTGGATTACCTCCTTTTCTGTGCCATAAAAAACCCTCTGATATCACGAGTGGTGAAAGGGTTGTCAAACTGGTTTCTAATCTACGAGGGGGATTTAAATAAGTCTTGAATCGCGTTTGAGCCCCAACCCTTCCTCTGCCGCATCCCTCCTCCTCGCTGCTTTTCAAGACGATCGTTTCTTCAGCAGCTTTTGCTAAGTGAGATTAATTCTTGAATCATAAATAACTTAGAACAAGTTTGCGGAGGCCCTTTAGCTACTTCACACATTCTGAACGTGGGTCAGGGGTTTATTTCTTCATGTCACTGCTTTCTTTGTTTAAACAAAGTGGAAAGCAGTTGGATGAGTATTAACAAAATATATATGATGATGTAACAGGAGGGAATTCTCCACTATGTAGTTCAGCATGGACAGGATGTAATTCTGTATATATAATGGAAACACAATGGTGTTTTTTTAACTACCTTGGAATACGAGTAATTTCTGTACTCTTAAAGGCTGACAAAACAAACTTTTAAAAATGTTTAGCAGATGGTGTTTCTCTTTTAAGAAAATGCACTGATGTATACAGATTTAACCCAATAAAATTTCACCCTCCTGCCATCATCTAGGGTTCATGGATGTGACATAACTAAAGTCTGTTAACTATTAAAAAAACAAATGGAGGATTTAATATGCTCTTCCCCAATTTCTTGTTTCAATAATGCATTAACACAAGCAAAAATACATTTTTCGAACCATATGAATCACAACATCATTTTAATGCTATATCAACAGTGACGTGCAGACGTATGTAAAGAATACTTTAAAACAACTTCCTAAACTAAAAGTCTTTTTTTTTTCCTGAGGTAATGCTAAAATTGCATTTCTAAAATTGCATTCAAAGTTTCTTCCATTTGGTTTCTGTCTGTGGCCAGAAAATCTGTTTAGAAATGCCACTATATACACATCAGTGCACATGAATTGAATCTCAGAACCTCAGACACACACATAGCATCTAGGGTATTAGCAATAGAGTTGATCTAAACCCATTGAACCCCAGCTGGATGACATGCTGTTTATTTGAATTAGTTGGATATTCGTTTTTGGTGACAGGGCCTGCTGTGTCTTGTGTTAACTCCTGGGAGAAGGTAAAAATAAACGTTCTTTTCTAAACTAGTGTAAACTTGTTAATACGTATCCCAACAGAATTCCAAACTGCAGTCACCCTATTCTTAAAGAGACAGAAAAATGACTTTTTTCCTCTTAGTATGAAAAACAAATCACTTGTTTCTTGTTCACTGACCAAGGGAAGGCAGAATACATTAAAGGCGACTCACAGCTCTTCATTTTTGGAACCTCCATTAACTATTTAAACAGAGAAATAGCTGATATTGCTGGTCAAGTTTTTAAGAGGCACTTGAATATTGCACATATTAATAGACTACCAAAAAATGTGCAATGAGGCACTTCACGGCTATCACGACAGGCACTTGATAAACCGTAGCTTTGGATTCATCAACGCCTGTGAATAATTATTTGTCCAAAAGACAAACTTAAACGTGGCTTTGACTGCCAGACGTGGTAAGTAGAGCTGAAGGCTTTGACAAGCTTGACAGCAGCTATGATGCTAAGCTGACTGCTGCATAACATTTGGTATCATTGTGTTTGTATTCACATATAATTACTAATTAGCTATTCTGTAATAAAGAAACAATTATTTGTCATTACATTATTGTAGATACTGTTGTCCCTGGACCACTCAGGATCATTTCTTTTTTAAAGAAATTTATCAGTAATTCCAGGTGACACATTATAAGAGAAAGGGCGTAGAGTCACACACACACACACACACACACACAAGTAAGCCTGTGACCTCACACAAAGGTGAGATTTAACACGGGTGCAAGTACAGGGGGTGTTAAACAGCTGTGTTTACATTGACCAGTTCTGGGAGTATTATGTAGCACTGTAGAGACTGACCGATACTATTGACCAATCACTAATCATGTGCAACCTGCATTTTATGTGTCACTTGAGTCTACTAATCAAAAACCTGAACCTGTTTATCTTTAAACTGTAATTCATTTTGTTTTGAAAGCCTTTTGACATGTAACTGCATGCATGAATAACATTCGCTGCCGCCCAGTTGCATTGGTGACTTTACTTGACTGTCCCTGATTTTCTGTATTAAAATAATTGCAGGGCATTTGTGGGCAGCCTAGGTTTGTTTAACAACCATATTCAGCAAGTTTTTAAATGTTTAACCTACAATCAACAGTTTAAACAAACTGTTTGTTTTGGACCCCGTTCAGACTGTATGAAAAGAATAGACCACATATTTTTAATTTGGCGGAGAGCTCAAAACTTCGGCAAAATGTGGCAGGTGCTTTTGTCTGTGAATTATAATAATATTAATGATTGTAACTATGACTGCAATCAAATCGTTTGTGTAGACGAGCCACAAACCACCATTACAACATCACATGCTTTTCGAAATCAGTTTCCCAGCCTATAAACCGCTCTGCTGAATTAATGCAACTGCCTGTTTCATTATGTTAAAAACGTACTTCATTTAGCTGAATTGCAGGCGCGGGACGCAAGAGTCAATTCACATAATTTCTTGGATGTTTCCCAGAACCCACATTATAGCTTTTTTATACAAAAATACTTCAGCGCATGCAGGTAAATGGAACAAAACCTACACTGTGAGCCATCAGCGGACGACATTAATCCTAACTGTGAGTTCGTGCTCATTATATGTGCGTTGAGAGAAAATACTTATGCAATATTTACACAGACGCCGCGTGTATGAGTTTAATCTGCTGTTGGTATATGTGAGTCACTGACATCACTAATGGATTTTAATGTCCCTCATGAAGTGTATAGTGTATATAGATGACTTCATGAAGTGGTGTTTAGTTGACTACAAATTCATCTAGCGTGTCTAACAGAACATATGGCTCAGAATGCATCAGTATAATTCACGTGCCCTTGTTACAGTTCACTGCCTGATTCAAGTGTATGCATGCAATGCATATGGATGCATTACTGCATGCAAACTGGGTCACTTCCTATAGGGGATCTACATACTATATAATAATGTAGTGATGATAAACTCTTCATAGACTAATGCTTGTTATACAATAAGCTGTCTATGTTATCTATAAGGGACCTCATATGTGTTATATATGATATCCAATGTACTGTATGAATGGATGAAATTGTTTGCACTTTGTTTGAGTGAATTGCATTCATGTAAAAACACAAGAAGTATGAAATTTGCCAAACACTATTAGAAACACACAGGTGTGTGTATATGTGTGGTCACATTGGTTCCAAATCACACATTTATTAGTTGTACATGCTAATCATTATGTGCTTTGACTGACACTTAAGTACAGAAATAGCTGTTTGTTTATAATTCCAATCTAATTGAATTCATATTCTAACCTGAAATGGAGTGTAAATCTGTAAAACTCCATACAGCAATATTTCATTTTTTAACAGCTCAACTTCTACAGAAATCAAACATTAAAGGCTTATGCAGGCAGACTGGTATGATTGTGTTTTTGGTTAATCCCTCATCATGTCAGCTATCAAACCGCCTGTCATATCACTCCATCTCTCTGTTCCTCATGTCTGAGCGTGAGAGGAACTGATCTGATGTGACGTTGGGAGAACGTCAGCTCCAATATCCTGAACGTGCCTCAAACGGAGTCAGCCATCACTGAGTTTCTGCTCGCTCTGATCTCTGTTATTCTGCATGTCGCCCGTCAGGTTCAAATCCATTCGGTTTGCTGTAATTCTGCTCTTTGCTACAGGGCATGAAAAATATTTAAGGCCAAGGATCATGGAACACAAGTATCACACAAGTTAAAGTTGTGTATCTCTACAACACGTTACCCAGAAGCCATGTTACACTGTGGAATGAGAAAATGTGCAGTTATCTAAAGTCTAAATATATATCTCTTGCATGTAATTGCTAATATAAAAACTTTATATATTTTTTAAATATTACTTTAAATAATACTTTAAATATTATAAAAGATGAAGCTTTTTCCCAAAATTGTTAACTGTGGAGTATTGTGTCAGATGCACACATTCCTAATAATTTAACCCTCACAAATGTGGGGCAAGTTGTGTCACCAGATCCCTTTTTTGTCAGTTATATTCTGTACAACACTTTTCCACGATATATAAATTGAGTATAATCTATTATTCACACTGAAAAGTCTTACATTCTTTATAAAACGGTACTTCTTTAAAAGCTTAAACCATTTCTTTTCCAGAGGTACAAAAGATGGCATTTAGACAGGATTTAGTAGAAGCAAAGAATTGTGGGATGGCTGTGACATCAGCAGCAGAGGCGCTCTGACAGTCCCATCTGCCTGGGAGGTATTTGTATGGCTTGTCTCCATATTGCCTCGGCTGACCCCCTCTAAGTACAGCCTTTGAGGTTTCTCTGGAGTTTAAAAATACTCATCGCCAAATTTTTCTCTCTCGCTGGCTTAGGATAGCAGGAGAATTTGAGCAGTGAGCTTTCCACATAAACAGTGACATTTTTTTCTACGTTTTCCTCTCCTGATTTGGAACAAGAGACATCCAAAAATATCAGGTGTGAACAGAAAACACCAGTGTGTTCACCTCATGTCCATGTCTGTCCTAACACACCGGCAGTACTTTAAGAGGAATTATTAGGAATAGATATATCATCTGTACTACATTCTTTATTAGAGTTATTAGAGTACTACTATAATATTTTCTAATTACTAAATGTTAAGTCACAAATATGATAAAATACAACTGAATCAATCTGCCTACATTATACCAATAAAAGCACCAGGTTGTATTCTCTTTAAAGTGCAATTTAAATTATTAGCAGAAAAAGAATTGTTAGAGAAAAGAAAATGCTTTATACTCAAGAGTAATGCAAAATGTTTAATACTGTTATTTTTTCTAAGTCTTGCATAATTGCGGGCCGCTCCAGTGGATGTGTTAATATTAGATTATGAAACCACCAGTGAATTAAGGAGAGCTGGATTCATTGTATTTGTGCTGAATGATTTGAAGAAACCATATTTGTTTATATTGCTACGGCGAAATTAGCAATATATTTCTCTCTGTTTGTAAATATTACATTCAAAGACAGTACGTCAAAAGACACCTTGTGTACTATACTGTATATACACAAACACTTTGATAAAATAATTTTACTGTCCTTTATCTTCCTTACAGTGTTTTTGTTATTTTACTGTGCATCACACAGCCCAAAAAGCCCACGGTTTTGACTTAGTTTACAATTAACTTCATTTAAGCTCCCAAAATGGGTTTCATCTCAAAACAGGGGGTAGCGATTTCCCCAGCAGCAATAATAAGAACGGCTAAAGCAGCATGCAGCAGAGAAGTGCAGCTGTCCCCTCTAATGAGATTTTAAAGTGTTCCCATAATGCCTCATAAACGGGCCCTACAAGGGGAATTATATGCTGGAAATGTGGAATCTGATTGGTGTTTCAGGGGGCGGGGGCTTCTGTCATCCCGGTTCTGTGTTATCACGCAACAATGAAGCGTGCGATAGAGCGTCACAGTTATTCGGAATGGCGGCCCTGCCAGGCGCGCGCGCTCTCAGTACATACGATCATGAATTAGCCTAGCACATGTATCATTTACTGCTATCACGTTATGTGAACCGGACTGAATTGAAAAGGTCTTGTTTATACTGGCTGTTGGGGGACCAACAAAGCAAACATTACAAGTAACTGAGTTTTACTAACTAAGTAACCATGTTACACATTTTACAATTGTAAGGATACTAATGACGAAAACAAGCAGCTTCACATTAAGTAGTCAAAATATTGTATTAACATATTCTTTAAAACAATTATGATGAAGCCTTTAAGAAAGCCAAATAGGCAAGCAAATTCTTCAGAAATACTGTAGTGGTACTATACTATAATGAGTATATCAGACAATAACAGCTTGGTACTAAATAATTGGTATATTCATACACTGTACCATGATATTTGTATGGTATGCCATGGTATTTAAAAGAATTTCATGGGCCAATAAACATGTTGTTTCCATGGTACCATGTCCAAAGAAATAATAGAAATGTACTACAGTGGTATATACTGCATCGTGACACTGAATTATTATCATATTCATGTACAGTATCATGGTACTCCCAGGTACAAACAAACACCATGGTATTAGTGTTTAAAAAGTACAGTACATGGTCAAAAATACCATGGCAACACTATGGTACGCCTTTGTGAGTGATTGAATTTATAATGCACATCTTGTAGGCCTTACAAAGAATATAATAAAAATGTATAGATTAACTACTGTGTTTGTCCACCCACAATTTGTTTATGAGTATGTGTTTGTATAAGAATTTTTCATTCAGGCCTGCAGCACTTGAGACGATATGAAAGATGAGAAAGAGGGAGACATGCAGAACGACCAGCTGTAAAAAGACGTCCAAACAAAACGTGACTGTATCAGGAGCGTCCAACACTGTGTGGGTTGTGTCCTCACTCAAGACATCTTTTGTATGAGATATGTAGCCTCTTTGTGCACTGAAAGACCTTGTTTGCATTAAAATACTCAGTCTGGGGTCGGGTTGTCTCGAACGATCACGTGTGTACGTTACTCAGAGACCTCGAAACATACAGCAAACTCATTCATGCTGTCTCTCAATAAAAATGCCGTCTTGGGTCGTTTCATTCAACTGTGCCGAATATTAGAATATGAAATGAACCCACAACTGCACGGCATGCTAATAAAGCCCGCATCCCAGCTAACAGGGAATGTTCTCAGAACGCTAGCTAATGTTCTCTAAAAGTTCTTTTAAAGTTATCAAAAATGTTTTTCAGTACTGTTAGCAGAACATTTTTAATGTTATATATCATTATATCATATTTTATTAAGTAATTAAGTACTAATTAAGTACTAAGTAGTTAGTGTAATGTTTTAAAAAGTTACAGAATTTTAAAAATGTTCGAGTAACATTGCTATAACCAAGCAATAACGTTACTAAAACCTTTTAAAAAACTGGACGTTTAGACCATTCTTAGAACTTTCAGAATTAAATTTTTAACATTTTTGTTACTCAATGGAAACATCAGGGAAACATTACTACAACCTAAAAAATTTAACTTGGATCTCTCAAAAAAACGCTAGAACGCCGTCTTGGGTCGTTTTATTCAGCTGTGATGAGTATTAGAATACGAAATGAACCCACAAGTGCCCATCATGCTGATAAAGCCAGCATGCAGATCCAGTGTTGTTTAAATCCAGACCTGCTCATCATCTCCACAGTCAGATGTCATTATTGATGTTACGGATCTCCAGCTGTGGACTGAGGCGTCACCTGATGCCCGGCCGTCTCTCTACCCCTGTGTTATTGTCTCAAAGTCTCGTCAGTTACTGGAGCAGGACATCTCTGTTGGAGCTGGAGCTTTGCCACATGTGTCAGGACATTTATAATCATAGATCTGAAGGACATAGATGAATGATCCAATAACCACAATGTCCAGGGCTGTAGGAAGGGGTGGGGGAACTTTGTTTAAAGCTGTTGGACTACAATATAAAATAGTCCTAATTCCTGAAATAGGGGTCCTATTAGATGACTCTTGTTTATGTGATAGCCCTAGACATTGTAAACAGCAAAAAGATTCTGACCACGGCCCATGTGTATTAGCCAATCAGAAGACTGCATGTTTGTCTGACCAATAACAGTACTGCTTGGTATAAAATGTTTTTCTGTATTATAAAAAAAAAAAGGCAAAAGTAATAAGTTTCAGGTATGCAATAAACAGAATCTCTTGTGCAGCCTGCTGTAAATTGCTCAAACATTTTTACACATTTTAATAAAGTGTTTTAAAATAACTCATGTTAAAACTGTGCCCGACATGAATGCAATAAAAATACATATTTGTAAGTCACTATGGAAATAAAAAAACATGGACTGAAATACTTTAAATATAAATGTGCACACACAACAGAAATCAACATTTACTGCCGCTTATAACATGCGATATGTCTAAAAGTCTGTTAACATGCATGAAGAGTAACCACAGAAAACATTTGATCAGCTCTCAGTTGCTATATTTAGTGTCAAGCTTGAAGTGTGCAATTAGAGAAGAATCTCCTCCCTAAACAACACACACTAATTACAGAGTGTGTAAAGACATCTTGACATATGTAACCCATTGAACATATAGAGGAAAGGCTTCATTTTAATACATTTACACACTTACACTGTATATGTATGTTTATATATTTATATACACACACACACACTGTGTGTATATATATATATATATATATATATTTATATACACACACACATATGTGTATATATATATATATATATATATATATATATATATATATATATACACAAGCACACATACAGTAACAGTAATTAACTACAGTAAGAAAAAGAGATATTCATCACAAACGTTGCATGAAAGATGATATGATAATTTTATGCAATGGGTGGAGTTTCATGCGACAGCTGAATGCAAATCATGCGGCACAGATTTACTGATGATTTATTTAAGGGCAAATTTCTCTGTCTGGCTCACAGTAGGCCCGCTTGTGTTCACTTTTCTCTGCATTATGTATAGTTTCCATACAGCTTTAAGTTTTGTATTTACAGTAAAAAGGTCAAACATATAATTAGATCATTTCAAGGTTGATATTCTGTTAGGTAAAGGTGTGATATTGACTCATTACAGTATTCTGGATGCTTATTCATTTTTAGATTTCATATTGCCTATCCATAACTACCATCCATAAAGCTGTGAGCTTCAATTCTTTTCAAAAGCTTCAATGTGAGCTTCAAGTTAATTAAAACAAGAGTTTTAGTTAATTAAAACAAGAACTTGTGTAAGCACCTTTTGTCCCCAATGTAATATTATTGATTTAAAAATAAAACATTAAATCACGAGACAGCATTTCTGAAGATTTTGTCAAAACGAATTGTATTCTTATTGCTTTTAAGTGCAAAACTCTTCATTCAAACTATTGTTTGTGATGACAGGCTGTCAGCTATCTTGAATTATATGTATGTGTGTGTGCAAGTGCATACGTACACACAAATTTATACATACACACACACACAAACACACACACATACATATACATACAATTCAATATAGCTAACAGTCACTGTCGTCACAAACAATTAAATAGTTTTATATTGGCTATTACACATGCAGTCAAGCACACAGGATGTAGTAAGACGTTCTTTATGCTCACTACTTAGTTAACATGCGCCATCTTGTGTTGTTAGCCCATATTACATAAACTGATTTTTAATGTCATTTTACTAGTTTTTACATCTGGTTCAGGCACCTGGTGAAGACAGAAGTGGGTTAAATATGCCATAAGCAGGGTTTAAACCACTCAGCACACCTGCATCAACACAACCTACTTCATGCACAAGCGATACGCACTTCAAAACCATTACAAAATGATGTAGCCTGAATTTGAAGTCAATATCAAATCTTTTGAGCTTTGTAGCAAATGTAATGTGAAAAGTCATACAAAAATGTCATTGTTCAAGCCATCCTTTATTCCTTTTAAGTTACATTAAACATTTCTTAAAAAACGCATTTAGATTTCACACTGAACAGTGAAACGAAAGTATGATGGCGGCTTCGTAGTGCAAAGTTGTCTTTGCCTCTAGTTTTTGTCCACAAACATAAAACCACTCACTCGGATAAAATAAGTTCATTCATCATCAACAACACTGTGCTTTGATGCAGCTTCTAAACAAAAGCAGAAAATCTCTCCTTCAAAGCCTTTTATTGTACAATATATTCAGATATGCAATTTAATAGCCTAAAAACTGTAATCATAAACCAAAACCTTTACATATTTCTGAATAAACAAATGCAATATATCGACAGATTCCACACGAACAGCGTCAATGTACAGAAAATGAAATCCAAAGCTTTCCCCTGAGACAAAAACTTCAGTTTGTTAAATATCTGCACACGATGATCACAGCTGTTTCTCTGCAATCTCTAATAAAAAAAATTTAATTATCTCCTTTACATACTCCTGGTAACCCTTTCTTTTAATGGAGAAAATGGGGAATCTTTTCTTCAAAACAAGATCTGTTGAATTATCAGTAACGTTTAATCTCAAGTCCTGCCAAAAATGGCCACAATAATGAGCAGCACAATGGCAAAGCTGTTATAAAAGGATCTTCTACAGGAAACTTCTACAGGCACAGCAGGCCCCTCTGTGGAGGCTTTCTCACTGGCTCCCTCTGCTGGTGGTGGTGTAACATCGCTGGTATTACACACTGGTCTCTATGGTATTGCTGGTTCTGCCTCCTGCTGGTCAGGGCTGGTACTGCTGGAGGGTTGAGGTAGAAGCTCTGTTGTTTCGTTGATGATCTGCACGCTGGCCGCACCGTTCTGCACGGGGAAGGCGCCCTCTAGTGCCAAATAGAGGAACTGATACTGTTCCTGTTTACAGAGTTTATTATTAATTTAATACTGTCCCCTAAAAACAGAAGTTAACTCAAAATAAGTCTACCTTCAGTCTACCTTTTGTGTATTCAGAAAAACTTAGTTGTTACCTAGTTGAGTACTTAATGATTACTACTGTTACACTTAACGTATACTTAAAAGCACACTTTGATAAGCTAAAAAGTATATTAAGTAAAAGCTAAACATATAGTAAGTATATTTAAAAGTATTATTATTATTTTTCACTTAAAATACACTTTTATTTTTTATTTACTCATCCTCATGTTGTTTTAACATCATATAACTTTAGTGAAAAACAAAAGATGTTGGACAGAAGGACTGACAGTCTCGGTCACCATTCACTTTCATTGTATGGAAAAAGAAGCATCAACGTTTTTTATAACTTCCTCTCATGTTTAATGGAAGAAAGTCATACAAGTTTGGAACAACACTGTTGGGGGCGAAAAATGTGTGAACAAACCCTTTAACTCTGCGTTAATATCCTTGCAAGGGAAGGGTTAGTGACCAGTTTCTGCATCAGCTGGTCTGTTTATAGTCATTCAGAATTGGTGAAGGTTGGTCCTATATCAAGATTTACAGTAAACAAAAACGGAGAACTTACATATGTCTGAATTATTTCTTTCCTCTCTCTGCGCAAGTTTTTCACCACCTGAAAAACATCCACCAGCTGCTCTGTGGATGCACTGTCCATGAGATTCCACAGGGCGCAGAAGATCCCAGTGCGTGAAGATCCATTGCTAAAAAAAAGGGTTTGAGGTAGTTTAAAAAATATCAACCAACCAATCAATCAACCAATCAATCTGTCAGTCTGGACTCACTGGCAGTGCACCACAATGGGAACTTCCCGGTTCATTCTGCTGTTGTCATAGCTTCCACTCTCTCTGATGTTCCTCATCATCTCTATCAACTCCTGAGCTTCCTCTGGAAGCTCACTGCTTCTCCACTTCAGGAACTGATACTGGTCCACTTCAAGCACCTTCTGCTTCTATTTTAAGATCAAAGCTCATATGTATTAAACAGAAAACAGTGCAAATCAGCAGAGACTACTTAACGTTAGATGATGGACAATAAGGACACTTGATCAGTTTGTCATTTTAAAGCAAAAGCAACCTTGTTACCTTTGTGGACTGGATTTCCAGACGCTGTTTGACATATGTCGTGAAACTCTCTGTCTTTTTCACCTCGATCTCCATCTTTCCAAACACTTTCTTTTCATCTCCCCAGTACTGATCACAAAACTCCTAAAGACAAACAGAGTTGCCATGTGATTATTAAATTATAATCACATGCAATTCCTTATAATCAAGTGTTTCTTCTGAGACAAACACATTTCTGTCAATTTCCAGTTCATGCAATGCATTGTGGGAAGTTCTACCTCGTCATCTTCTTTGCAGTCAGTTAGCATGACTACTGTTCTGGCTTTTTGTTCATACAGCATTAGCAGGAAGTCTGCTGTTGTGTTGGGCAGAGGCCCCTGTGCTGCGATCAGACTCTTATGACACCAGCAGCCCTGTTGGAACACAATACAAACATTGCAAGTGTGATTGTGAGCCACATACGATTACTCATCAAAACTTATTTAATAAGTCTCATTATAATGGAGTGTTACTAAAACACATATTCACAATCAGTTCTTCAACAGATCCTCTTTAATGTAATGGGTAAAAAATATATTAAAATGATATAGCAAACTTGCATTTAGTTATAGTAGTTACTGTAATACAATAAAATATTAATAATAATATTCTTATATAATATAAAGGTTGTACATCAATAAATGATGCGTTAATGTATTCATTGGATTCCTCCTCTTCCTCTGATAATGAATCTTTATTCTTAGGATCACAGGTCTGGCTGCAATCTTGGTTCAGCCTGAAAAGCACACGGTTGTAATCGTCTGCGACAGAAACATTCATTGATTAGTCAGTTGCATGTTTTTTTTTTACTAACTGGCTCATTTGTGTTATCATTAACTAAGTGTATAAGGATAAGATATAAAGATGTATATTTGTTTATACATATATATATATTATATATATATTATATATATAATTCAGTGGTGGTTACTCACATGGGACAATAGACGAGTTGCGATTTTTCTTTGTGTTCTCATCACTGGTTGCTGTGTTAAAAGTTCTCCAGTTGTTATACTTAGGGAGTTTCTTTATTAAAAAGAACAACAGACAATATCACATGAACATTATAAACCTGGTCAATGTGGTGGCTATCGTGTCTTCGACATCATCTGAAGAAGAGTCAACAAACCTGGAATTCCATCTCCAGCAAACTTGAATCATTTCCATCCTTGTGTCGAAGAGTTTTGAGCACTGAATGGAAGTCAGCCAGCGAGATCTCTGTTTCTCCAAACTGATTATGTTCTATCAGAGCTGTGTGGATCAGTATGTACTGAGCCTAACAGAAGTAATATACACATTAATATATGTACAGACAAACAAATCCACACATATATAAACAACATGAAATATTCTGCCCATTTACAGTCCAGCTAACAGAACAATGAACAATGGCTAACGTTCTCTAAAAGTTTTAAAGTTTTAAATTAAAATTTTTAAATCAAAAATGTTCTTGCAGTAATGTTAGTAAAACAATTTTTAACATTGTATGTCATATATATCAAAAACGTTATTCTTAAGTTGTTAGTAGAACATTTAAAAAACATAACAGAATGAATATAACATGAATATAAACCTTTGATATTCTCTAAATACATTCTAAATACATTTTATATTTACTATAATTTATTTATTAAAATACATGTATTTAGTTTATTTATTAAATTACTGCTGTATAGAAAAGATCTGGCAGTATTTTATCTGATGTCTGTCTGATTTTTATACCAATTCTAGTAACATAGAATGAATGTTAAAGATCTGCTCTATTCCAGCTCTCTCACCTCCACTTGAACCATGAGGCATCGCTGGTGACGCAGTTTTACTATATAACTGTAGATGTCTGCTTTACCCTCCGCCTCAAGACTCTCAATCATGGCATCAATAGCAATATATGTTCCCGTGCGTCCAACTCCGGCGCTACAGAGGACAAGATAACAGTCATATGACACTTCATCAGCTCGAATATATTGTGTTTTATCTCTGAACATTCATCATCATTATACTGGTATTCCATATTATAATCAAGTCCATAATATAATGAGAAACATAAGCTACAGGTGCTCTTGTAGCTCAACTGGTAGAGCATTGTGTTAGCAGGGCAAAGGTTGTGGGTTCAATTCCCAAGAAACACACATACTGATAAAATGTATACTGTGAATACACTGTAAGTCACTTGGGATAAAGGTGTCTTGCAAATGCATAAATGTAATGAAAAATATAAGCACTGTTATTTGTCATACAAACATAACAATTAAAATATAAAAGTGACCAAAGTTTTGCTAGCTGTTGGAACTTTGTACACTTAGTACAGCACTTTTCATGTTATTGCCTCCCTGTGATATTGCTTCATTGTTTTCTCACCTTCTAAGTTGCATTGCATAAAAGCATCTACTTTTATCTAGATATGACACTGAGCAGCTGTTTATAAACACTTGTTTTATGATCAACAGGATTACACGAATTACATGGAGTTTAAACTCCACTGCATGTGACCTCAACAAACCTGAATTCGTGTTACCTTCTCTCAGACTGCACAACTGCATCTTGTGCACCTTTAATAAACAGATTGGATAGTTACAATGATCTCCATGGTTGTTACCTGCAGTGTACCACGACCGGACCGCCGAAAATGTTCTCAAAGGAGCTGACTCTTCTCCTAAGCCTCAGAAGCAGGCTGGGGTCTCCAGGCACACCATGATCCGGCCAGCTGATGAACT